>JARJLE010000157.1:0-164619 GCA_029289555.1 Mycena latifolia | reverse complement strand
AGAAAAAAATACTGACGAGAGTGCAGCAAAAGCAGCCAATAGCCAAATCTTCGGATCCGTGATGGTGGCGATGAATCTGTGAGTCACGGTCAAAAATTGACTTGTGCTGGGCAAAAGCAAAACTCACTGGGCACGCTTCCAGTGCTTGTTTTCGACGCCAGCTTGGTTGACCTTGATGCGCTCCACAGCCTGGATCCGCTCTTCCACCGTGAGGAACCAGGCTGTAGTCGGGGAATCGGGGAAGAAGACCTGGAAAGAAAGAGAACATTGAGCGGAGAATCAGGACGATAACTGGCCGCTACTCACCAGAACGCGACGGACGTCACAAGGGTGATTAGCCCAGTAAAATCAAACCTGTGGGTCACGGATCAGCATAAGAAGTTTTGTTGCCCAGATGGAGTCAGACCATTGCCACGGCATGAAGTTGTGCGTCTGAAGTTTGTTAAGCTTCAATGAAGGGCGGGTTCGCGCAGAATTGTAAAGCCTACATTAGTATGGAGCACCCCGAAGGCGACGAAACCCAGGAAGATGACGGCAAAGCCATTCATAAGGACTTGACAGCAAGATTAATAGACCAGCATAGAAGAGATAAACGCGCGCCTACACCAGTAGCCCACACGTTTGTTCTATCCATCGTAGTCAGAATTAGAAAGACGTCACATGGCGAGCCATACCTGCTCCTCCCGCGTGTAGAACATAGAAGTGACCTATAGATATTGTCAAGACAAGAGCGCCAACGTTGATGGATAGCGGCATACGATCATGAATCCAGGAGTGATCGCACCTAGGATTTAGACGTGAGATAGAGCGGAAAAAAAAAGTCACCGCGTACCCTCACACAAGCCAGAATAAAGCGAACAGCAAACAGAGCGCCAAAGGACTTGCATGCAGCGTGCGACATGAGCGCAACTGCCCAAACGAAGATGTTGATGCTCATCCATTTGCCCACCGGGAAGCGTTGCAGTGCCTGCGCGTAATGATCAAGGCGGGTAAGGTGGTAAACACAAAGGTCGTACGAGATTTTGAGGGTACTGAGGGAGAAGTTGAGCTCAGCGGAGCAGCCAGACGTAAAGATGCACCTCGAAGAGCAGATAACTGAAATAAAATATAGAACCAAGCCAGTTGAATTGGTTCTGCGTGAGATGTGCGCCTTTCCTGGTTTACGGGCTCTTCAGCGGCTCAGGGTGAACACAAGGTGGCGTCAACGTACTGTAAGCCCAATACAGCAGCCTGGCCCAACGTTGTTTTGTCCGCGAAGGTCATCCTAGCGTGTCGTGAGATTGGTTCGTTATCCAAGATATTTTTCAGCGCGTACAGATACATGACTGTCAACTCGGTCAGTTAGCACCCCGGCGCGATGAAAACACGAAAACGCACTGCACATCAGAGGCATAAGAAACAAGTCGATTTTACGCCTGGAATTTTTCGCGTTAGGACGAGTTCAAGCGAGAATCTTTAAAACGAACAAACCTGAGTTTAGCAGCTGCTTCAGGCTCTAGTTTCACGTTGGAGCCCGCGAGCTGGGCCGCGACGTCGACGTCCGTCGCTTTGACTGCCATCGAGCCGGCATGGGGGCGTTTTTCAGAGTGCTCACTGCTCGAATCCATAGGAGGGGGCGAAGCAAAGCAAAACTGATGGGTCGACCCGCGATATTTAAAGTAGCTCTGCCGTAATACTATGAATAATCTGATTAGGATTTGCATATCTGGATCGGACTCCAAGGGTATGCACTTAAGTAGCCGCACGTCCTTCCCGCCGTTGACCACGGAGGTCGGATCCTCAAAGTTTCCCACTGGGAGCTTCTGCGCCAGCGAGAGTGGGACGAGAGTATGGGACGAAAGCATTTTTTGGTGCTCCAGAGGTCGGGCGGATGTGGACACGGATGGGAGACTAGCGGAGACAACGAGATCCCGCCCGACTCGACCGTTAAACGCGGAAAAGCGTCAGGCTCAAAAAGGAAAGGTGCCGAGGTGACCGTCACGCGCAGTGTCACGCTCTCGAACTCGACTTTTTGCTTGACCTGTGGCCTTGAGTGGAACAGAGCCTCCTGAGCCTTCGCCTGAGCGCCGTGCGCTCGCTGTGGCTGCCCCAATAAATTCCCCCTCAAATGGCGTCCGAGGGAGCACCCATTGAGACCAAAGAGTGGACACTTGACCCCGAGACAGAGTACAGATTTGAACTCGACCCGGGAACATCGCTTGCCGTCAAGGTACGTCCTGAAAACCTCCGCGCTTCGCTTTCGGGCATGACAAGTCCAGAGTAGCTCATTCGTGGCCATGCCGAAGTGTTCGGTGCGGAACTGGCCGCGAACAAACCATACCTCTTTGGTTCGGAGTGCAAAGCGCTATTTTCACATGCGTGGATGCACCATCGAGATGATCTGCCCGCAGGTCCATATCGACCTTTGTTTTTTTCTTATTTGTCGAAGACCGTCACAGGCCAGCCGTCGACTGATATGTCTCGGAGGAAACGCCCATGTCGGCCTACGCGAATCTGCACATAGCGTTTGAAATGCGAGTACGGCACTGAGGGACCTCCGAGGCTCGCCGGCTCCGGAGCATGAGCGTGAAAAGCCCGCAGATCCTCCCAGTGTTGGTTCTCGGTCCTGAAAATTCGGGTAAAACGACTGTCTGTAAAATTCTCATAACTACGCAGTCGAGCCGGTCAAGGATGGTCCCCTCTCCTCATAAATACGGACACTAGCGAAGTGAGTATTCGTTTTGTACTATGATGTCCTTGACAGAGGTGTCCAGGGTGGCTGGGCAGCACCTGGCGCACTGTCTGCAGCTCCTGTCCACAGCCCGCTTCCAACATGTTCTCCTGCAAGTCCCCTAGGCAGCGCAGCAACCTCTGCCCCAACCGCCCTATCCTCCAATGCTCTGCTACCCCCTTGCTTACTGGTACGGCCACGCGGAATCAAAAAGAAATCCTCTTTAATGGAGCGAATCATCCGCAATCTCGGCGAAAACATCAACGACAAATACCAAGTGGAACGTCGAAGGCGAGATTCTTCCAAACCTGGACAAAAAACGCACAATTTACCAGTCTCGCAGGACGAGCGGCCGGCCTGATCGTCGACACACCCTCGAGCTTCGCAGCCGGGCCCGGTAGCAGCGACGACCGCCACAAACTCATCAAAGCCTGCGTCGATGCATTCAAAAGTCCGTCCAAGTCCTCGCCCTCGCCCAATTAAATATTTACGTTCATGTATTAAGTTAATGTTATCCTTGTCGTGGGGCACGAGAAGCTCAACGTGGAGATGCAGCGCGCGTACGGGAGCCTCCTCACCGTCGTGAAAATCCCCAAATCCGGTGGTGTGCGTCATACTTATCATACTTAGGCGGGCATTCCGACCAATCGTGGTTTTATGTTCATTCTGATTTTTGCAGGTCGTCGAGCTGGACCACCTGTACCGCGGAGGCGCGTGCACACGTAACAACTGCACACATACATGTACGGCCAGGTCATCCCGCCTCCCGCTGGGATATCCTCCGCCTCCCTCGGGGGCGAAACGCTCTCAGACCTCGTCCTCTCCCCGTCGTCCACCGTAATCAACTTCTTCTCGACCTGTCGATATTTCGGATCGGCGCGGGTTAGTGTTTCTCGTCTCCTCTTTAACGCCGTCTAAGATGAACATTCTGTCCAGAAAACGATGGCCCCCTCCTCTGCCCTCCCCATCGGCGCCCGCCCGCGCAGTCTCAGAAACGCAGGCCGTGTCCATTGACCCCATCCCAGCCGGCTGCCGGCCTCCTCAATGCCGTCCTGGCGGTCCTCGCACCTCCCGTGAACACCGACGAGTCCGAGCGCTACGACGAGGAGATCCTCGACCTCCCTAGTATCCGGCTTCTATCCGTGTCAGTCTTCAGTCTTTTACCCTTTCCTTCTTTTCCTTTTTTTCGTCCCGCAAGTAATTAATCCCCACTCCTTGCTGCAGAACCAACCTCGAATCCCACATCGCAGATCGACGATCCTCGCGCCCAATCCAGGGCTCCACTGGGGCCGCACTGCGGTCGTCGGGTCGTTTGAGTGGCAAGAGTAATTAATAACTTAAGAATTTAGCCTAGCCGCTCCGTCTGCCTGTCCATCTCTATATGCGGCGTTCGTTACATATGTAATGTAATGTACTTCTGGAAAACACGGCGATTAGAGCCTGGACAAATCCCGTCCCCAGACTCCCTCTACACACATCAGCGTCAGCTCAATAAAGTGCACCAGCGAACCGGGTGGGCGACGAACCGAATAACCCAATCAATCATCAGCAGCGCGCGCGTCCGTATCGACAACCTGCTCGTTCCAATACACGCTGCGCCACGCGTACATCGCGACAAGTCCGCCCATGAACGAGTGCCCGCCCAGATCAAATACCGCCGCGTTCCCGATGTACGCGAGGCTCCCGAGGTGCAGGTACCGGAACGGCTTCGCCACCGCCTCGTCCGTACCCGGGCCCGCGCCGTCGGGTATGTCATTCGCCGCGAGCACCGTCGCGCTGCCGCGCGATCTTGTGCAGCTTCTTCCCGACGACTTGCCCTGCTGCGCGGCGACTTGCGCGGTCTGCACCGCCCCTCATCAGCGAACGCATGGGTAGAAATAAAGAACTTATGCGTACTGCAGGCAGGGAGGTAATCTTACTCCCGAGCTCAATCAGCAGCTGCGTGAGCTCGTTGAGCGAGAGGCTATTGTCCGCATCCGAGTCGTACAAGTCGAACAGTTGCTTGACCTGTAATAAAAAACGTCGTTGGACCGAGGCCCATCGTTATATTACAACACGCACCTCGGACAGGTGGTCGCCCGCCATGGGGATGCGCTGCTTGATGCGCGGGACTTTATATGCACCTCGTCAGTTGATTCGAAATTTAGTCAGGAAGGATGGATTCCCGTACCATAATCTCCCATTCCGCATAGTCAATCCTTCCATTCCATCCCGGTCCGCCTCCTGCACCAGCTCCAGCAGGTGGCTCACCACCGACGTCTCGATCTGTACCCACATCCCATTCTTTAGTCCTCATCCTTTATTTATTTCTGAGCAGGCAAGACGCACCGTCGAGCAATCTCCAATCGCATAAACAGTCCCAGCGGGCGCGCCTGGACGCGGAGGTTGCGCGTCGACCTCGATCGCCTTCTTGTGCACCTGGTTCGGCAGCCAGGCTCGTCACGCGCTCTGTAAACGGGTTCATCGCGATCCTGTTAGACCCTAGAACAAGTTGCTCGGGATCGTTGGCTGCTCCGTCCTGCCCTCCGCGTTTTTATGGTGTGAGGACGTGCTCGGGCGTCACGGCGCCCACTCTACATAGCGCGCAATTGAGCATCAGCAACTGTTTATTAGACGAGCAAGTAAGTAGAGGCGCACCGAGCAGGTGACGAGGTTCACGCCGTCGCGGTTGATTTATTCTGCGAGGTGGTGAGGGACGCAAGGCTGAATGGGACATGCCGGGAACTCAAACTCACCTCAGCGTAATTCGAGATGGCTTCGGAATACTTGAAGGCTTCTATTAATCCTTCGCAGAGAAGAATATATCGCTCGACTGACCGTGTTAAGTATATGCTCCGGGACTGAATGACGTGGATGGATACTTTTCCCTGCATATTTAGGGTACTGTGCGAGCGCGAGTTAACCATGGAGGCAATTCCAGAGGCGGAAATAGGGAGGAGCGCGCACGTAGGCCATGGATGTCCTCCTGGCAAAAGTCGTAGATCTCGGCGGCGGTCTCCACGCCGTATGGCATTCTTCATTTAGCGAACAAAGCGAATACGAGGTCTGTGCGTACCGGTGGGGCCCCGCCGCAGACGACGAAGCTGGGAGGCGCTTGCGCTCCTCGGGCGTCGTTGTCGGGAGACTCGCCGCCTCGAAATTGTCTGCGAGGGCCAAAGCAGGGAATATTCGTGAATTCTATAAGCGAGAGAGACAGACCCATGATCCGCCGGGCGTATCTTCTGCGCGTCGGCGATCGTCTTGAGCTGGTGACAGTGCTCGAGGCCGGCACGCGCTGTCGTGCTCGACGTCGAGCCGACCGCGATGACCGAGCTTGTCGTACCTAACGCGGTTAATTTAGCTCCCTTCGCGCTGCAATGAGAGATGTGGAGTCATACGGGATGTATAAATTCGCCGTTTTGGCCGTCGGAGGAGACGGTTTCGACCCTCGAGTAGGCGCTCCGACATGACCAAGTCTACGGCTTTGCCCTAGGACGGAGTGAGCATGTATATGCGGGCGACGCGGGGGTCGTACCTGGACAAAGTGCCCGCGCAGTCGCGCGATGATTTTGCGTATGGGCTCGATCAGGGAGCGGACCTGCGCGCGCGCGTAAGGAGAGACCTCTGCAATCCGGGATGAGAGCAGCTCCCCTGTACGGTCCCAACGGCCGCGGCTACATAATTAAAACGCGGCGCATCTCAGGAAGCAAAAGCAACAACATACATGGAAGCAGCGGCGTGAACGTAGTAAACGTCTCCGTCGACACGACCGTGACGTGGTTAGTCCCCAGCGTAGAGGGACTGCAGGGTAGCCATAGCCTACACGCGACGCGCCGATTCAGCCACCTCGTGCGCGCGAACACACATAATACGCACCCCCCAACCGCCGCCGACGATGATGAGCCGCGGCTTCGTGGCGAGCTTTTTATGCTCCTCGTCTTCCTCGTCGTCCACGAGCACCCGGACAATGGGCAGGTCCTTCGGCCCCCCGCGTTCGGGATGCAGCGCCAGGGGCGAAATCGGCACGCGCTCGACGTGCTTGTCGCTGTAGGTAAAGGCATCATGCACGAAGAAGCCCGCGCCGATGGCGAAGACGCCGACCGTGGCAGACAGGCAGAAGTAGCCCGTGTAGCGGGGCAGCCGTCACTGTCCGTCTGAGGTAGTCAGAAGAGGCAGGGCGTTGGGGGTTGAGGCGATGGTGCGCCGAAGGAGGAGGGGGCGATTGCGGATACATCGTGTGAGCTGAGGACTTGCTCGCGGGGGAGCGAGCATGCTCAGGGTAAGAGACAGAGCTCGGCGCGGGCAGCGTCGGTGTTGGAGGCGGTAGGAAACGGAAACACTGAAATAGACCGCGCCAGGCTACACATGAGGTCATCGCTCTCACTTTTGCTTCCGACGAAAGCCGAAAGAGTCGGTTTTCAGCCTAAACACAAGACCGAGATACACGGCTAGTAATGATACAACGATTCATTCACGACCTAGAGGCTAGAATTACACCCATCCATCGAACACACGCCGGGTATCGTGCACCTTCCCCAACTAATCCCTGAATACCTGCACAGGGAGGAAAGACACACCAAAACCACACGAAGCAAATGCGAGTTTCTAAACAGTGTTCTATAGAATTATGGTGTAGATCTGGAGGGTATATGTAGGATGTTACTGCGGGGCGAGTATAAGTAGCCTGCAAATCGAAGGGCAGAAAAACTCACCAGTCCAGGAATAATACATCGAGGAATCAAGGAAATCCATGTGATAGATAGTACGAGGGGCAGCAATGTCCTGCAAGATGTCAGAACAACTCTCAACTCGAGCAAAACGACTCCGCAACTCAAGCAAATTCCATCTTCCCAATCAACCTCGACCCAAAGAAGACGACCCCTAACACTAGTTCGACGAGATGTGAATGGCGCAGCCGCCAGGCGCCCAGAACGCGGGCGGCGCCGAGCGAAAGGCCGCAGCCACTTGCGGTACCACGGGAGCCGCAGGAGTCTTCACTTGGGGGACGAACGCCGGCGCGGCGACGTTGAGGCGCGGAGGGGCGGTGATGTGGTAGTGTAGCCACCCCGCGCCCAGGCGAATGATAGAGGCTTGATAGGCTGCCAGCCCTTCTTCGCCGTGTCCGCGGCCGAGGGGAGCTTGCGAGCGGCGGCGATCGCGGTCGGCCGCGAGGAAGGAACGAAAGCGGGCACCGACGGGTCGAGGACGGGTTTGCGAGTGATATTTGGCACCCGGGTAGCTGACAAGGGTTTGGGACCGACGTCGCCCGCCGCGGACAAAGGGATGAATGGTGGGACGTCCGCCCTCAATTGACAGGAGGCCGAGTGGCGCAGGTCCGAGCGTCCACCGAGAGAAGAAGCGGGAGCCGACTGAGAAGCCAACGCGATGAAAGACGGCGGGAGGTTGGCGATGTCGCTGTCCTTGCGCGGGGATTGAGGGCCGCCCTCGTCAACTAACGTGGTGTCAGCGTCGTCGCTAGCCGTCGAACGCTCGCCGCTGCTGGTCTTGCTGTGGGCGGGGGTGCATAAGAAGGCTCGGGTGTACGACCAGAAGACGCCAAAAGAGAAGAAAAAGGCGCGCCAGAAGATAACGAAGAGTCCGACACAAGAGCCCAGAACGAGGGAAACCAAGATCCTTGAGCGTGAACGTGCTGCGGTTCTGGTCGTACGTCCGGGGCGGACCCGTGCGTTCTCTTCACCGTATCGTCAACGGCAGTTGCATCCGGTCTGGAGGCGATCGCTGCGAGGGCTGCCGGGGGAAGATGCTGCCGCTTGCGGAGGAGCTGGTTGCGGAACACCGATAGGATCGTGACCCAAGCTGCGATGCGGGCCTCTGAGCGCAGCTGGGCAGGCTGTTCACACCCAACGATGTCCATATTCTGGTCAAATTTCGCTTGCGCTTGAACCTGCGCGGGATCTGGGTCCGGGCGCGCGTGTCTGCCGGCGTCCTGGCACGCATAGCTGACCGGTGACTTGACCGTGGCGAACAGAGAAGACGCCGAGGCCCGAAGACGGGGTAGGAGAAGCGCGACGTTGAGCACGCTGATGTTGAGGATGCAATAGAGGAGGAGAAACGTGTTTACGTCGACGTGGGTTGTAATGTACGCGGCGAGCAAGGCAGACCCAAGCTTGAGGGCTTCTGGCCCGACGAAACATGCGACGGTTGAAAGGACGCCGACGACGAAACCGTATAGAAACTTGAGCGAGGCGAAAGACATGAAGGGCGAGGCGCTGTAACTGTAAAGTAGGCTTCTGGTAGTCTCCCAAAGGCAGACGTAAGAGACGGCGCAAACTTTCGCGCACTCAAGATACCGTATCTAACCAGGAATATCCTGAGGCACGAAGGTTCAAGGGAAAGATCTACTCTGCCTGTGGGAGACTGGAGTGCGGGGTTCTGCAGGTGGGGATAGATTAGAGTGCAGTTGTCACAAACCGCCGGATGAGGAGCATGGCTGACGGTCACAGTCACGCGAGCGCGCCTAATCGCTTATCCCGATTAGATTGTGACGTTCCGCGGACGCAAAATCTCTGGAAGTTCCTGGCTTGGTACATCTTGGTCTGTAAACATAAACGACGAAGTACAAAGAAAAATCCGATTGGCAAGACGCCCAAGGCATATATATTTTGCGTCAATAAATGTAACCGGACTTCAAGATGAAGCAAAAAACGAGAGACGACGCTTGAGGGGATACAGCAAATAACGGCACAGGCTTTCCCAGGCAGAACAGCTCTTTCTTTAGCTTGAACCAAAATATCTAGGTCCGTGAACTTAAAAAAGGAGTATCTTGCGAAGGTTGATCTTCTCTTTGCTAGCTGCCTGCGGGCAGGCTTTCATATTCATTGCTGGCGTCGGTCCAGGTTCTATTTTGAAAAGCGCTCCGGGGCTTGAAGCAACATTTGGGGATCTTTAAATTGCCGTGTCGTACAAGCTAGATATATCCGATGAAGGGCTGTCAGGAGAGAGAAAGAGCATTCATTGGGGCTATTTCGCGAGACGTCCGCAAGTATTCCGCATCATTCGGTATAAAATCGTCAATAGGCCCCGCTGAGGACAGGGGACGACGTTTGTCTTGTCCCGATTCTCCTGTCCAAGTGATGAATTCGCCTGCTGACGACAGGACAGAATCGGTGTTTGGACCCGAGCATAGCATTGCGCTAGATTTTCCGCACTCCGTCCGCTGGGGCTTCCGACATCTTGACGAAATGCAGCGGTGACGAGACACATATACCGCATACTGGCTGCGAGTTCCCATGATGTGACGACAGTTGAGCGGGTGCAGCAGCACGGGCCGTCTGGCGGGCACCCGCCTGGCCCCAGCTTCGGATAGGTATCTCTGTCTTCTCGAACAAGGTGACGGAGAGTGCCGTTGGCAGTCATGAGATTTCTGAGTGGCCCCTGAGAGGTTGCAGGGCGGCATGTGGGACGACGGATCAGGCGACTCAAAAATGAGTGTGAGTTCGAGGAAATGGACAGCGTGGTGTGGCAGTCGAGGATTGCATGTGGGTTTTTGTCGGACTATCAAGATATCTGATTTGGGACGGTCGGTGATTGGGTACCGTAGAGGAAGGCCATTGTGTTTTCTCTGGTGGTAGGCACGAAAATAGCTTTGCAATTTTTGATTCAGGAACGGGCCGCTGCGGTTCCCGTCACGTGAAACAGACTCATTAAAGGACAAAGAACTTGACTGGAACCCGGTGCCTCAGTGCAAGTCGACCACACTCTGTGTGACACAGCGCGCAATGGACGACGCCGAGCAGGACTCTCTCCACGCCGTCCTCACAGCGGACAACACCGTCTTGGTCGCAACAACCCTTGCCACCCTCTTTCTCGCTGGCTCCGCCTCATATGTCGCTCAGGCAGACGACTCTCCTTCTCCCCCCACGCCACCGGCCTCTCTCTCTCCTCCCCCGCGTCCCAGGCAGACTCCGACGCAAAGAAATACCCCCACAAGGCGCATGGCAAAAATGCCGCGGAGAGTGGCAATGACGACACCAACCCAAAGAACTCCCGCTCAAAGGAGCGGCGCAGGCGGGGAAAGGACCCGCTCAAGGAGATCTTCAAGGGCGGCAAGAAGCTCAAGATGCTCACCGTTTCCCGGGACCGGGACCACGACCCCGGGAGCAGTACCTCCGCCTCCACGTCGCCCCTCCCCCAGATCCCCGAGTCGGGTTCCTCCCAGCGCTCTGCGTCCGTCTCTACGTCATCGAGATCCGTCTCGTCTTCGACGGCCTCCAGCGCCGCCGCTGCGGGCATAAACATCGCGGATCTGACTATGACTGCCTGGGACAGCGAGAACGGAAATCCGACACCTGCCACGAGCGGCAGGGAGCCCAATGGCCGCCCTCACGACGTGTCCCAGCCGTCCACCAGCAATTCCGACGCTGGAAATGGCCTGCGGGACATTTCCGAGATACCCGAGCCGCCGATGATCTCCATCTCCTCGAGCTCCTCTACATCCGCATCGACCTCCCTCACGACCCCAGCGACCTCCCCCTCTACCTCTCCTTCCGACAAGTCTTCTTCTGGCTCCACCGTGCTTTTACACCCCTCTCAAACATACCCGCAGTACTATTCTCCCCCTGCCCAGGCCAGCGGGTCCGGAAATCCATCGGAATGGGACGGCCAAGGTCCTGATACGACCTACCGCAAGCCCCCCCGCTTCCGCTCCAAATCCCGTGGCTCACCTATATCGCCCTCCGTCTCGATGCCATACCCCACCTCCTTTGCATCCACATCCTCCGCCGAGCCTGCAGCGTACTCCCCACAGCAGCCATCCGCGTCGTCGTCCGCGTCGTCTGAAGACTTCACGTTCCCTACGCTCAACACGGCCCCCTCGCCTACTTCTCCTCCCGAGTCCAGCCGGCCGATTGTCGGGAGTACCGGTAATGGCAGCAATGGAACCCCACGTCGTGCACCCACGCCGCGGCGGACTCCCACACCCGGTTCGGGTGGAAACACACCCCCTCCATCACTCAACACGCAGACGCAGATTGCGTCTCTGCGCGGCGCCTTGGAGGCCGCCCGCATGCGCGAGGAGAAGGCCAAGGCTGATCTCGACCGCTACGCCAAGGACTTTGAGATGATGCGCTGGGAAAACAACACTTGGCGCAGGCGCGAGCTCGAGGTAAATGAACCCGTCCTATTAGCTGTTATCCTTACTCATTCCCGTGCAGCTTCAGGCACAGATCCACCACTTGATGCACCAGCTCCAGACGTACGCGGCGCTGTTTGCGTCGTCGATGTCGCCGAACGGCCTTCAGATGCCGAACGGCAGCAACCCAGGCAGTGCCAACGGGCATGGGCCCCCGTCCCCCAACGGCTATCCGGGGATGTTCCCGCCGCCGGGGATGCTCTCGCCTGTTGCGGTGAACGGGCAACCATTCTTTGCGTACCCGGCCGCGCAGCCGCCGCCGCCGCCGCAGCCCCAGCAGCCGAACTTGTTCTCCATACTGTTCCCGACGCCAAGCGCAAGCGCAAGCGCGAGCGGGGGCGGCAGCGGGAGCGGGCCGCCGTCCTCCGTGTCTGGGTCGGCCGAGTCGTCGGTGGGCTCAGTATCACCGGACCTTGTAGGCTCGCCGACGCCGTTCGACCGCGGGCGGCGGCGCACGCGGACGCAGACGGCCGAGGCCCGGCTGGGGCCCACTTGGGAGGGCGAGATGGCCGAAGGGTGGGTCGGCATCGAGGCGCAGGACGCGGGGCACGAGGGCGATGCAGAGGACGGCGACGAGGACGAGTATGAGGACGAGGACGGCGGCTTCAGCGAGGCGCTCGCGGACGCGATTTTGAAGCGCCCTGAAAGCATCCGCGTGCGCTCCAAGAAGGGGCGCGACCGTGACCGCGACAAGGGCGGGGCGACGGAGTTTACGTTCCCGTCCATTTCGGACTTTGGGAACGTCCATGCCAGCGGCATGTACAAGGAGCGGCATGCGTCTCCCGTCGTCGCCGAGCAGGAGGGGGATGATGAACCGGCACCAGCGTTCGGGGACCCGCACGACGCCCCCGAGCCGGTTGTTCACGAGAGCTAACGCGGTCTTGCATGTTCATGATCTTTCACGCCGCTGGGCTCTCCTCACTCTGGCCACTTTGCATCTCAAACCCCGGATCTTGCGTAAAATATTGCTATTTCGTATCTCCCCGCACCATTTCATTCGACCGCATACACATACCGCACATACCATCTTCTGTAGGTCCCTATGGCCGAAACGCGTCTAATTGGGCGTGTACATTACATGCTAGTACGAAGTAGGAAAGTAAATAAATGAAGGAACAAAGTCCCTACTCATCGTCGATCACGATACAGTTGTCGATGTACTCTAACTCACGATCGTCGTCGTCGGCAATCTCGATGACCTCTGGCGCAGCGTGTGGGAGCATGAGCTGGAACGGCGGCTGGTCCATCGAGGCGTCGACTTGCAGCGTACAATCCTCCTCTTCATCGGGCTCCTCAATCCCGTGGCTGCCCCAAACCGTTCAGTGGGGCAATCTGGCGTGCATTGGGGAAGTACTGACCTAACACGGAGATGCCCGCGCAAATGCCAGAAAGAAAACTGTTCTCGGCACTGAATACAGACGTAATCTTGGACGTCAGTCCTGTAATCGGTCTGGTATGTCTTCTGCTGTAGGACCTCCGCCGCCTCCGAGTCCTTATCGTCGAGAAGTTGCCACGTAAACGTCTCCGCCGAAGCCGCATGGTACATGTCGTGCAGGATCTGCGGTTCGATGAGCTAGGCATTTAGGGACGACTAAAACGAGAAAATCCCACCGCCTTGCGCCACCGGAATATGGCCCGTCCTTTCACCTTGTGGCTGCAGCGAAGGCACTCGAGCCACGGGTTGACGTCGTCCATGTCCTGCGCCGTCGTCATATCCGTGTCCAGCCCGCAGCCTCGGACCACAGAGCGCGCAGACGCCTCCACGGCCGGGTAGTACGACACACGCTTGCCGTCGCAGTTCCAGGGCTCCGAGTCGAGGCTCATGCACAGCAGCGCGAGGTCGTCGTTCCGGTTGCGATGCCCGTGGCGCAGCGCGTACAGACACGCGTGCGCAAGGATCCGCGGGTACGCGATCGGCTCGTTGCATTCAGCACAGCGGAAGAAGGTCGTTGCGCGGAAGAGGAAGTCGCGGTCGTTCTGCCCAGGTAGCAAAGCCAACAGGTTACGAGTTTTTGACTCCCGCCACTCGTCGAAGAACTGCGGGAGACCGTCCAGGACCTCCTGGAAGCTGTCTTCAGTCGTGTAGGCGTCCAGGGAAGGATCTTCTATCATAGCCTTGATATGGGGCATAACGCAGACTTCGACGGCCCTTGGATTAACCTCGCCGATTGGTCGTCCGTGATTATATTCCTTGAGGATCGAAAGCAAGAGGCGTTGGCGCTGCTTGAGAAGTGATTTGCGCTTTTTGCGTTCCAGCTTCTCTCTTACGTCTTGCATCAACTTCACTAGCTGAGGTTTAGCGTTGTCCCAGACTAGGCCTTATTATGTGAACGCTCCAGATGAACATGCCCAAGAACGTACTGCGATCTGTTAGCTCGTTATCCGATTTGACCAAGGCATGCTCCGAAAGAATATCAGGTCGACTGTCGTTAATATATTGAACTTCTTCTGCATATCCCAAGTCACGGAGTCGTCTGCAAATTCTAACATGGGGTAATGTTAGCCGATAAAAAATCAGAATAGAATACTACACTGAGATAGAAATTGAACCCACGCCTCTTTGCGCCTATCCCGTGCTTCTTGGAGCATCCGTTGCATTCTGGCGAGCCGCAGGGGAATCGACATTTCAGCTTTTTGTGCGTGCTGAATCACAAATTTAGATTGAGAGTGTGTCAAAGACTTTATTCTCACCAATTGGATCTCGTCCACTAATTTCTTCCTTTCAGCGATGAATTCTTTCAATTTACTGGCGTCCCCTTTCTTGAGTTTGATGAGTTGCTTGTTGACTTCCGCAGCTTCCTCGTGGCTATAGACGAATCCTGGAGAATGTGTTTTATCTTGCACAACAGACGTCCAGTGAATGAGGTGCTACTCACGACCGGTGGCAGTGGCATGGAGTAACAACTGGGTATTTCCTGACAATCCTGATAGGTTTTTGGTGACTTTATGAAGGTCATCGAAGCTACGTAGTAACGTGAGTTGATTGTGAGTTGATTGTGGGATGGCATTTAATAAATACTAACCGGCCTACAACACACTTTTGACAAAGACGGACTCGAAACGCCCATAAAATACTATGCTCGCCGGCGATGAAGCAAAACTAACAAGAAACGGAACGTGATTCTGGATCTACGTACGCCAAGATGCGAAGGAAACGTACGTGGCAATGTGGCGAGAACGCCAGGTTCGCGTACTGTGGCTCGGTCAAGCCATCGGGCACACCAGGAAGGTCCGGGTCATTCAGAAAAGCGGATTTCCAGATAGATATCGCAGAATGGCTCATCAGGACATTGCGCAAGGCCTTTGTTGTCCTGGACAGACGCAACACATCCGGAGGCTCCAGAAAACTGAAGATCTGGGACGGGAATGAGACCAAGACGCTGGATTATAAGTATGGGCCAACCTCGAATAGAATGTCGAGCGGCATTTCGGGCAACATCTTCAACTTTCCCCGAGCGACGAAACGGCGAGTTGTTGCGGTACTACTGGTAGACGCGACGGGTCTTTTGCTGCGGGACGCCTTATTGGCGACGGCGATTTTTTTCCTGGGAGGCATGGTATAAGGGGGTTTGAGGTGGCCCTTGGAGAGGAGAACAATTAGGGGCGGAAGTTGGAGTGTCACGATCCACGTGGGTGTGACTACCGCGAAATCGAACCGACCCGACGCTCACGTAAGTAAAATTTAGCATCGACATCTTTTGTATCTGCTTACTATTGTCCTCCAGTTCATTTTGGCCAGAGTCGGTTCAACCTGATGCTCTTACGGGAAATTGCCGCGTGGGACTAAGCTCGGGAGCGTCATGCACGCCGCTCGGATAACTCCCGATGGCCCCCGCAATTGCCCCGCTGAAGTCAGGAGCGCCTTATAAAGCCTATTATATTCAGGTTGCCCGACCTGCAAGTCATGTCTCAACTCGCTCTTATCTACGAATGTAGGTCGCAACTCCGAGTCCAACTAGAGCCCCGATTAACGCTACCTCTTCAGCTCCGTCGAGCCTCAGCATCGAATCCAAATCGATCCCCGAGCCTGCGAAAGGGTACGTTCAGGTTCGAGTCGAAGCCACAGCGGTTAATCCGCTCGATTACAAAGTATCCATTTCATCTTTTACGCCGCTTTAATATTTCTTACAGTGCCTAGATCTACGATTATGCTTCGAGCTTTGTGGAGAAATACCCGACAGTTCTCGGAGTAGATGCGGCCGGAGAGGTCACCAAGATTGGTCCTGATGTTACCAAGTTCAAGGTTGGCGACCAGGTCACATTCATTTGCACTCCGAATTCTCCGGAAGGCGTCACCAACGGCGACCGTGGTGCATTCCAACAATACGCCTTAGCTGATGTCAGATTCACAGCCAAGGTTCGCCTGTTCAGTGTGCGCTCCGAGAAACTTCGCCCACTTTTATGTTCTACAGATTCCTACGAACGCCGACTACGACTCCGCCGCATCATTCCCAGTTGCGGGGAACACAGCTGCCGGTGCGCTTTATGGCCAGCTAAAATTCACGGACCCATGGCTCGGTGGGGAGGGTGCCTACAAAGGGGAAAAGATCGTCATCCTGGGCGGAAGCTCCTCTGTCGGCGCATATAGTTTGTTTTTCATCACATGTTTGCATAACTCACGCTTATGGATTCCCACAGTCATCCAAATGGCCGTTCTCTCTGGCTTGGAGGTCATCACGACGTCTTCCCCGGCGCACTTTGCCTACTTGAAATCCCTGGGAGCCAGTGCAGTCATCGACCGTTCAGCGACCGATGTTGCTGACCAGATCTTGGCGGCGGCAGGCGGCCCGGTGAAGTATGTGGTAGATCCCATCTCATTGCCGGCCACCCAGCTGCTCGGCGTCGAAATACTGCAGCCCAAAGGAAAACTAGTACTGGTCTTGCAGCCTAAGCCCCCCACCGAAGCGGCTGCTGCCGCTAAAGAACTCGTGATGCTGGGGGTGCATGGCCGGGCCGGGTTGTATCTGAAGTACGCCCCAATCCCGAATATCTTTCAATTGCTAACCTTCGCCAAGTGAACGTTTTTGGGACTCGGTCGAAGGCTACGTGGACCGTGGAGTGATCAAGTTCAACAGAACCACAGTCCTTCCTGGCGGGCTACGAGCCTGGGAAGAGGCCTTTAATCTTCACAGACAAGGCAAAGTCAGCGGCACCAAGATTGTCATACGGCCCCAAGAGACGAAATGAGACTTATTCACATATTGTACAGAGTGTAGGCAACCCGACAGCTCTCAAAACCCAAAGAATTCAATAATATCAGAGACTTCCCGCTTGGGCTGCTTGGCAGAAAATTGTGCAACTTTCTCCAAGTCCGGGTAGCCCATACACAATCCGCAGGCCACTATTTCGGTGTCACTGATCGGCAAATGCTCCCTCAAAATCAACTGATATTTCGCGGTACTTTCCTACGAGGATGTCCATGTCAATGTTGCCTGGGACTGCAAATTTATTTACCATAGTAATGGTCTCGAGACCGCGGGCGCGCGCAGCAATGGTGATACTTTGGAGAAAATAACTGCGACCAGACCGATTTGTGAGTTCCGCATTGGATCATACAAGATTGAACTCACCCCACGTCCATCCAAGATCCTAGGGACCATATGCATGAGTCTTGTTCATCTACATGCACGAATCTTTACTAACCTTGGGTAAGTCCGTTGTTGATCGTAAAAATGAATGCGACAGGCGCGTCGAAAAATTCACTAAAAGAATTTCGAGAACAGAGGTCGGCCTGCCAGTGACATACCCACTAATTTCGTGTAGAGACACGGGCTCGAGCTTTCAAATCCCCATGATCGACGTGCAGCGGCGCGTAAAAGTGCTTGCCAAATTCGAATCTGCGCCGTGCGTACACAGGAGGGATCGGGCCCGCCGGGTAGTACTGGTACTGTGCTGAGTAGGCTTCCGGGGCCTCTTTGTGTGCCTTGACCATCTCGCGAGAGATCTCATCCTTCAAAGCACCTGCCGGTGGTCCCGAGTTGTCCGATTTTATTTTATTAATCAAAATAAACGGGAGATACCTGTGATGCAGTAGACCTTCTCCCATGGTCTGCAATATCAGTGAGGGCAGCGTACGGAAGACATCGGTGTACTAAACGCACTGCATATTGTTACCAGACGGCGAGCATCGTGCGGCGTCAATGATTTGCTCGATGGTTTCCTTTTCAACAGGCTTCGGGAGATAATATCGACACGAAAATCGATTCTTCATTAATGAATCGCTGATTTCGACCGCATCGTCATGTCTTTCCTGGGCCGCGGAATCGAGATTGGTTACAAAAGAGTCTGGAAGACATTGCTATCAATTCCGAACTCCCAGGACCTTGAAGAGGCCAAAAGCTCACCGGGAACCTTGAGATCAGGATCAGGGTGACCGGCTGGATACACAGCAGTGAAAACGCTCATATTGGAGGGTTTGGATAAGCCTCGGCGAAGGTAGCATAACTCGTGAATCCTTTTATGACAACTTCCTGAGAACGCGGTGAGAACGCGGGCAGCCGCGGACAAAGTGCGCCGCTAGTATGTCCATGTATGGTAGAAACGGTCAGGAGAAGAATAGGCAAGCTACTAGTATGCCGGCACAATGAAATGAGAGAAGAGGGGCCTGGAAGCTGACTGAGAGTCAGAGCCAATGAGAGCTGAACTCTGTAGTCGGACGCGGCCCAAAAGGAGATACCAGTGAACACGTGATGGCGATGCTCTCAGGCTTTTCTTTTCTTTTGTCCCCACTCACTCGAGAGTGGTCAGTTTGAGCTAACTCCGGGTGCGCGATGCTAGTATCGGCATACCTAAATATAACAACTGACTTTGGCATGAAGGCTGTCACCTTTTGAACCAATCCACGCCGTGCCCACCAAGTCTATTGGACTCCCACCTGGTTTGCAGAACATGGCGAGAGATCGTGTTGGCTCCAGCTCTTTGGACGACGCTCGATTTCGATGAATAGACGTCCGATGCGATGGAGCGGAATGTGGCATCAGCCCGAGGTAGAGCGTTATCTGGACAAAACGAGTGGTCCTCGCACACGGCCCTCTCTCAGTGAGCTTTAGTGAGAGCTTGGTAAAATGTCTGGGCAGGCAATTCTCTGCTCTTATTCGTCGTCTTGCACCCCGATTGCAAACTTTGAAGCTGGAGGTGGAAGTGCGAGGGCTAGTCGAACTCGACAACAGTCCTTCATCGTTTCCTTTACTCCAAAGACTGGCAGTTATCCTCGAGGAATATGGCGCCGACCATTTCATCGACCCCCTGGAACATGTTTTCTCCAATGCACCCCAACTTCAGGAAGCTTACTTGAAGGCGGGATATGGAACACGTCCGATCGACTTCTCCTGGACGCAGTTCAACGGCCGTTATATCGCGAGAGGAGGGTCTTCACATCTTATCAGTGGCCGAGAACCTCACTGAATGCACGCTCTCCCTCTTGGACCTCCCCGACCAATCTCAGCTCAGTGATTTAGAAACAGTATGGCATTTGCGTCTACGTTCTTTCACTCTTCATTCGTGTGGATCATGGCACGACTATCCAGAAATCCTTGCTCTCCTCACCTTCCCAGCCCTACGAAAACTCCAACTCCGCGGTATACAACAAGCTGATGCTAGACAGCTTACTCCATTCCTGTCTCGCCATTCAGCTCTACTGCAGACGTTTTCGCTTGGCCCGTCTGCTTGCGTTACGACAGCCATATCCGTGGACTCCCTACGCCATATGCCTCACCTTACCGACTTGGAGCTTTCCGGCGCAGAAATGTCCCTTATATGTGATATTTTCTCCGAATTGGAAGATCCAAGGAAGCGATTCCTGCCTCACATTAAAAACATATCATTTCTCCGCCGTCCCTCTACCTTGGACTCCGCCGATATGGTGATGTTGGCCTGTGGGCTATCTCTACGGTTAGGTGTTGACTAGATCCGGTCTTTTCGCCTTGAATTCATGATGCAAGTAGATCATCTTCGCAAAGACGACGCTGCCGTGGCGGATGAATGTCAAAGCATTCGCTCTTCGCCGGCTTTATTAACTGCATTGGTGCGGAGGGGCATGCGTATTTACGTGGGAAGTCACAATCGCATGGCTACTAATCAATCACCTTTGGGGATAACGACTCCTCAGCCCTGAACCGGGTACAAACTAGTCTTGCCGTAGTACGAGTAAGTAGATGATATATTACAGTGTCGTCTAGTGGCATTTAAATGCGGTTAGAAACGGCTCATATGACCCGCGCAGGACCCTCCGTCCGTCCGTATATTTGAGCTAAGAGACCCAAAACACCACCGTCCTCCAACCCGTCTTCCTCCTCTCCCTCCGTTTCTCCACGGGCAAGCGCCTGCCTGCCACCATCCACATAGGACTCTCCAAGCCCACTCCCGACGCCGCCATCAGGAGATATATCTTCTTGCATGATGGCGTCGTTATGCCCCTGCACCTGCCCGACCTGTACGCTCCCCTGGGAGTCCCCGAGAACAGCTGTCTGCGCCGTAGACAGGCCCCCGAAGATGGAAGACGATGACGGCCCAGCGATAGCCGACATGCCCAAGACGCTGCCCGCGAGGCCACGCCGGCGCGAAGCAGCATGCTGACTCTGCTTGAGAGCACGGTCGTACTCCTGAGCACGCTCGCCCAGCGAGCCATCAGTCTTTCGTTCAGACTGGGCAAGCTCTGGCGTGGGTCCCGCTGTCTTGCGCCGTAATATCGAGTTTGGGTAGTGGGACGCACTGAAATCAGCCATGCGGCTGAGATACAGTGATCCCGAAGGATCTGTCGGATTCCAATCCGGATTCGCTGCCTAAGCGTGGGTTAGCGAGGGGAGACACCTGTGACAAATCAATTACCTTGAAATTAAGGAAGCTCTTCTCCATCTTTCCTTCATTCGAGACCATGCGTTTGTCATGAATACGAGTAGGAGCTCCAAACTGTCAAGAGTTTAACACGGGATTGGCTCCACACAGCTTAGACTCACCTTGACGTTTCCGTGCCTCTCGAAGTTAAACTCGGCGAAACTGCACACATACCCGCGCCCGTCGACATGTACCGTGAATTCACGGAAGAAGTCGATGATAGCCGGGGCACAGTCTGGTAGCGAGAACCACAGGACAAAGGGAGTAAGGACAACAGATATTAACTCCTCCACGAAGATCAGAATCTTCATAGCGAACAGTTGTCCGAATTCTGTGTGAATCTACTCCAACTCAGCTTGACCATGGATCATAACAGGGGCAACGTACCCGTTTGCTATGCAACTGGCCCTTCCATTCATCAGGCATGTAATGGGTGTAGGCGATAACCTGTGTCATCAAAAACTCGGGATCGAAGACGCGGTTCTCTTCAGGAATCATGCCTCTGGCCACGGCCAAAACGGAACCGAAGACCCCAAGGTAAAAGAGGACCGTGCGGTGGGGAGTGATTTCGAAGTGGACGAAAATATCCGGATCCAGTACTGTCGCGAGAAACAAAACGGCGGCGAAAGATCCAGATACAAAGGCCACGAAACTAATGGGACACTGTCAGCAGGATATTGACATCAACGATATGTACCAACCGCATGATCAAGGTCATGTTTTCGTTCGGAAATTGGCCAATGTACATATTCGCGTAAGGATGGCTCTCGTCAAGTCTACGAGTGAACAGGTGTGGTAATTCATTGAACTCTCTAAATTTCCACTGAGCGAATGAAGTGTATCGCCGGCCGCCGATGGTTGATGGATCTTTGTGGTATTCCTGTGAGTGAAATAAACGGTTAAAAAGATACAGAAAGAAGCCAAAAGATGGCAGACCTCAAAGTATCGGAAGAACGAATACATGAGCAGATATAGAACGATGAAAGGCGCAAACATTGCGTTGAGGATTCCCATGAAGATGAAGCGTCGCTTCAATCTGAGACACAAAGCAGTTAAAGCCGGCCTGAACTGAGACAAGAGAGAGTATACCCTTCGATCAGAACCGGCCGGTTTTTGGACTTCAAGAATACTTTTCGGACCTTCCCATGCTGATCGAACAAATATTCCATGAGGCAAAACCGAAGGTTCCACTCCAGGGCCCGGGTCAACATTGTCCCTTTGCCTTCTTCTTCAACAATAAATCGTTTAAGAATGTTTGGCAACGGCACTCGTAAATCCAACAAGTCCTTATTGAACAAGGCAATCAGGTAATTTTCTTGCCGTAGAATCCGGTTCGCGATGTCGTGCGCATCGAGTTTGGCCGTCGTTGTGTCGTCCGTCTTCTTCATATTACTCGAAAGCGCAGTAAGAGGATTGTCTTCCCGAATCGAGCCAATTCTTCGAACGATTTCCGGCCAAGAGATAGTTTGTATATCAACCTGGAACCGGTAAATTCAGCTGGGAAGCCGGGAGAAATGATGGATTGCTTACATCTGGTATCTTCAACAGGTGCGTGTAGAAGTTGTACATGTCCACGAGCCGAAAGACGCTCAGAACGAACGACACAATTTGCCACACATAAAACGCTATGAAGAGGATGAAGAATAAAAGAGTGAACCCGGAGAAGCTATGTCGTTTATAAGACTAGGTTAAACGAATGCTATAACAGACTGACCTCGATACGCATCGATTGACGACAACGTCGGACAATTTCATGGATTTCTCGGGGCGTATGCGAGAGTAGTCAACACAGCCCAGTAAGAACGTGGAAAAACTGATGACAAAGCCAACTGTCCTGTGGGGGAGCAAGTATTAGAACCAATAATGGGGAACAAAAAATGGGGAGAGAAAGGGACGTCACCAACAGAAGATTAAGGCCTCGAGACAAAGCAATACTGTATATCCCCTTCCCCTGATAGTAATAGTAGACTTCTTGGAGGAATGCGTCGAGGTTATACACATTGACCCAATTCCACAGTGCTCGTTCGTAGGCATCCAAACTACGCATCTGTCTGGAAGGTCTACTATCGTGATCGGTGGAAGAGGTCCTACTTTCTGGGCGGGCGGAATGCGTGTCGCCAGTGACCCCCGGTCGTGGTGAATTAGGTGAGCGCGGAGACGTCGTGTGAGTGGGCAAAACGGGCGGTAAATTCCTGCCAGCGACAGAATGAAGGGGCTGGGACCTTCCACCACCAGAGCCAGACTTGGATTTGGCTTTCCCCTTTGCAGAAGATTTCTTCGACGTTGCCTCGATCATAAAGCTTTGAGGAACCTCATCATCTGACGACTCTCGTTCATGCAGGGCATCTTCCTGTTGAATGTTTGGATGCAGGAGATGGGTATCTGGAGGGGCGTCCCACGAGACGTGGTGTGTCCGCGACTTGGACATTGGTATGTCCTCGGCGGTACTCTGAAAGATCGTGCTCCGACTGCGACCCTCTTCCGCGTTGCCCTCCTCTTCAGCACTGCTTCGGGATTCGTCCTCTTCTTCGAGAAGCGACTGGTTAGCTTGGGAGTAACCCTGGTACTGTCTGGCCATGGGGTTGAGCATGTTGAGGAACGGGCGTGAGCTTGATGCTCCGCCAGGAGGGTAGAAGGATTGTGACGCCTGGAAAGACCTGGAGCCGGACAGCGGGCGTGGGGAGCGGCTCGAGGAGCTGGGCATGGCAGCTCTAGTAAAGGCCGGAGGGCAGAGCACGCCTCGCGACCCTTAAATGCTTGCGTACGTGCAAGTACGTGCAAGTCCGAATGAGGTAGGGTGTGACACAGCGTGTTGGAGTGTGACTCGGCGGCGACTCGGACGCGAACCAAACGTTTCGACTACGCAGATAACCTCCTCCGCAAGTATTGAAGACGATTCACATACACATCGACACTTTACTATCCAAGCCCAACCCAAGTCGTTTAACCACTCAAACATCTAGGACGACCGCCGTGCACTCGATCTCGAAACTGGTTCCATCGTTCAGCAATATTGGTTAACCAAAGATGAGACGGGAAGACGGACCTGGCTCCAAGAGGGAGTGCAGCAACTGCTACACAGGTGCGCGCCGGCATGTTGTCAAAGAACTGTTGCAGTTGTTAATATTGGACAGCGTCAGGAATGGGCACTCAACCTCGAGATACACTTCATTCATTGCGGGAAAGTCTTTCATATCTGTGAGATATACATTGGCCTATGGACGCCGTACGATCAATCAGCGCCGGAAACACTCTTGGGTTCGAGGCCTAACCTTCACGATATGCTCAAGTCCGGAGCCGGCTGCCTTGAGGACGATCGACAAATTCTCTAGAGCTCGTCGCTTATCGGGGTCCCAAGTCATTTCACGCTCCAGTATACGGAGGTGCTCACAGTTTGGGCTTGAACCCCGCCTTCGACGACTACAAACTCATTTGTGCACCCTATGTTCCCCGAGCAATATACAATGCCCTTCGCCACAGTAGCCTGCGCTTCATCGAATGTTAGTCCGAGATGAGGACTCCATCAACCTCATTGTCCGACGTACAGAAGACGGGCATTGGGGGAATGGCATCCTTTGTGAAAATGATTTTCTTCGACATGGGAGGGATCGGATGGCACTAGAGTATTCAACCATTACGAGCCCACCGCCTTATATACGTTGTAGTTCGATTACTGTGAGATTCGATATCACACGCCAAATTCAGACTCCGACAGCGTCTCTCTTAACCTCTTCCACCTTGTCTTCCGCTCCCTTCCGGTCGCCCAGAGGCCTCCCCAATTGTAAGTCTCTTGTGTCTTTCAATGCGCCGCTGCGCGCCATCCTGTGATGATTCAATCAGTTCTGCTTCCGAACGAGAGAAAAAACCTCTTGTGGACACCATTTTTTACCAAAAAACTCTTTCTGAACTCTTCTCGATCCTCTTCACCAACGGTTCACTAACCCAACCAATCCTCAGATAAAGCGACTCCCGGATATGACGGGGGCATTGCATCGGGATTCCTGTGAGTAACCTCTCTTTTCACCGCGCCATCGGGATGAAAACAAGTTCATCCATTCGTTGAGTTCTCATACGCACCTGGCCTCTCGCGGCCCCTTCCATTCCGGTGGGAGGTGTGTTCGTTGGCCTCGTTCTGAGGTCGACAAGCCGGTCTCAGGAGGACTGTACTTTGAGGCCATGAAAATCACGGCTTCTCTGATTCGCTTTTGCTGTCATCCCAGTGTTTCAAGCATCCAATGCTGACAATATGTTTTAGGACCCAGCCCGAGGTTGTTGCGCAGCTGAACATCTAGGCTGGTTGTGTTTAAGCGATGGTCCTTATTTGGGTTCATGGTAACAATACCTTTTCTCCTGCCCGATTCTTTTGGTCGTTTGGTCGTGTTAACTTAGTAGTGCACTATGTACAAGTATCGAATATAGCTCGGACGAGTTGCAAGATAGTCGTAATGTACAAATACCAAGATACGAATAATTTATGGTGAAAAATCACTGGGTGAGCGCAGCTGCACGAGTGCCCGGTGGCGGCCTATATGGCATGTGCTTCTCCTTCTCCTTCGCCTCGCGCTTGTATGTTCTGGCGCCAGTGTTGGGGGTGGGGAAAGACTCGTCGCTCGACACCGAATCTTTCCGAGAAACAGAAGGGGGTCCCGCGCTCTGTGTGTAGAACGGGTTCTGGGGGTCGATTGACGGGACGTGTGAGCTGCGGCGAGCGATGCCCGAGAAGCCATCGGGCGGGGAGTTCTGTGCATAGCGAAGAGACGAAGCCGCCTTGGACGTGACGCTCTCCGACGGCCGGCTCAGCCTCGGCCCTCCTAGCTGTCGCAGTATTTCTTTTGCTCTCTCCCCAGCGTAAGTGCTCGCAACCGACGAGTGAGCAACAGAAGAAAAGGAGACCCGTCTGTGGCGAAGTGCTAGATCCGTTTGGCCATCGTCGGTTTCCAAGGACGGCCGTCTGACGACTCGGGGTCTGACTTCTCGGGGCGGGGGCATGCTCTCCACTTCCTCCAAGGTAGTTCCTCCCTCTGAAATCCCGCTTTGATCGTTGGCAGCCAGCAGGATATCCTCGACGTTCTGCTCCTCCTGCGTCTCCACAGTCCCTTCAGGTCCTCGTGAATGCGTGTCACTCTCCTCGTCGACAGGTTCCAAGTCTTTATTCTTCCCTTTTTTTCTGTTCTTTCGCATAAGAGCGTTTATGTCTTCCACATACGCTGCGGGTTCTGCGGTTCGGGACCGAGTTCGCGGCGCCTGAACCTCTGGAACGGGACTAGCTTTCCGTTTCGCCGTTCGAGGAACAACAGGTCGGGCGGCAGGTCGCGTAACGCGAGCCGGCTGTGCGCGCCGAGGAGGGTGTTCTTCAATTGCTGGAGGCTCTGTGATATTTCGTTGGACGAGGGGGCCGGCGGAGGTGGTAGTTTCGCGCCTGGGAGCAGTTCCGACAAGAGTAGCCTGTGAGCTGCGCATGCGAGGGCTGGGGAGGACTTCGGCAGGTGAGGAAGTGTGCTGTGTTGGCCCATCAAAAAGGCTATTGTCAACGCCGTCACTACAATGGATTGAGCAATTCGTAGTTAAGAGTGGCGGACGACCTACTCATCATCGCAAGGAGGGGTCGTCCCCTTGCGCGGCGCCGAGTCCATTCGGTCTTCAGCAATATCCGTAGGATCTTCAAAGACGTCGCCTGGGTCTTCATCAAATTCGGGAAATGGATCGGGACTGAGGTCTCGTCGCTGCTTCTTCGCGTCGCGTTGGCCCGACCCAGATACAGACACACGACGCTTTCGACTTGGTGCGGGAGCATAGTCTTCGTCTTCGTCTTCATTTTCGTTTTCGTTTTCGTTTTCATCTTCGTTTTCGTTTTCACTTTCCTCCTCCTCCTCCTCCATCGCCCTGTTACCCCCCGATCTCCGCGGAGCCTTCCGCGAAAGGTTATACATCTGGTGCGGCGCAACCCCGAGCGGGACGATCTGCTCCTCGATCACTCTATCGAACCGCTCTTGGTTCTTCTTGTACCGCTCGCGCCAGCTTTGCCACGTGTGGCGCAGCACCCAACCGTATTCTTTTGGGTCAAGCTTGGCCTGCAAGGGGGCGTTAACACCCAAGACGAACGCGGCCGGGAGGGAATACACCTCACGTTTTCCATCAACCTTATGTAGATGTTGTTCCCCGTGCGCCCACCGTTCGTCTTGTCGGGGATTAAGGTGCCAACATACCTGCAAAGTTTCCGGTCATCCTCTGCTGAGAATTCCGTCCGCCTGTGTGTTGATTAGATCCGATTGGAGGATCGAAATCCATCGCACGTACTCTCTGAACCCACCGGGCGCGACGCCGCCCATACGTTTCTGCGTAAACAGATGGACGCATTTTCCCATCTTGACGGAGTTGTCCACCCAGCGCATCGTCTCGACGTGCACGCCCTTCAGCGACGGATCCGAGTGCGTCTTGTACATGTGCCGGAGCGCCTCAAGGTCGCCCGTCGGGTCCTTCGGGTTCACTAGGATGATGTTTGACCCCGACCGTTCGGCGTTGACTGCGCCGCCGTACAGCTGGTCTAACATTCAGACGAGACGGCGCGGAACGAGACGGCTTGCACTTGCCTCGATTTTGGCTTCGAGCGCTGAGCGCGCGCCCAGCTGCTTGATGCTGGAGTGCAAATAGAACTTGAGAGGCTTACCACCCCGGACAAAGAGAGTGTCGTTGACGAGTTCGTCTTCTTCCTCCATGGCGCCTGTGCTGCTTAATGGACGGATACAAAGATAGTTCAACTAAGCGGGGGTCACGGGATCGAGCGCGTCGTTCTCACGGTCAAGTAATTCGCGTGCAAGTACTTAGCTCGGAGACTGAGCAGCACTTGATATAAAATACAAAAGTTGGTTTCTACACGTCGGCTTCCCTACTTCCCATTTACCGCCCCCTTCATGACGACGTCCAGCCTACTCGCTGCGCCAAGCACTGCGCGTAAGCCCGACGCGGTGATATCCGTGTCGGTCGCGACGCCCCATGCATTGCGCTTCTTCTGCCCGGGCAGCTCGTACACGAGCTCCACATACGACGCCGCGACGACCTCGGCGCCCTCGCCGAGCGAGTGCTCCGAGTACTCGCGCAGCGTCAGCGTCCCTGCGATGTGCGCGTGCAGCGCTGCTAACATCGCGGATAACGGGCCGTTCCCCTCCCCGCTGATATTTTGCACCTGCCCGTAGAACGACACCGCCCCCGTGATGACGCGCCGGCTCCCGTCGCCGACGTGCTCCATCTTGAAATTGGGCATCGAGAGCTTCGGCGCGACGCCGTCCTTCGCGTCGTACGCGTATGTGTCGCGGAACAGGTCCGTGAGCGCGCCGACGGAGATCTCCCCGCCCGCGTTGCGCGCCGCGCGCTGCACGACCTCGAAGAATGACGCCTGGAAGCGCCGCGGGAGCTCGAGGCCCATGGAGTTGACGATGACGCTCGAGACGTCCTCCTGCCCCGAGCGCGCGTTGAATCCGACGCTCAGCTTGAGCTCCGGCAGCGCGCGGTCACCGATCGCACGATTCACCGCGTTCAGTAGCGCGCGTAACCCGGACCCCGCGATGTCCGAGTCCGCGCCAACGCCCCACCACGACTCGGCGGACTTGCGGTCGCCCGCGGGTACGAGCTCGACGTAGGACGCCGCTTTGGCGTTCTGGCCCTCCGTCTCACCCATGATGTGTTCGGTGTACTCCCGGATGGACAGGTCGATGTCTAAGTGCGTCTTGAGGGCGTCCAGGAGGGCGGATAAAGGCCCGTTCCCGTCCCCGCGTATTACTCTCAGAACACCGTCAACGGAGACAGTGCCATCGAAGCGTCGGCGCTCGTCGGGCGCCTCGTCGCCAGAAAGATCGGACGGGTCGGGGGCGGGCTCCGCTGAGATTTTGAAGTTGCGCAGGGACAGACGTCCCTTGTATTTTGGACCGCCGTAGAAGTACGTTTGCCGGAAGGCAGTCGTGATGTCGTCTATAGTCATCTCGCGCGCCTCGCGGTCGGACACCTCCTGCACAACGTGGTAGAACGCGATCTGCATCTTCCGGGGAAGGTCCAGCCCCAGATGTTGTTTGATGAGGTAGGCGATACCTCCTTTGCCGGATTGGGAGTTGACGCGGATGACAGCCTCGTAGTTCAATCCCAGGTCTGCAGGGTCGATGGGGAGGTACGGAATGTCCCAGTACTGCGGCTCGCCGGCCTTGGCAGCCAGCGCGTGTCGCACTTTCTGCTCCTCGAACCCCTTCTTGATAGCATCCTGATGGGAGCCAGAGAAGGCCGTGAAGACGAGTTCGCCGGCGTATGGATGGCGCGGGTGGATTGGCAGGTCGTTGCATTTCGTGACCACGTCCATGACGCTTTCGAGGTCGCTAAAGTCCAAGTTGGGGTGGATGCCTTGCGAATAGAGATTCAGGGCGAGGTTGACCAGATCGACATTGCCTGTGCGCTCTCCGTTGCCGAACAGACATCCTTCTACACGCTGCCCGCCGGCCAAACATCCCAGCTCAGCCGAAGCGATGCCGGTACCTGCAGCGGTCGGTAAGTCATGCGCATAGAAGTTAACGAGAAGAAATACGTTACCTCTATCATTGTGAGGATGCAGACTAACGATGACTTTTTCTCGTTCCGAGATTTTATTGCAGAAGTTCTCGATCTGCAAAATGGTATGAGCCGCTGAGTACCAATAAAATAACGGATGCGCACCTGATCGGCGTAATGATTTGGAGGAGCGATCTCTACAGTGGAAGGCAAGTTAAAGGTTATGCGCTCGTCACCTGTCCCCGCTTTTCCCCAAGCGGTCTTGACGGCTTCGCAGATTTCTATTGCGAAATCTGGCTCGGTCTGGGTGAACGTCTCGGGACTGTACTCGTATCGGAATATGGTCCCGTGTTTTTGCGTGCACTCCTCCGTCAGTTGGCGGACGATATTGGTGTGCTTTACAGCGAGATCTACAGTCTGTTCCTTAGAGTTGCGGAACACGACGTTGCGGAACGCGGGGGACGTCGCATTGTACATATGGAGGATGGCGCGCTTTGCGCCTGCGACGGAATCGATGGTGCGACGGATGAGGTCCTCTCGCGCAGGAGTCAAGACCTAGCTCAACGAGAGTTCAATACACACAGTGGAAATCCACGGCCATCGCCCAGCCAACTAACCTGGATCCAGACATCGTCGGGGACCTCGTTGTTCTCGATTAGCCCGCGGACGAAGGCAAAGTCGGTGTCGCTCGCTGCGGGGTATGCGACTTCGATCTCTTTGACGCCAGCCTTGATTAGCTGGCGAAAGAAGAGGGTCTTTTGCTCGATCGTCATGGGGTTTGCGAGGGCCTGGTTCCCATCGCGCAAGTCAGTGGACAGCCAGATGGGCGGGGCGGTGAAGGTCTTGGAGGGCCATTGGCGGTCCTTCAGAACCAGCGGGGTGTACGGCTTGTACTTTTGCGACGGATCGGCGCTGATTTGCGGTCAGAGAAATTGCTATGTGGACGGTATGGTCCTCGCTCACAGCATGGGCATGGTGGAAGAGTGAAGAAGAGTTTTGAAATGACTCGAGGCGATCGGAGCACAAAACTTTCGACGCTTAGGTAAATCCGATGACGCACGGATAAAGCCGACGAATCCCGATCTTTGGCAAGTGATTAGTCCGACGGGCAATTGAGTCAAGTTCTTCTTTACTCGACAATGGCGGCTACCCTGACCGTATCGTCCAAGCAGACGCCCTTCCCCTACGCCGCGGTCGCGATCGCGTCGTACACCGAAAAAGCAGACCTCGTCTTCGACGAGTCCGTCACAGGAATCACTCTCCAGCTCGATGGTGCTGCAATCACCACCGAGGAGGAGATCGTGCACGCCCTCGCGAAAGCGCACGGCCTCTCCGACGACAGCTCCAAGGTAAATAGCCGCTACCTGCGTGATCTAATCGATCTCACTCTCAGCAGTCCCCCGCGTTTTTCGCGCTCGCGAAAAGTCTGCCTACGATCACAGCAGTGCCGGACATCGTCGCGGCCCTCGACTCGCTCGATGACCACTTAACATACCGCACCTTCCTCGTCGGCCACGAAATCACCGCGGCCGACTGGATGCTTTGGGGCGCGATGAAAGGTACGGCGCAATCGCGATCCAGATGCGAAAACCAAGATTAAATTTATTTCTAGGAAACAGCAGGATCGCAGGCCTGCTCAAGAATAACGGTCAACCCCATCTGCTACGGTGGTTCTCGCACCTCGAGTCGCTCGACTGCGTGCAGGCCGCCCTGGCGAGCCTTACGACCGCCAAGGCGAGCAAGGCGCGCTCCACCAAGACCGCGGCGGGCTTCGCGCTCGGGCTCGCGGGCGCGGAGGACGGCAAGGTCGTGACGCGCTTCCCGCCCGAGCCGAGCGGCTACCTCCACATCGGGCACGCCAAGGCCGCGATGCTCAACCAGTACTTCGCCAAGATGTACCACGGCAAGCTCATCATCCGCTTCGACGACACGAACCCCAGCAAGGAGCGGGTGGGTACACTTCTTGATTCTCCGACGTTGCACTAACGCGCGTAGACCGAGTTCGAGGACACGATCCTCGAGGACCTGCACCTCCTGGATGTGCACGGTGACGCGGTCACGCACACGTCGGACCACTTCCAGACGCTGTACGACCTCGCCGTGAAGCTCATCCAGTCGGGGCAGGCGTACACAGACGACACCGAGCAGGCGCAGATGCGCGTCGAGCGCGGCGAGGGGACCGCGTCCGCGCACCGCGACGACAGCGTCGAGGCGAACATGCGGCACTTTGGCGAGATGACGGCGGGCACGACGGAGGGCCTGCGGTGGTGTCTGCGCGCCAAGATCAGCGTGGACAACCCCAACAAGGCCATGCGCGACCCCGTTATCTACCGCTGCAATGTCCTCCCTCATCACCGCACAGGGTGCGTTTTTGCTCTTCAGTTTTTCCCCCAATGATGTTCAGCGCGACGTTAGGGACAAATGGAAGGTCTACCCTACGTACGACTTTGCGTGCCCCATCGTGGACTCTATCGAGGGCGTCACGCATGCTCTGAGGACCAACGAGTACCGCGATCGCAACCCACAGTACCAGTGGATGATCGACGCGCTCGGGCTCCGCAAGGTGAACATCTGGGACTTCAGGTTCGTTCCCCCCTCTGCCCACGTCGCTTGTTACTTAAATTCCGATAGTCGCCTCAACTTCATCTACACGCTTCTGTCGAAGCGGAAGCTGCACTGGTTTGTCGACCAGGGCCTCGTGCGCGGCTGGGACGACCCGCGGTTCCCCACCGTCCGCGGTACGTTCTACCACCTTATTTTCTGCGCCGAGCTAACGACAGCATAGGCATCCGCCGGCGCGGCCTGACTGTGGAGGCACTGTCGCAGTTCATGCTGGCGCAGGGCCCGTCGCAGGCCGTCGTGTCCCTCGAGTGGGACTCGATCTGGGCGATGAACAAGAAGATCATCGATCCCGTCGCGCCGAGGCATTGGGCGATTGTCACTGAGAAAATGTGTGTCTCGTCGCGTCCTTTTTTTTCTCGCTGCTAATATGAGTGTAGGGTCCCGGTGACGATTACTGGCGGGCCGGCGAGTCCTGAGGTCAAGACGCTGCCGAAGCACAAGAAGAATGCGGAGGTCGGGGAGAAGAAAACAGTGTACACGTCGGCGATCCTGGTCGAGCAGGAGGACGCGCTGTCGTTTGAGCACCAGGAGGAGGTAGCTTCGCGTCTTTTCCTGCATTTCGATCGATTTTGACATCCCGCAGCTGACGCTCATGGACTGGGGCAACGCGATCGTGCGCTCCAAGACGACCAACGCCGCGGGCGAAATCACGGCCATCGAGATGGAGCTGCACCTCGACGGCGACTTCCGCAAGACAAAGAAGAAGATCACGTGGCTCGCACAGTCGACGGACGCGCACCCGCTCACGCCGGTGGTGCTGCTCGACTACGACTACCTCATCACGAAGAAGAAGCTCGAGGAGAACGATAATGTCGCGGACTTTGTGACGCCCGTGACCGAGTTCCGCGAGGCGGCGCTTGCGGACGCGAACGTCACGGACCTGAAGAAGGGGGACATTATGCAGTTTGAGCGCAAGGGGTACTTTGTGTACGATGGAGAGGTGGAGGGGCGGCGCGAGTTTATTAAGATTCCGGATGGGCGCGCGGCGAGTTTGGCGAGCAAGGCGGGGGTGCCGGTTGCGGCGGCTCCTGCGGCTGCGAGCAAGGCCCCGGCGCCGGTGACGACGATGTATAAGGTCGACAAGGTGTATGGGGACGACGTCAAGGCGGACGGAGGCACGAAGATGTACAAGGTCGAGAATGTTTACAAGGCGTAGTCGGTACAATTTTCTGTATTCTGCTTAAATTCGTTTCTCCATGGACGACGCGTCGAACTCATCGTAACGCGATTTTCTCTTCTACGGTCCACGTCTCGACGGGGCCTTCGCACCGCGCGACCCAGATCTCGGGCGAGTCAAAGCCAGATATCCAATCCTCCTCGCCCCCAGGTTCGCCGCAGTTCAAGCTGACGGAGCCCCCGTCATCAGCGCGAATGCGCCCGGCGCTCTCAAGCGCCTGGAAGTACCGCGCGCGCTCGCCGGCGGCCGCGTCCTCATCCGTGATGTAGCACAGCGAAATATGCGGGTACTTGGGCGTCTTGGGCGGGATGCCCAGCACGGCGTGCACGTGGTCGTGCAAGTCCAACAGCGCGGGCGTCGGGCGGATGGCGAGGTACACGGAGCGGAAGAAGTGGTCGCCGACCTCGACCGCGTCGAATGTGATCGAGAGTGCGGGCAGCGCGTCAGGGATGGCGGCGAGGATGGCGGCGGGGGAGGGGGCGGGGTCCGGGAGCGCGGCGAGGGTGATGTGCGGCTGGAAGGAGGGGTAGGACGCGTCGGAGATGGATTGCAATTGAGAGGCAGGACGCGCGTCCATGATTTTCTTGAGTCTCGCCGAGTCGGACGGTGAGGGAACGAGCCACAGTGTGAGACCTGCGGAGGTTAGCGAAGAGCCACTCGGAGGCTCCTTCACTCACCCATTGTAACAAGAACTTAGGAAAGTAAACGAGCAAGAAGAGTATGCGCGGCAACGTCAATTTAGACGCGCGTTAAGCATAGTAATCGTTTCGGAACATGCTGTGGTGTAACTGAATATAATACATGCCTAGATGCGAGCTTGCGAGGTAGACAAGGCCTAGGTAGATTAGATCAGATAGTAATGTGACTCTCTCGTTCCGAACTCAAACTCTCAAATTTTTGCCCCACCCTCCCGTCTCTGTTCTTTTCGAGCTTATGCTCGGGTTGATTTGGGTCTCATTCCTCGCCCAGACCCTCGGTGGCCCTTGCGTACGGGTTTGGCCGTGTCCGCGTTTCCCTTGTGATTCGGACGCTCCCCCGGCGATGCGTCGCGAACTCCCCATTTTCATCCCACATTCTCTCACGATTGCTTTTATTCCTTCTTCTTCACCTCACATATTCTTACGACTGCTAATCGCAGTCTCCCTTGTACCTCCGTTGACCCATTTTGAAGAGTCAAGCCCTAATGCTCTTGAAGCTCCAGCCACCGTCTGGAGGCTGTCACACATCAGGAAAAAACGACTTTGATAGGTAGCGCCCGGTAGCATCAGTAGTTTTGGTAGCCTGGTAGCCTAGTCCCCCCTTTATGTAGCTTCTGGTAGCTCCCCGCCAAGGTCTGGTAGCACCTGGTAGCTCTGGCAGGAGAGCTTGGTAGCACTCCGGTAGCTCTCGAGAGCTCTTAGTATCTCGTAATAGTCGGGGGTAGTCTGCCATAAATGCGACCGAAGAAACACATAAAACATAATAAAAGCATTGTATTTGTGAACACGGGTGTAAAAATACAAGGTGGAGTAAAGCGGGAGGGGAACAAAATGAAACGCCTCTAAATCAATGCGGATACATCAAACCTGCATAAGTCATGTCAGAACAAATTCACGCTAGAAAAGGTAACAACTCATCTCGTGGGTTTTGTTGATGCGCGCGCATGTAATACAATTATCTTGAAGGGGTACGATGTCAGCGAGATGAACAATGTAAAGAAAGAAAGTACGCACCATCGGTCTGCATCAGACTGAAATGCAAAGATGTTAAACGGGGACAAAATGTGCCGGCGAGATACAGAGATACACGAATAGAACGAGGAACGAGACAGGGAAAGCACAAGGAGGAGCACGGGGTCTGAAAGAAGATACTTGAAGAAGCTTGGAATCTTGAGGCTTTGGGGAGTTCATGAAGGGAGAGCCCAGAAGCTTGAGAAGAATTGAGAAGTGCGTCAAAACTTGCCGCGCGCTTGAGCTACACCAGCCAGCTGAGGGAGACTCGGATTTGGTACCAGCGAGCATTGGACGGACGGATTGAGCTGTCCGAGAGGGCCGGTAGGCCAGATGCACAAAGTAGTTTGAGAGCTGCGGTGAAATGGCGAGAGCGGGGAGAGAGAAGATGGGGGGAAAGGAAGAAAGACGACCAACCATCGTCTTGTTTGGTCCAAACAAGCACGCGATCGGGCACGTGCCGGCGGAGTTTGAATCGACTTAAACGAATTTCTGCGCGCAGGCCCATTGTTGATATTATTCGTCCCAATGAAATGAGAGAATCCAAGCTCAAATTGTGCCCGAGTAGCATGCTGTGAGCCTCTTACACCACCCTAATAGTTGAAAGTCATTTGATTTTCTTGGCCCCGCTATCAGTAGCTACTGATCCGTCAGTGATGTGCTACGTCGAGCTACTGATCGCCGGCCGGAGAGCTACCTGAGCTACCATGAGCTACTGAGATCCTAGTGAAGGCTACTAGGGCTACCATTGCTATCAAGTCCTGGCTGGGAGCTACCTAACAAATTGTTGTTTCCTGATGCACTGTCTGGCTCCTGTATACTGGTCCCTCGTAGTACTTATGTTTGTCCACCCCATCCGAGTTTTCGGCACGCTCACTCGAGCAGGCTTCTCAATGCTCCTCACAAGATCATATGTCGCTGAGAAGAAGCGGAGCGCGACAAGTCTCCAAGCTCAAACGACGCAGGTCTCAAGCTCAAGCGATTACTATCCTGTCAAATCTTTCTGTTGCGTGCATTCAAGCCCTCAAGTTCTCAACCCGCCTGTCCTATACTTCAATCATGCCGGTGTTTCGTGCTCGCCATCCCCCGTCCCTTCCCTTCCTGATCTTGCCCTCCTTCTGTGTGTGCTACACAGTTTAACCACTATTGTCCGTTTGTAGCGTTGTGAATACGATTATACGCGCGCTTTGCAAGCGCCGTTGAAATATGAACTTTCCGCCCTACGATAATGGATACTGTAGCCCGATCTGAGTACAATACCATACACTCATCGTAAGGGAGGATAAGGGCGAACAAGGCGTTATATGGGATTGCGACACTCAGAATAATTGTGAGGATCGAGATCACGCGTGCAGATGTCCACAATAATTGCGGGGATTGTGAGGATCGCGATTGTTTGCAAGGGCCTTTTCCAGATTCGGTCTCCTGTGGGCCTCTCATATCATTCCAGCTACGTCTAAAGGTGCCAAGCCGATTTTCGAGCCCATATACATACCACAGGCAAAGCTACACGACATCATGCGGGCCTTCATCATTCACCAGGGGACGCTGTGCGTTATTGCGCGTGCCACCCCATATCTGGGATGGCCATATAATATCGAAAACTGTAACAAGAACAGAAAGAAAAGAAAGGTTATGTAACCAGAGAGACTCTTCATTGTATTTGGCTCGTACCTAGCTCGATTAAGTCCAACGCTGAGAGTATGACGGCCCTGACGTTCTGACGAGTAGGCTCTGTTGGGACGATCCGCGACTCCATCCCGTGATGGCGCAGCACTTCGTTCCAAACAAGGGGAACCAGCTTCATAAAGAGGATGGTGGCAGCGCCAGATGCAAAGCCCTCGAGACACGGGACGCGCACTATTGTGTGTGAAAACTCAAGGTACAACGGGGGAGCAAATGAACGCACGGATTCCGGTGATGAGCGTCAAATAGATGGCGACGGGCTCGACAGCACGGGGAAAGATGTCCCAGTGGGCCGTTGTGAGGCCATACACAGAGGCGAAGGTGATAGTGCAGACGAGGCAGAAATAGAGGAGGAGCTGCCACAGCGGGACTTCGAGCTCCTGCAAATCAGGGAGATTGAGATTTAAAATTGCTGGGGCGAACAGAATGCCAAAGTTGATTATAAAGGTAATGGTATCTTGTACCGCCCGAGACTTCACAAGGGTACTTTGGTGTTGCATGAGCAGATGGCCTAACACAAAGGAGGTGGCGGTGTACAACGGAGTCCAATCGTCTCGAGCACAGCTGCGAACTTCTTAGGAAGCGAGCGGGTTAGCCAAATCAACCGCTCCCCGAGGGGGAGCGGCCCAGTGTCTATGTGCCGTTGCTGGATGGCTAAAAGGGTATATGGAAAAAGAAAAGAGGCGAGGCCGAAGGGCGAGAGATGAGGAAGAAAAAGGCACGGTCAGGATGCGCGCTGACGGCCCAGGAGGATCTGAAGGAACACGGGGTTCTTGCGGATGTATATTTGGAACGTCTCGGAGGACCAACGACCAGTCGCCTGGATGAAATTGTACGGCACACCATCCTCGGCTAACGCTGTAGCGCCTCCCGCGCGAAGTGATTGACCCGCAAATGACCGGTCGGTGATGACAGCTCGCAAGCGGCGGATGAACCACGAACGCGATGGTACAGAGCCCGAGGATTTGACCCAGAGGAATGGATTAAGGGGGAGCAGCGCGTCGCGGCTGTTGAGGTAGCGGCGGAAAACTGGAATAGCATTGAGGCGGGGTTGGTGTGGGATGATGATACGCGCGCCTTCAAAGGCGCTGTCGGTCTTGTGAGACTGGAGCCAGAAGGCAAAACCTTCAAACAACCATTCCACGGAAGACCGCAGAGTCCACTTTGAAGGGTTCCGAAGTGCTGGCGTATCGGGCGCGGTGAGTTCGCCAAGACGGAGCAGGCCGTAGAACCCCGTGAGGAGCATAGCCGCAAAGAGGAGGTCGTCATGGGATGGGTGGCGGGGCTGCTGATCTAGAATGTACTGGATCTGAGTCCGGGATAAGGGCTGTTTGCGGCGAATGGGACGACTGAGCATGTGTTTGCAGCCTTTTAAAGTCCGTGAGACCAGCATACTTTTTCGGTTGCGACGGACCTCAGGGTAGTATGGTTCGAGTTCGCTCGAGATGCCAGAGAGGTAGTTTCCGACGGAGCGGGGATCAATGTGGTGACACATATAGACTGTGTACAGACTCAGCGTCTCGGGTGTGGGGTTTAATTCCAAGTGGTGGATGTCACAGAAATGGAGGTAGGAATTGGTAGCAGAGGAATATGTGGAATGGGAGGACTTATCGAGAGCCATGCCGAGTGCCACGGCACACTTGCGCAACAGCTCGTCAATAGGCCAGGCAGTACGGTGTTGCTGCCTGGCACGGGAGGACCTCCGGATCATTTTTCTGCTGCCCCCAACACGCACTGAGGGGGTTGAAACGGGCCAAGCATAAGCTCGGGGAGGAGAAGGTGGACGAGGGAAAATTTGCTGCGCGAGATCGCGTCAGCCACCTTGTTGTTGTCGCCACGGATGTGCAGGACACGGAGATCCACATCGTGTTCGATGAGGAGGTCGACAGCTGCTTTGAGAAGCACATTGTAGGCGGGCTCGGCAGAAAGGCTGCTGAAAATCTGCACGGTGTTCATATTATCCGTGAAGACCGTGAGACGTGCAGGCCTGTCAGCGGAGAACATGGTCCTCTGTGAGTTACAGAACCATTCGAGCGCCGAGAGGACGCAGGTTGCCTCCCAAAAGAATATGGTATCTTTTGGAGCATCTGCGGGGACAGCCGCGTAAAAACTGAGAAGTAATTCCGCGGTCCAGAAACCCATCCCTGCTGGGCACGCGTCGCAGAGGAGAGTGAAGTCAGTGTTGACACGGGGATTCCAGTCAATTGCCTGGAACATGAAGATGCCGGGGGAGGAACGAAGATGGTCAAGAAACCACGAGAGATCACGCTTAACCTCTAGGTTAATGTAGATCGTTGCGAACACATTCTCTTTCTCCGTGATCTTGAGGTAAACGTGGCAGAGAGCAGGACGGAGAAGGGGGTATACATTGAACGACCAGTTAATCCAGCCAGCAAGCTGCTGCCAGTCGTGGAGGCTGCGCTTGCAAGACGGGGAGCGGATGAAATCTTCGACCGCTAAGATTAGACTAGGATTGGTCTCGCTCGCTTCTTGAGTAAGGTACCCCCCATCCACCTTCGACGAACATCACGTGTCGTTATGGTCACACTTCCATTTCCAGTTTCGATAGACAAAACATTTATTTTGAACCAACGAGGGCTTCCGGGGCAAATCCACTCGACCAGATTACGCATATACATTCAAGGTAGGTATGGATAAAATAATTATGGCTCTTTGGCCTCTCTACACTGGTCAATTAAGCAATGATTACAATTTTACACAAGAAAACAGCTATTAGTGAATGCCCGCAGAGTCGAGCTCTTCCAAAATGGACTCGGAGTATGTTCTATGGCCGGGATATCGTTTCGCAGCCCATGCAGCCTGCGGTCCAGTTAGGTTGTGGTTGAGTTGTGGTTGAGATAACCACTTCTGAAGCTTTTTGGGACTAAGCTCTTCCCATGCGTGTTTCGTCTTCGAGCCAATATTGGTCAGATTCTGTAGAAGGTTGGCTGCCCGGGTCTTGCGGGCCTTCGAGTGCGTTCCCATCGATCGCGCTTACGGTGTGCTAGCGATGACTGCCAGCGTGGCATCTGATTTGGCCCAATTCTTTGACAGATTTGCTAATTCCGGGCCCAAAACAGTGATTTAGACCACGTATCTTTGATTGGGAAGGATTATCAGGTCCATATCTAGAATCTGGTCGAAGGATTTGGCTCAATGTGGTCTAGTAATTATTTTATAGAATTATCTACTGGACTCGTCCGAGAGAGGAAGTTGTCACAAAGACCACGTGATGTTCGTCGAAGGTGGATGGGGGGTACCTTAGTAGTATATATATGAGATATGTGTGGGAGAAATGGCTCAGCTCTGAGCCCGCAATGCCCCTACAAAAGGGAGAGCCTCGGCAGCCCAAAATGGAAAACCTCGCGAGCGACCAGCCCACGGTGGGGGAGAACCTTGCGAGGATGCCAGAGGCACTCCAAAAACGGGGGACTCAGTGCCATTCTCATTCGCGGCGAGTAAGCGTGACGGAACGTTCGCGCGCAGGGGTAGCGGAGCGGCCACGCCGGCCTGCAGTGGTAGAACCAGCGGTGACGAGAGGCGCGGCAGCGGCGGCAGGAGACTGTGAGGGGGTCGTTTGGGGGGTACCAGGGACCGTGCGGCGTGTATTGGGGGCAACAGCGCCGTGGCCTGGAGGGGGGCGTGGGGCTCGCGAAGCGGCTGTAGCAGGAGGCGACGTGGCCGTTCCGAGTCGAGATGGGCCCACCGGCGCGCGAGGCACGACAGGAGGGGCTCAAGAGGCGTGGGCGACGGAGTGGAGGGGGGACGATAGGAGCACGGGGTGGTGGGCGGACGCGACGTGTGCGGCAAGAGGTGGGAGTCGGATGGTGAGGCGGGTAGACGGTGGGGTGGAGATGGGGCGAAGAGGGGCAGACAGCGCGACGTGGTGCAGCCTAGCGGACAGATCACGGAGGATAGAGAGGGGCTGGTCGATGTACAGTTTCCAAGCATCGGACTTCCACCGCCCAAGGAGCTTGATCTGTTCTGGTGTGTAACCCGCCTCCGCAGCGGCAAAGGCGGCGCCTCGACGGAAGCTGTGTCCTGAGAACTCAGATGAGTCGTACCCAGCCCTCTTAAGGCAATCGTCGAGGGCGCGCTGAAACGGTGCACCTAAGTATAGGCTGAAATGCAGTAAGATCCTCAGATAGATGCTAACGAACAGCACCACACTAAATCACTAACACACACTACACACACAACACACAACCAATACGAAGTGCGAGATAATTGAGTTCGGGTCACCCTGCAGTATACAGGTAAGATGGAACTTCGTGGGACGGGATCAACTCAAAGAAGGATCGATAGAACCTCTAGGAGCCTACAGTAGTTTGAAAACCACTAAAAGTGCACAGCTCTGACACAAGGTATCGGAGTTTAGGTAGATGAAAGCTTGCTCTGGGAACCACAGTAGGTTCGCGAACTGTGCGCGGCTACGACCAGCCTACTAAACGGGGCTGATTCCAATAGCAGACACGACTACGACCGTTCTACTAAGGCAGGAACAATTCCAATAGCCCAACTAACGAACTACGACCGGCCTACTATGCGTGGACGATTCCAATAGAACACTAGCCTGCCTCGTGCAACTTAACAGAGGACTTTCGCGAACTCGCCGTGACCCTCCATGAGACGAGGTTGAAGTGATTGGCTTAGATGATCCTTTAAAGCTTATGGAGCCAACAAAATCAAAGCTTCTGTATTAATGAATCTACACAAGAGAAATGTTTATATCACAAATCTCCGCACAGATACAGAGGACACCAACGCCTTTTGACAGGTGGCTTCGACTTCCGTCTAAGCACAACCAAGGGGGCAAGGATGAACTGCTGTATGGCGGGTTCTACGCGGTCTTTTATAGGTTTTCCATAAATACATGACAGAGCAGTATGAATAAGAGAAAATAAGAGAAAATGAGTAAACGGAGCGATTCGGAACGGAATAGGAATAGTGACGCGGCCCTCTAGTGGTGGTTGGATAGGTACCCGGCATCGGAAAGTCATCAGTAATGACTTCGCGAACCGTTCTGGGTATATTTGAAATATTGTAGCCCTGGCCGAAGGGTTTCGCAACCCGGCCTGCTGCCTTGGTGTATACGTCCCACACCGGCATGGTTGATAATCCACCCTGTGTGTCTGCCCAGCCCTCGTAAGAGTGGTAAATCACTTGTCCGGCCGCTCGCGAACGCGAGGCCCTCCGGCTTCGGCTCAAGACTACTCTGATCGCCCATATGCTTCCGCTTTGGCAGTGTTTGGCCTTCGCGACCGCGTCGTGACCATCACATGTGGTCCCCTTGACCCAGGGTTGACTGCTGCTTGAACCAACCCGTGCCAGGTATCAATAGTCAGAGGTTCGCGAACCTCGATGTTCGTTCGCGAACTTGTTCCTTTGCCCTTTCAGTCCTAAAGCTACTGAAAGTAAGATTCGCGAATATCGATGTTCGGTCGCGAACTCGTTCTGAAGCCCTTCCAGTCATAAATCTACTGAAAGTGAGGTTCGCGAATATCCATGTTCGTTCGCGAACTCGTTCTGAAGCCCTTCCGTATGGAAGTGGTGCTCGCGAACTGTTCCCTGCCCTTGTCTGGTGCAGTACAATCCACGAAGGGTGTCAAGGCTTTTGTTATATCTCCTGGGTATGGTATCTAGCCTGCAGGGCAAGCTGCTTCCCGGATCACAGGAAACAACTCTGTCTGACGGAGTTCGCGAACACTTCTAGGATCATGAAGCGGATCCCCTAGGTTTGTAAGGACCACGCTTCCATGTCTCCTCAGTGTGCGCTATCCTTCTAGCATCATTAATACACAGTCGGCAGTTCGGAGCTCACTCCGGCTCTAATTGTATACCACCGAACAGGGGTTCTTAGAATTGTGCTAAGAATCGCGAAAAAGCGCGATTACACGGGTGGTTCAAAACCAGCCCTATCAGCGCAGCACGTAGGCGCGAGTGAGAGGAGTTCCCACGGAAGTGACAAAGAGCGGGGCAAAGGGTGAAGACGCGGGATGGAGCGCCCGGTAAGCTCGGTGGCGCGCGACAGCACAGGTAGGGGCTCCAGGAGCAGCGCAGACGAGGACACGCGCGCCTCGCTGCCCGACATCGGTCTTGCTGGCCTGGATGTCGCACAGCAATGACGTGTCGGTGACACCGGAGACACATGCCTCGGTGAGATTGACCGAGGGGTCGAAGTCGGCACCGTCGGCGACGGTAAACTCCCCGCAGCGCTGTGAGGGTGCTACGCACCCTACATGTGTCACGACGGACTTACCGACACCACACGACTTCGGGACGAACAAATATCCAGATTGGGCTTCCTGCTTACCGGAAATGGACAACGTCCGACCAGGCCATTCGACCCTTCAACTACTCTTAGGGCACCATGCGACTGTTCACTGGGGCCGAACGACCGTCCTTACAGGCCATACGTCCTGACGAAACCACCATGACACCACGGGAGACTTGTTCCGACGGGATCGCAACATCACCGAACGTCCACAAGGGACGCTCTCTGCGGGGTCCTTTTCTTGCACACACACCAGTCAGGAGAGCATTGAATCCATGTCCAGGATGGCTCCCCCGGTTACCCACGCTTCCCACGTCTCTAGGAAACCCCGTGAACTCGCTGAAAGGCCGTTCGTCCCAGAAGGCCGTTCGCCAATTCACCTTCCGTTACCCACCTGAAACCATTGGACCCTGTTTCAGCCCCTCCTCGTCACATAACGCACGACCCAAAGGAGGTAGGGGGAAAGGTATAAAAGGGAGACGAGAACGGACCTAGTAGTCAGTCGTTTAGACCTGGACATCGGTTCCCCCGCACTGTTCCACAGTGTACCTTAGTCCACACCCAATAACAACCACTCACTTGCTCCACAGCACTTTACTTCTAACCCCTTTGCAGCTTAAGTCCTTAAGCTCGCGCTTTATACCCTTCTCAAAGCGACTCTATCCTCCTTCGCGAGCTCACGCTCTGTAGAAAGTTGATAGCTAGCCTTGGACCCATTGGCAAACCGTTGTCCCAGCCGAACGTTTTACGCCTCGACACATTATCGTCCCCGCCAAACGAACCCAAGGAACGGCGTCGAAGCCTTCCGCAGGAGATCGCACTTGCGTAATCCACATAACCTCCCGCTCAATCATTAGGGGGAAAAGCGAGAGAGGAAGCAAAGCGGAGACTTCGTACTGAAGAGCACCAGTACTCCGACCAGATAAAGGAAGGTTACAGGCCCTTGACTGGTTTATTCACACACACACACACTCTCTACAACCATCGTCCCGTTGGGACGACCAACCCTCATTTATCACCACCAACCCAAAGGGTGATCCAATAAACCTTGCAATCCCCTAAAAATCATACTCAGAATCCCCTAGAGGACGAACAAGCTGTTGCGAGTGTAAACCAATTCACACACCAGCACCACAGTCCCAATCACAGCGCATAAATGCAGCCCAGGCGAGGGTGAACGCGGCGGCGAGCATCCGGCCATCGTGGTCATTGGGGAGCTGTGCCAGGATGTCCGTGAGAATCTCTCAGACGATAGGGCAGCGGGCTCGGCGGGATTTCGATCTGTAACGCCGTTCAGCGGCGGCGACAAGGCGCTTGAGGATTGGACTGTTGAGAGCCTCAAGAGACCACCCGTGCTCCAAGTGGATGGTGCGGAGGCTCGTGAGGTACTTGGCGAGCGTCGGCGGCTGCACGAAAGGGGCCCAGGTGGCAATAAAAAGCTGCACAGCGGGCCCGTCCGTGGGGAGCACGCTGCCGTCGGGACGGGTGAAACCCCGTTCCTGAGCAAACCTGCAGTACATCCCAACGTGGCCATCATACTTGGCACGGGTTTTCTCGTTGAGGCCGTACCACAAGAGCTCGGCGATGGTTGGGTGGAGATACGAGTGGGCCGCGAGCCACTCCAGTGAGGGAGCACCCAATGAGGACGGAGTCGGGCGAGGTTCAGCCACTGAAAACGAGACAAGGAGTCAGCAATCACATTATCAGCAGTCGGTATCCAAACAGAACAGAAAGTGAAGCCTGCTTCCGCCGCCAAAAGTGCAAAACACCTAAAAAGCTCCTGCGTAGGAGGATGGTCAATAGACCCAGAGTTCAGGCAGACCGCAAAGGCCTCATTGTCAATGTGCAGGACAACTTCAAAACCGCGCCAATGCTGATGCCAAATCTGCGCCGCCCGTAAAACGGCCCACATCTCCTTCCAGTGAATGGGCAAAGCCATCCTGTTTTTTGGACAACGTTCCAAGAAGAACACATCCTCCCAGTAGCCGCCGATGCCCAGTTTCCTGCTGGCGTCCGTGTACACAAATAGCTCCGGGGGTGGAGAGCAAATGGAGAAGATGCCGTTGAATGAAGGCAAGTACTTCATCCAGTGACATCCACCAGCCCAAGTCCTTGCGTGCCTCAGCCGGGATGCGACGACGGAGGGTGTGGGGGAGAGGAAACAATGTCCGCATGAAGTCACGAACACACCTTGTAAAAAACCAGCCCACGGGGATTACCGACTGAGCGAAGACGAAATGCCCACAAAGCTGCTCGAGCTCATGGTAAGTGGAGTACCCACAAGCGAGGCAGTTTGCAAGAAGACCCAACAGCCGGTTGAGCTTATCGCGTGGAAGTCGGGCCTGCATCGCCATCGTGTCAAGTTCGACACCCAAAAACTCAAGACTCTGGCAAGGGCCCTGCTCCTTGTTCTCGGAAAGAGAGAACCCCATCCCGCGTGGTCTGGCGGAATGCAGCCCGTGCCGCTTTGGCGTGGGCAAGACCATCGGCAGCCGCAGTGACATTCAGCCAATCGTCCAGATAATGCTGGAGATCATGGAGAGACGCATGGCGGTTGGCGAGAATCCAATGATGGGCTTCCGCAAAAAGGTTGTAGATGCGGGGTGCAGTGCGTAAGCCAAAGGGAAGGAAGATGTCGAGCAAAGTATGACCCTGCCACTCGAAACCCATGAAATGCCAATCATCCGGATGGATAGGGATGTGACGAAAAGCAGCTTCAAGATCTGCTTTGTACAGAAACGCACCCGGGCCAACAGCTCGGATACGATCAATCGCCTTCACGATGCTGTCGTAGACAAGGGCACCAAACTCGGGGGGATAGCATCATTGACAGAGTGGCCGCGGGGCCAGGAAAGGTGGTGAATTCGACATCGTTTCATGGTGTATTTCTTGGGGACTGAGCCGAGCGGTGACAAGAAAGCAGATGAAGCAGAAGGTGTATTAGTTACATCAATGATACGGCCAAGGGAGACCTCAAGATTAATGTCCACATCAACAGACTTGGGGAATTCCAGCGCAGATGGGAGGGGGGAGGGATGAAAGTAGAGTGCCGAAGTATATGTACATCACGAACACCCAGGTGAACATCATATCTAATAGCGGTAACCAGGGAGTCCGCAAAACGGCGGTCAGGGTAGGTCCGAAGCTCTCGGCGCCAGACATCCCCGTGAAGTTTTATGAGTGGCATGGGCCACGAGTGTGGTGTTGAGAGGGGGAAGTGAAGGAAGGTATTAGGGCGGGGCAGTGGAGGTGTATTATCCGAATTTAAGAGCTTCAACAAAGTGGGTAAAAGCAAGTTAGAACCAACGTCGAGAATGCTATAGGGGAGCGAGAAGACTTTCCTCCTCGCAAAGTGAGGGGAGGGTCTGACCTCTCCCCCTCGCTGGCCCGGCGCTTGAAGTACGACATCGGAGGGGCTATTCCGATGCGTAGAAGACCGAGCTACATTCGGGGACGTTGGGGAACTGGCAGCGGGCCGAAGAAGATGGGTATCACAAAGTGATACCGGAGCGGGGGTGGGCAAGTGCACGGAAGGTCTCGGCCTAGACCATAGCACTCGAAGACCACCCCCATTGTTGCTTCAGGCGGCAGGTGCCGCCGCGGTGTCCACGGCGGCACGACATGCCGACTTCGGGTGAGGCCCGCCACAGTCACGACAGATATGGCGGCGGTAGCAGCCCGTGGCCAGGCCAGCACAACCCTTGTCGTTGTACACGTAGCAGGTCTGGCCCGCCATCCAAGCACGGTCAGTGGATGAGGGGGCAGCCACGGTCACAGGGGCCTGGACGCTCGGGGCTAGGAGGTGCATTGTGTGGAGATGAGGGTCGCTCTTCATCCAAACGATAGGGTTGAAGAAGGCATCAAGTGCATGAGCCTGCATGAATGCGACGTGGTAGTCAAGGACAGAGGCCCAGGGATAAGCCCGAGCAACAACAATGATGTTATTGAGGTGCGCAGTGAGGGCTTGGGTGATGGGGAGCGAGAGGCACTGGTTTTGCAGGACCGAGATGAAAATCATCCAGGCCTCTACAAAAGTGAGGATGTCGGGCACCTCGCGGATGAAGGCCGACGCCCCCGCAACAGGTGTTTGGGGGACAAATTGGGCCTCCCCGTTCGGGCCGAGGACGAGAATAAGCGCTGCCGGCGGGGCAACTGAGAATGTCTTTAGAAGACGTCCCAAATGGGCAGGTGGGAACTCAAACTTCCCGATTTGCGTAATGACGTCGGAAGACAGGTGGGGGTGCAAAATAGTGGTAACAAGAGCAGGGTACGCACCGTTTGCACCAGGGGGATATGCGAGGGGGTTAGTCGGCAAGCCGACCAAATGCTCAAGAGCAGTGGCGGCCGGCCGTTTCGCGAGCTCGGAGGTGAGGTCGGCCAAACTTTTTGACATGTCCGTAATCGTTTTATGAAGTGCCGTTGTCTCGGCGATTTCCTCAGCTGTGCGTGTCATCGGTCAAAGTGAGGAGGGGTGAGGTAAATGGTGTGGAGATGTCTGGGGCTGGAAGAAAAGAGGCCGAAAAAAATCTGGGATGGATGCCCAGGAGTGTGAGGACTAGAGGAGACACAAAAACGGACACGAGGGAGGACCCGATGATATATGGAGGAGGGGACGATGAGGGCGAGAGAGAAAAAATCACTGAGGATGACAAAGAGAGTGGCTGTGCTCTCTGCCAATCCCCGCGGTCTTCTCCAGACCATCTTTGGCATCCGTGGGAAGTGAGACCGTCATCTCGTTCACGTCGACGAGGAACCCGATTATCACCAGGACTGCTCCCCACACTTGCTTCTCCCTGCTGTGCGGCAACCCAATAAGGTCCCAGAGTTCCAACACCGCAACTTGTTTCGCCGGCATTCTCTGATTATATCTGGAATAATGGCGCAGGTTTCCTTCTTCTTCCCACCCGAAAAGATCGTCGACATACGCGAAGATGTCCAGGATGAGGCGGACATTAATTGCTATCCACAGGATAAGGCCCATGACAGAGTTCCAGAGACATGGGGAGCCACGGCTGCCAAAGCAGGACCTCCAATTGACGCGACGAATAAGCGGACCGCAGTCGACATCATTGCCCACATCTTTGCGCGTGGGGTAGTTGGTGGTGACAACCTGCTTGATCTGCCACAAGGGGTGCGACGGGATGAGGCGGAACGCACCCTTGACATCGGACTTGAAGGCAACCAGATGTTTCTCCGGGTTGCTTCGCCGATACACAAGCAGCGCTGCGATGAAGCCGTGCAACGTATCCAGGCGAGCACCCTTCGTTTCGGCATGGTCCATCATGTTGTTCTGACAAAACTCTCCAGCGCTCATGTGCGAGCAAAGGCGTAGTTTGTCCGAGTGGGGTTTGGGGACGGCAAGCACTGGAGTGCTGTACATCCCAGGAAGTAAGTCGGGGCCAAAGGCTGGTGAGTGTCGACCCGTATCCTCCTCCTCTTTACTCTGTGCTTCCAGGAACTCGCGCTCCCGATCGGTTTTAGGGAGAATACGAGAGTTGTCGTATGTCATTGGGAAACCAGAGGTATGTCTCGTGTTTGCGAACGGCCACGCGCCCTCTGTAAGCGTTGCGATGACTGACTGGACAAACACGGGATTGGGGTGGGTTTCTAGGAGCTCTCGAAGGTGCTCCACGCGGATTTCCGTGGAGACACTGAAGAGGTGAGGATTCTCACAAATGGTGTTCATCGCAGTAATGTTTCTATATTCACTCGCAGGTGGGCGAGGTAACGACGAATCAATTTCGGTGCAATGCGCTGTATGGCTCGAAGTTGGCGAGTGCGCATTCCAGCCGTACCTGCGGAAGTAACGTGGAAGGAATGTTTCTGGAGGGGTAGCGTGCCCCTCCAGCTCTGGTGAGTTGTCGTCGTACAACCATCCGCCTGCGAATGCCAAGCGACTGAAATTGGTGAAGTCTGCAGACCCAGCAGGAAGCTGAGGCCTATCGACTGTCACCCATTCGACCTCCCTGTCCATGATCCCAGCAGGAAGCTGAGGATCATTTGGAGGAGTCCGTGCAGTCTCTCTTACGGTGCTTGCCGTTGCACTTGAGGCAGAGGTGGATATGTGGACAGCTCCCGTCATCGGTGCAGTTGCCGAAATTCCAGTTCCGACATACTTCGCGCTTATTCGATTTTTTAGGCTTCCGCTCGCGCCCGCCGCTGCTACTGCTGCCGCTGGCACCGGATTGACGGGCGGGTTTGAAGTTGACCATGCCGGGTGTGAGGTATGAGCGGCCGAACTGGGCGAATTGATGAAGATCATCGAGGAAGGTACCCCTGGAGTTCCCGATGAAGGTGCGTATGGCTCTGTCGCACCCGATGACGTTATGAGCGAGCTCACCTCCAGTCTGTCCGAAGAGGCCTTGGATGTACTTGAAGTACGTGTCCAGCTCTTGTTCACGGTTTTGGAACGTGAAATTAACTGCGCGCTGGAAGGACATCCAAGCAGTAATCCAGTCGCTGTGGGTGGTGACTCCGTACCCATGGAGCTCTCAGGAGACCTCGTCAAAATCAACATAGTTTCCTTCAAGTAAGCTCTTCCATCCAGTTTCTGTGAATTCAGGGGAGCCCGCAATGCCCCCGGATGAGGCGGAGAGCTTCCTTTGGATTACAGGAGTAGTTCTCAGTTGTCGTGAGGACGCGCTGCTTGTCTGGATGGAGTGAGGCGTGCGCGATGACGGCGTTCACGCTGAATCCAAGTTTGGACGTATCCAAACGAGGTTTCTTGTGCGCGTACGCATCGGACGAGCTGCTGGAGCTGTCCGAGCTACTGGTGGCGCTGCGTCCACGGCGTCTATGATGCCGTGACGAGCGGTGGTGGTGTCGCCGTGGGGAGCGAGAGTTGCGGTGTCGCGGGGAGCGGGATTCGCGCTGCTGAGTGGACCTGGAGCGGGATCGTGCCGGTCCTCTGGAACGTGAACGACGTGCAGAGGGTGAACGACCGCGAGGTCCATGCGCTCTATTAGGGACAATGAATGGTCCCGGGAAGTGCGCCCCTCCAGCCACGCCTCCAATCGGTGGGAGTTGGATTCTACCTCCTCCACCAGGGGGTCGGTGAGGCGCATGAGGAGAGTTGGCCGCCGCTCCGGATTGAGCGAGTGTTCTGCCTCTGCCTTGCGCTTGCGCGCTGTCTTGCTCGAGGGCATCGAGTTGGCCAATGTATGGGTCAAGGAACCTTGCATCGTAGGCCCAACCGAGGGATGTGCATCCTTGCTGGAGGATAGCCTGGAGGCCAGAGTCCGCTTGGGCACGACTGCACTGAGCCCTCCTGAATGCCTGTACAATGTCCTGGAGGTCTCGGACAATTCTTTCTTTGATAGCGGTTCTGTCGGGGGCTCCATTGTTCGTGATGTGTAGATGGAATTCGAATGTATTCAAGAATTGACCAGAAAATGGCTACGCTATCCATGGCACGTATAATAAATAAGAGACCTTTGGAGGGAACAATGAGAACGGCTCACCTGGCAAGGCAGTGGAAAAGATCGACCACTGCTTGCCAGGGAGATTAGATAATAGGGGTGTTTCGGAACTGCGCTGAGTGGCGGTGCGTAAATTGGAATTTACGGCGGAGTGCGAGGAAATGGGAAACTCACTGCTACGACTCTCGCTTGGACCACAGGGGTGGAGAGGAGCATACTCTTTTACAACCGTTGAGGGTTTACAACCTTAGAGGTAAGAGCGTGAGAGGGAGCGGAAGGAATCGGAGGTAACTTGCTTACTCGATGATTAGCCTTGTGTAAACTCCTGTTTAAACTCGATTGAATGACTCTATTGCTAAACTGACAATAAAGTTCCATTGCTCACGGTCAGTGGTGGCCTGTTGATGTCAGCCGTCGAGTGGCTGTCGGCAGCACTCCAGTCCCTCGGGCTGAACGACCGGACGCTGGACAAGATTACATGGAGGGCTGTTGCTTGAATGACGTTCTTGACAACATGCTAGCACCATGAGGCTATACTATATCTTCTGGATCGAGCGGCCATTGATCATTGAGCACCAGCTCGAGAATTGATACGTGTCCATGATTTTCTTGAGCCTGGTCGAGGAGGGAACGAGCCACAGCATGAGACCTGGGTGAGGCTAGCGAAGAGCCATTTGTAGGCACCTTCGCTCACCCCCTTGTAACAATGAAAGCAATGAAGCTCATGATTCGTGGAGGATATGATGAACGGAGTGAACGCGCGAGCCGAGTGTGGCTGTGCCCATTGATGGCGGGTGTACCGCCACTGATGGCCTCGCGTTTGACTTCCCCCTCCAACATCGACGCGTCAACTTGAACTTGAACGTTCTTGAACGCTAGCTCGAGCTTTTAACGGGGCCGATCCTTGCGCAGCATTCCAAATGTTTTTGCCCGAACCTTTACGCGCCTCATCCTGAAATGAAATCCCGCCATGTTTTTTCCCCCTCTCGCAACCCTCCTGAGTCTTCGCATCCGGTCCCTGAATTGCCCCTGGTAAACCTAGGAGCGATGGAGGCTATTCTCTGCGTGCAGTCGCCGTGTCTTCGGACTGTCGTCTCTCCTTTCCTCCGCGTCGCTCTCGATGCATCCACGCTCTTTTTTGACGGTCTTTTTCTACGTTTCTCTCGCGTTCGCCCTCGAGTCGTGGACTTGGAGTTTGAGATCATTGCTGAGACTCGGTCCGAGTAAGCGGCTCGAATTGCGGCGCCTTGCCACTCGTTCGATACCTACGGGATGGACATCTGTCGGCTGCGTGACCGACGGAGGCGCTAGGGCGCTGTCGTACAAGTACACGTCCTCATCCTTGACGCAAGAGTCGTGCATTTCTACCTGTGACACCAAAGGTACTGTGGAATGTTCATAACATGCGTTTGGATTTTACCATGGGTGCAAAGGTTATATTTATGCCGGTCTTCAATACGCCGATGAATGTTGGTGCGGCAATACTTTGGCCAACGGCTTGGGGGTGGCCGTCACAGCGTCGCAATGCAACATGGCCTGCAAAGGTCTGTGTTCGTTCCAACAATTAAAACCTTTACCGATTATGCCTCAGGGGACTCCAGCGAGATCTGCGGGGCGAGCTACCGCATCACACTCTTTAACAAAACAGTGCAGACCACAACCACAACCACAACCACAGCCACAACCACAGCCGCGCAGACCACATCAACAGCAGTAGCGACTTCCGGGTGGGCCCTCACGCAAGCCTGTGCTGTTGACACCTCCGCCCGAATTCTCCAGGGCTATCATACTTCTTCTTCGTCAAACACCCAGTCGTGGTGCCAGTCCATATGCTTAGGCAAAGATTTTACCATTGCCGGCGTCGAAAATGGTAACGAGTGCTGGTGCGGAAACGCAGTAGTAGGAACCCCGGCGGACGGCTCGGCGTCGACCTGCAGCTACGCGTGTGCGGGCGATTCCTCGTCGAAATGCGGAGGGAACTGGAGGATGCAGATATACACGTACACTGCTCCTGCATCTACAGCTACGACGACAACAAGTACGACATCAACTTCAACGGCCACAACCACCACTTCTGCAGCGACTGCAACATCAACAGCATCCTCTGTGTGGTCGCTCTCGCAAGCCTGCGCTGTCGATACCTCCGCCCGGATCCTCCAGGGCTATCATACTTCGTCTTCGTCGAACACCCAGTCGTGGTGCCAGTCCACCTGCTTGGCCAAAGGTTTCAGCATCGCCGGCGTCGAAAACGGCAACGAATGTTGGTGTGGAAACGCGATAATAGGGACCCCGGCTGACGGCTCGGCGTCGACCTGCAGCTATGCGTGTGCTGGTGATTCCTCGTCGAAATGCGGAGGAAACTGGAGGATGCAGATATATACGTACACTTCTCCTGCAACTACGGCTACGACAAGCGGCACATCCTCAACTACGACGGCAACAACAACCACTTCTGCGGCGACTTCAACCGCTTCCCCCGGCTGGGCTCTCTCCAGCGCCTGCGTTGTCGACACCTCCGCCCGAATTCTCCAGGGCTACAATGTCGCCTCTTCATCGAACACCCCGGCGTGGTGCCACTCCACATGCTTGGCCAAAGGGTTCATCATCGCCGGCGTCGAGAATGGCAACGAGTGCTGGTGCGGGAATGCGATCGTAGGCGGCACTCCGACGGCGGATTCGGGATCAGGCTGCAGCTACGTGTGTGCGGGCGATTCTTTGTCCAAATGTGGAGGAAACTGGCGGATGCAGGTATACACGTACATGGCGCCTGCTATGAGTACCAGTGCGAGTACGAGTACGAGTGCAACTTCCACGACCTCCACCACGTCCTCGGCGGCCGCCACGCTGGCCACCGGGTGGGCGCTCTCGCGCCCCTGCGTCGTGGACACTTCAGCGCGCGTGCTCCAAGGGTACAGCTATACGTCTGCGGCGCTCACACCTGCGGCTTGTCAGCTCGCGTGCGGTGCCAAGGGGCTCAGCATCGCGGGCGTGGAGAACGGGAGTGTGTGCTACTGCGGGAACGTGTTCGTTGGCGGCGCCCCCGCGAATGCGACCGCGTCGGACTGCAGCGTGGCGTGCGCGGGCGACGCGTCCCTCACGTGCGGCGGCTCTGATAGGCTGACGGTGTATACCTCGACGGTTGCGAGCATAGGGGATTTCGTGCGCCTCCCACCATTTGCTCATCCCGTCGATATCTTTATTGATCTCCCGTGCAGTGGCAGACCACTTGGGACCGGACGAAACAATTGAGTACGCGTTCGTTTCTTCGCGCTGTGGATTTCGCTGAATGGTGTGTCTTCAGCTGCGCTGAACCTCACCCCCATCAATTTCACGACGGTCGGGCCCATTGCTGATGCGGACATCACCGTGGATGAAACCGCGAAGTACCAGGTACGGTTCAAGACATCGCTCGGGTGAAACCTAATCTAACTTCATCCTCAGTCAATGGATGGATTTGGAGCCTCTCTTAGTTTGTTTTCATACTCCTGAACCTCGGTCAAGTAGCTCATAATTGCCTATTAGCCGATTCGTCTGCGACGCTGTTCGCAGCCCTGAAGGCAAGTTTGCATGCCAACGTGCTTGTTATTCGGTCCATAAACCTGTGAACACAGACCACGAACACAAACAATTACTACACTCTCCTTCACCAATTATTTGACGGTAAAGCCATTTTCCCATTTTTATGGTCGTTATTCATGTTTCACGTATGTAGTTTCGGATGGAGCATACTCGGCGATGAGCAGCGTCCTTCGGCTTCCTCTTGGGGCCTCGGACTTTAGCGACACGGGTGAGCGAAATTTTTATTCAGAGGAACTTTCTATTATAACTTCACGGACAGTCTGGTCGTACTGCGACACCGCCGGGGACACGTCGTTCTCCACGTTCGATATCAACCGCACGCCGTCTGCCGTATGGACGGTCCTCTACGACATTCTGGCCATAAACCCGCTCATCAAGATCTACGTTGTCCCCTGGAGCCCGGTAAGGCTCTTTTATGCATCTCCAATTACTCTTTCTGACATGCAGTCAGCCTGCGTGGATGAAGGACAGCAATAACATGCGCGGCGGGTCAATTAGTTCGAATTACGTTGGGATTTGTGAGTCCTCTCTGGAAACAACACTTCAGATCTGATATCTTTCAGATCCCACGTACTTGTTCAAGGCGCTTCAAGGCCTTCAAGGGAAAGGGATTCCGCTGTACGCAATCGCCATACAAAATGAACCGCAGTATAGCGACACATCGTGAGTCGTCAAAAAAATCCCGATTCGATGATGTTAACTTTTTCTGCAGCTATCCTTCGAGTACGTTGGCGTGAGCTGAATTCATTAGGACGCCCATTGAACTATTTGTATAGCAACTGTACCTGCAGCCACGGAAGCCACGATTGCACTGGCGCTGCGGACGCTGATGAACAACAATGGGTTCTCGGGGGTCAAGATCATCGGATACGACCACAACTTCAACAACGCCGCGACGTACCCCGTGCAGCTGATGCAGCAGGCAGGCGACGCGTTCGCGGGGGCCTCTTTCCACTGCTATGGCGGCACCGTCAGCCAGATCGACAACTTCCGGAGCGCGTATCCCGCGAAGGAGGTCCATCTGACGGAGTGCTCTGGTGTCTACGGTAGCGACTGGTGGAGCGATATCAAGTGGTATAGCGATAACTTGTAAGCGCCCAGGCCCGATTCCCTGGCCTTCACTCACACTCTCTCTTTTGACGCAGGTTCATCGGTGGGCCGGAGCACTACGGACGGACGAGCATGATGTGGAACCTCGCGTTGGACGGGAATGGCCAACCCAAGCTCTCGGGATCCAAGAGCTGCGGGACTCCTTGCCGTGGCGTCGTCCAGATCAACTCGGACGGGACGTACAGCTTCAACCAGGAGTTCTGGCCGATCGCGCATGCGGGCAAGGCCATCGCGCCGAGGGATGCTGGCGGCGCTTTCGGCCAGCGCATCGCCGTCAGCGTCGGCGGCACATACTACTGGGTACGCTCTGCAGGATAAATGGATCCTGCGTGGTACTGACCGCGAGAACAGTCGCTGCGCGTTAGTGCATACGCGACCGCGCGCCTGTCGTCGACGGACGAGACGCGGTACAGTCTTGTTGTGCTCAATTGGCGCGACTATGCGTCTAGCGCGTGGAACCCGACGCCGCAAACAACCACGATCAATTTCCGAGGTGTGCAGGCGACGTATACGTTCCCGGTTGGGCTGACTACCCTGTCCTGGTACGCTTAAAGCGCTACCGCTGACTTGAGTCGGGATTTTTTTGGGTTGTCAGCGCCTGTGGAGATTTCATTTCACTGGGAGGATACTGGGAGGACTTGAATAATTTTGGGAGTCGATAGAACTTTAGATTAGATTAGATAAATTTTCGGCCCCGCGCAACCCCGGCGCTCACAAACCAATTCCAAATTGCAACCTTCATGTCGAATTCACCTCCCAGAAAGCGTCCACGCTCTGAAACGCTCACCAGTGACTCGGAAGATGCATTACCGTCTCTGGGGCGTTATACTGTGGGTTCGTGCTCAGCCCTCTCTCATCGCGCCGGCGCTTAGTGTCATGGCGGACCGCAGAGAGTGTCCAAGCCTACCTCACCTCTCTCAGGGCAGTCTCCGGGGACCTGGAAACGTTCATAGACCCGTCCAGTTGTGTCTCCCTTCCGTTTCCGTCCCTGCTAAAATCCTCCCTACAATCGCTGCACACTCCTACCGGGCAGTACACATTTAGACATATGGGACGGCCCGTTTTCTCGACAATCCTATCTGAAGTCCAGCGGTTGGATCGCCAAATCCCCTGTTCAGTTGTCCTGCTGGGCACGTATGGCGCCGGGAAGTCCCATATACTTGCGACCCTCGCGTCCTTACTGTTTGCTCAGGTACTTGTGCTGCTCATATGATAATAGTCCGTCGAAATGACATCCGTGACAGGGCAAGCGCGTTGTATTCCTACCCGAGTCTTCTGTCGTCGCCGACGACCCAGTCTTTTGGTTAAAGCTGGCGTTCGCCCTTCCATTTGCCGATCTCCCGGGGACCCTGCAACGAATTGCGCAATTCAAGACCACGGTCGAATTTATCGAGTTTGCGCGCGGCTGCCGGGACGACATATATTTTCTAGTGGATGGCTCCGACCGCCTCGAGCCACAATTGAAGAATATCATCTCAGCCCTGGTGTCGTCCCATTTCGCCATCTACACTTCATATGTACTCGATCCGTGCATGCCCACCTCACGAACCACGCCCGTGCGAATCCCCTCGGGTTTTACAACTGTTAGCCTCCAATTATTGATTCGACCCAGCTGACTCGAAACTTCCAGACCGAGATGGTGCATTGGAGGCGCCACTTCCAGAGCCAGCTGCCCATCAACATGACTGCCGGGCATACTGCATTCCTCGAGGACTATGCTAATAGTGTGCCTGCTATACTGCGGCAGCTATTCGCATTCCAGGGCGAAAATACCACCGACATTATTCCGAAATACAGAGCTGGGCGGGATTTTGAGACTGTGGCAAACCATATAACTGAGTTCCACACGAATACAGAAACTTTTGGTGATGCTCAAAAAGATCGGTATATTTGTTTCGTTTTCATACTTCCACCATCGGGGCTCAACATACTCAGATATCGGCAGCTAATGAACGCATGCCTAACGGAAACTGTTCCTGAAATACGGCCTGGATCACATACCGCTCTTTATGATCCCCGATATTTCTACTTTGATAACGAAAACAGAGGACACTGTATATGCGGCGTGGCTCGCGATACAATGCTGCCTTTGCTTCGTATGGAGGACCTCAGCGGGTTCACATCCGATGCGTGGTATTCAGCCGTCCGCAACGGCTCCCGAACCATCCGCGACACTGCTATTGTACAGATTTGTTTAACTCGCATTGGTGCCGGAGGCTTAACACAAGCGGACGCGCTCGGCAACGCTATGCGCATATGCAGCTTCCGCCAAGACCCCATCTTCGGTTGGATGTTCGAGGAGGCATGGAAATCGCCGCGCGGGATGTCGTCCTTTTTGTGCATCCCAGGCTCCGAAGTCTGCAAGTTTCTATCTGCCGTAATACTGCGGATTAATCCCAGCGACAAGACTTGCCACATAATACCACTACAGATCTCGACCTCTATGATCTGCACAGACATGGCGAGCCTTTTCTTCGCCGTAACGTGGCATCGATGGGAGAGCGCGATCAAAGAAGAAGGATTCAAGGTGATCAACACCTTTGTTTGCGTTGACAGTCGCACTCCACAGAGTGCCGAGGTCTGCGCGCAATCGACAGCATTTCGGGAGCAGGTCAAAGTGCGTTGTTGTGCTTCATTCCCCACAATATGTGCAGCTCATGGCCACTGATATCCAACAGTTTGTGTCTCCTCAATATACTGCACGGAGTATCAGTGTTGGCGTGCTCGATCCCAAGCTCGGACGCCTGCTGGAAGGTGACAAGTATCAATCTCCACCCGCGCAGACACCGACTTGACCTTGAGTAATACGAGTTATAATTTACCACCCTTTATTACCGCGATATCATTTTTATGTTTATCCTGTTCCTTCGACTAGAGTATCATGTCACAACGATAACCATGGGAATCCTATTCGGATCGTCGCATTCCCCATCCTTCAATTCCAAAAAACCCAGCTCATCGTACAGCGCCTTGGCAGACTCATTATGGCGGTGCACTTCCAACAAGATCCGCCTCTTCTCCTCAGGCATCCCCTCGGTCCGAGCACGAACCCACTCAACCCCGACACTGATTAGCCTCTTCGCTAGGCCTGTTACAGTCCGCTAGTTAGCACCTTAAACTTCGGTTTTGATAATGACCGTAAACCTTTCCGCCTGTGCGCTGGATGCACCCACATGCCCACCAGCAAGTATGGATTCGGCCCTTCGTCCCCGGTGTGCTGCCCCACCATCTCGGGCGTCAAGATAGACGCCGTCCCGACCCACTCGTTGTCCCCTGCGGCAGACACACAGCGCGCAGCAATGGTGAGTCGATCGGTCGTGTCGATCATTGCTCTCCACTGCGCGGACGCCTTGCCCACGTTATTTTCATACGTCGATCCAAAGGCCTCTGGGTTCGTTTTGAGCGAAAGCAGGCGCACTTTGCTGTATTTTTTGACATGCTCTTCCGAAACTGGCACAGGGATCGGGAATACTTCGTATTCGTGGTTATCCCTGTTAAAAATTTAGATCCTGTTGGTGCATAGTACATACGCTCTAACACTCCTTCGTACATTTCGAGATGGTAGTGAGAGACCAAGACGCGTATATAGGTCAATGACTCGACTCGATCTTGAAAGCTACACTGCCACTGCATCCGGAAACAGCGGACCGTCCGCCATTGGTGCATGGCGCATCTGATTACTGGGACTCGCCTTGATTGAGACAATGAATTGTTTCAGAAATAAACGCGTATGAGCCCCTCAGAGCCCCTCCCTTGATTCCGATGTTCTAGAGGACTATGAGGACTCGTACAAGTTGTAAATCATAACTATTTGGATTTGAGGCGTACGCGAAAATCATACATGGCCCCTGCTTGCTGCTAATTTCTGAGATGGCACCTATCAGCCTGAGGCGCGCATCTGTTGCAGACTTACAGGACTTCGGGGAAAGGCTGCGGTGGTTTCCAAGGTGCCTGATCATTGGTGGCGCCGCCTTCCATTCTAGAATTCAACACGATGAACGAGAAAATGAAAACAAACCAAATTGTACCGGGATACATAATTACATATGAGGACAGGCGGGAGGAAGCACAGGGTGTCGGGGGTTGCGGTGGATACATGGGCTAACCTGAGGACAGGGGGCGTAAGATTATGAGGACACACTAGCGAAGTAGACTCACAAACAACGGCTCAGGACTGGCCCTCGCCAGCCCCCTCTTCCTCCTCCTCTATCTTATCGTCCGGATCCAGCCAACTCTCCTCCACCGTCGCCTTCACCCGTCGCACATACTCCTTCATGTTCTCGCGATACAGCTGCGCAGCCTCCGCGTTCGCGGGGCTGTTCGGGTTCGGGTCGTTCAGGAGGCTCTGTATGGAAGTGAGAATCGCTGCGACATCATATGTTGGCGACCAGCGGTTCTGCAGAATGTCGAGACAGAGTTCGCCGTTCGCGTACACGTTCGGGTGGAACATGCGCGAGAGGAATTTGACCGAGGGCGGCTTGTTGGGGTACGACTCGTCGAAGGTCAGCACGAGTTTGAAGGTGCCGTCCTCGAAGGGCGTTTCCGCTGCGAGGGGTGTCAGCGTCCGTGTACGCGAGGGGCGCATGAGGCGCACCGGGTCCGAAGATGACGGCGTTCCAGAGCATGATGTTGTCTGGTAATGGGCTCCCCGAGATGCCCCCCGGCGGGTCAGTCGAGAGGCGCTTGAAGTCGCGGATGAGCCGCCGTTTGCAATTTGTGGACTGTTAGGGAATCAGTAGTTGTTCGTAAATAAGAATTTGAGGCCCACCATTATCAACGAGTGGTGGGTGAAGGGAGATGAAAAATCGGGATCGTGTGCAACTTGTGCTGTGGGAGGCAAAGGCGAGACGAGGCTGTGTCCATTGTTTGGCTGGCGCTTCCATCAGAAACTCGTCCACCGTCCCATTTATGGCAGCTACCTGTGGGTTACCAATTTGCCCGAAATTTGTCACGGCGTATTTGTCAGGATGCGACGAATCGTTACATCGGACTTGTCGGCCGCCCGCCGGGTCTCTACTCAATGCCGAGGCTCTTTCGTTGAGGCCCTCAGGGCTAATTCAATATTCCCAGCTTTGAGAGCTCGATAAGCCAACGATAAGCCCATGAATCTTCCCGGATTTTCTTCTCAGCCTGGGAATCTGAAAGCTGCACAAAAGCTGCAGCTGAGATCTGAGTGCCGAGCTGCCGAAGTGATGGCCGAAATAGCCGATGACTTGCTCTTCCACCACTGAAGGATGGGTCAATGGTATCGAAAAGCCCAAGGTTCGTGTGCTCCCCCCTCAACTATGTCTCCCAGGCTTGACGCGCCGATTATGTGGAAGTAGCTGTTGGACCAAGCGCTCGGTGAAACTTCTCAACATTCACACGTCGTTCAATCATGACGATATTCGGACGGCGGCGCCTAACCGTTCAATGCCTACCAGTCATTTATTATCAAGGGAACTCGTCGCAGGCGATGGGGAATGTGGCAGTTGAGTCCAGATTTCGGTAACTTGGCTGCCAGGGGGTTCTAGAGGGTTTAAGCCGTTCAAGCCAAGGCCCAAGATATATATTCAGACCGGAATATTAATAGCAGAACTGCCAAATATGCCAGATAGACAACCGACGTCTAGGTTCACATCGCGTTGAAGGTCCCCACGTTCGTCCATCTGAATACTCTCGACACTCCGGCGCCCCCAAAGCCTTAGCTAACCTTCCGTGCCTGTCGAAACTCTTCCTCCTTATCAGCCGTTCTGTAGCCATTGCAGCTCATTGCAGCATTCGATTCCCCGACCTTTCAGCCCGGAGCAGGCAGCCATGTTCAAACTTGTTAGCATATTCGCACTCGCAGCCGTTCTGCTCAGATCATTCTGCGGAGTTGCCGCAAACCCGGATCCTGCTGCGCCCCGAACGTTGGATCGCCGCGACACCTCGAGCTTTTTTGCGTCGCAGATTACTCTTCAAAACGCAGCCAATACGTTCGCGGCGGATCACTACAGCACCTTCCCTGCAGATGTCCCGGCGTTGGAGGTAGGCCGCGAATGCGCGATAATCCTCGATATAAGGCGTGACACAGGCCATCGCAGCGCACATCAAGGCCTGCAGCGACGCGTACGACGCAGCGATCATCCAGTTGGCTGTGAGTTCCGTGGTCCCGATTTACGAGCGGCTCCTCACCTCCCGCTAGTCAATTACCCCAGCTACTATCGGGGCTCCGCAGCTCAGTCCATCGGACGCCACAACGCTCAACACAACCTACCTTCCGTCCACTCAACAGGCCATCCTGGCGAACCTCAACAGCTTGCAAGCCGGAAAAGCCTTTTTCGAGAGTGTGAACAACAACCGCTTGCTCCTCACCATGTTCTGCCACTGGATCGGAGGCCTATCTCGGCAAGTCAACATACTTTTGGGAAGCCTGACGTTCGCTGCTCCGGTAAGTTGTACATGTAATTTCCGCTCAATCTGTCGGCTTGCAGGACTCCCGATCTCTACAGTCCGCGGATTATTCCTCGTATTGGGCCCAGCTTCAAAGCAACGCCGCATTCCAGTATAATATTTGGCTGACAGAGGACGGCTTCAACTGTGGCGGGCTGTGGTGAGTGGTGGATCATCGTTGGATGCGTTGGAAGAAGCATTAGCTACGCAGTGATAAATTGGGTACATGAACATTCCTGTTGGAATGTCAAATCGGATCTGAATGAATGCAAATTTTCCGCGAGACAAATATTGCAGGGAAAATATCCTTAGCGAGTGGATTCTGGTTTGATTTGGGTTTGATTTCTTCGACATTCGACACTGGAGTTCCCACGGTTCGGATTTCAGTGATGCCATCGCTAGCCAATCACTATCTTCCTTTCAACCACTCACATACAAGTAACACTGCTTGTGTTGCGGGATAGCAGAACTGCCAAATATGGCAGATAGACAACCGATGTCTGGATTCAAATCGTGTTCAGGTCCCAACGTTCGTCCATCTAGAATACTCTCGACATTCCGGCGCCCCAAATGCCTTAGCTAACCTTTCGTGCCTGTTGTAACTCTTCCTCCTTATAAGCCATTCTGCAGCCATTGCAGCTCATCATATTGCAGCATCCGATTCCCCCACCTTTCGACCAGAGCAGGTAGTCATGTTCAAATTTGTTGGTATAATCGCACTCGCAGCCGTTCAGCTAGGATTATTCTGCGGGGTTGCCGCAGACACCTCCAGCTTCTTCGCGTCACAGGTTACTCTCAAAAATGCAGCCATTACTTTCGCGGCGGATAACTACGACGCCTTCCCTGCAGATGTCCCGGCGTTGGAGGTAGGCCGCGAATGCGCGATAATGCTCGATATTAATACGCGCCATAGGCCATCGCAGGGCACATCAAGGCCTGCAGCGACGCGTACGACGCGGCAATCATCCAGTTGGCTGTGAGCTCCGTGGTCCCGATTTACGAGCGGCTCCTCACCTCCCGCTAGTCTATTACCCCATCTACTAACGGCGCTCCGTTGCTCAGTCCATCGGACGCCGCAACGCTCAACACAACCTACCTTCCGTCCACTCAACAGGAAATTCTGGCGAATCTCAACAGCTTACAAGCCGGAAAAGCCTTTTTCGAGAGTGTGAACAACAACACCTTGCTCTTCACCATGTTCTGCCACTGGATTGGAGGCCTATCTCGGCAAGTCAACGTATTTTTGGGACACCTGACGTTCGCTGCTCCGGTAAGTTAGCATTTCCCCTCATTTGTCGTCTTGCAGGACTCACGATCCTGTCAGTCCACCGATTATTCCTCGTATTGGTCCCAGCTTCAAAGCGACGCCGCGTTCCAGTACAATATTTGGTTGACCGAGGACGGCTTCACCTGTCGCGGGTTATGGCGAGCGACGATGGATCATTGTTGGTTGCGTTGGATGAAGCACTGGCTACTCATTAATCGTGTACATGGCCATTCTCTACTGGAATATGTCAGACTCGGATTTTTGAATGCAATTTCATGGATTTGCGATGTGGAAAAGATAGAGACAAAAAATCTGCACGGTCATTGGACGATTTACTTTCGCGAGCGAATTTTGATTCAATTTCTTTGACGCTGGAGTAGTATTCGGCCAGACGGCTTCCCACGGTTGGGATTTCGGTGATGGCATCACTAGCCAATCACTATCTTCCTTTCAACCACCCACATACAAGTGACACTGCTTGCGTTGCGGCCAGCCCTGTGCCAATTCTGCAGATCGCGCTTCTCTCTATGTATTCGCACTTCTTGTCTCAGCAAAAAGTGATGGAGAAATTGGAGGACGCCTAAAGGCTGGACATCGAGAACTCCGCGGGGCGCTGCTGCGGGGGGTCCATTCCCTGGGCCCGTGCTTCGTGCCTTCTAAGGCAATTCACGTAACAGGAAGACGCACGGAATTTATCCCTCCGACGGATTGCCGCTCCTTGGACTCGGCCGACGGCCCTCTTCGCGGTTCCAAGTTCCTGGCCTCAAACTTGAAGCCTCAAGTTTGTCCGAGCTCTCCCTATTCTGAATGTCAGCATGGCTTCCAACTTCCAGCCCAATTTTTCGCAGCACACCTAACAAGACCCCAAATTGCTCACCAACATCACGGAAGAAGGTCGGCCCTAGGCTATTACTATTTGCATAATTACCGCACCGATAAGATTGCCATATTGCCTCCCGGCCCAATAAATTTGCCGCTCTCGAGCGTTCCGACTAAGTGTTACCCCTGGCATAGGAAGCATTCATACCGCCCACCAAGACGTCCGATATTCCCATCATTCATCGCCGACGAAACTCTTCTCAACTGGCACGATAGGATCCAAATTCAGGCAAAATGGCTTGTTTCAGTAAGACAATGAGCCAAGTGGACATGGCTTCAGATCGCTTTCAGGTCCACCATTTGCCTAGCTAGGATCGTCACCAACAATTCTGCCTCGAGAACTTACCTAACCATCCGTTCATCTCGAAAGCAGTCTTCGCCATAAACCGCACTGTGGCCTGAACTCCAGCATTCGACACCCTCCCAACTGGTCAATCAAGAGATGTTCAAAGCTGTTAGCTTACTCGTTCTCGCGGCTGTTCAGCTTGGATCGTTCTGCGGTGGAGTCGCTGCCCAGTCCTCGTCCGAAAAATTGGAGCACCGCGACACCTCCAGCTTTTTTGCGTCGCAGGATGCTCTCCTAAAGGCAGTCACAGTGTTCGCGGCGACAGGTTACAGCGGGGCCTACCCTCCCAATGTCCCGGAGTTGGAGGTAGGTCGCGAACACACAATAATAATGCTTGACGTTGAGGTGTGTTACAGGGTATCGCATTTCGCATCAAAGACTGCAGAGATGGCTACGATGCAGCGATTATCCAGTTGGCTGTGAATTTTCGAGTCTCGGTACACGAGCGGTTCTCTGACCTCCTGCTAGTCAATTGTCCCAGTCACTCTCGGCGGAAAGCGCCTCACTGTCTCGGACGCGGCGAAGCTCAACACGACCTACATTCAGGCCACCCAACAATTAATCCTCGCTAACCTCGACAGTTTGCAAGACGGAAAGGCCTTCTTCGAGAGTGTGAACAACAACGATCTGCTCCTCACCATGTTCTGCCACTACGTTGGGGATCTATCTCGGCAATCCAGCATCTTTATGAGCTCCCTGGCGCTCGCTGCTCCGGTAGTTATCTCACTCCAATCTCTGTAGTACAAGAACTCACGGTCTTCGCAGTCGGCAGACTATGCATTATATTGGAATTCTCTTCAAGGGAAGTACGCGGCCCAGTACCACATCTGGCTGACGGAGGACGGATTTAATTGCGGTGGGAATTCGTGAGCGAGAACGCTTCAGCAAAGCTTCTGCGCAGTTCTACGCTGGCTACGATGGATTATGCACTTTGACATTCCTATTGAATTTTCTGTAATCTTGATATCTGTTTGATTTTCGAATGTGCGATTCACAATTTTCGACCGGTCAAAGCGAGAAAAGTGATGCTTGCGTGTGTTTGGGTGATGCAATCACGGCCCAATCGGGACTCGGACGGGCTTCTCAGGCTCCGTCAGGCTTTACTGTGGTCTCTACTGCTCATGCTGGCCTCGCGCTGAATGCAAGGGTCTCGGTTGTCTCGCTGTACTGTCCCCTTTGTCGGATCAATCACGCAGGCCAGATGATTCCTCAAATTTTGTTAGCAGCGGCCTGGTTTCGAATGTCTGTCAGCCACTTTCTGGGCGCATAAGTTCTCGGAACACTCCTTTACAGCTTCAATCTTAACCACAATGTCCTCCCTTACCCTCAAGAACCTCGTCTGCTTCCAAGCCTCTGTAATTGCTCCTCTTTTCTCTTTGCTCACCTTCGCCCTCCCATTCATTGGCAGCCCCAAGCAAGCCCAGATCTCCGCGAACTTCACTCCCTCGCGCGCAACTGGCACGCCGACTCTGACGATTCTTTCTCAGAAGAACCCTAGTGTCTTTGCTATCGGCTTTACCATCTTGGCATTCGTTATGATTTCATTTGCTACTGGGACCTCTCAACTTTGGGTGCGATCTCCCCGCTTGAACGGCCGACTTCACAAGGACGCTCCTCCTCCTCCTCCTCCACAATCTCCACCTCTAACCCCTCCTCCCCTAGCTCTCGCTCCCCCCGCAAACGATGACAGGGACGAAGATGAGGAAGCCAACGGCGACGGCGGCGGTGACGACCCTGAGCAGGATGGTGGTGCTGAAAATGACGGTGACATTCACGACGGAGATGGCCTCGCGGTCGGAGAGGCGCCTGCACCCGAGGACCCCCCACCTCCCCCGGGCGGCGTCGAGGAAGACGGCGACGACGATGAAGAAGATAGCGCCAGCTTGTTTGACAGTGGCATCTCCTGGCTTTGGCTCCTGCTCTTGGGAAAGCTTGCCATGGATATCTTCAACCACAACGTCAAGTCTCCCACCTTCAAAGCCGGTCTCGTCAAGACATCAAGTCGTGCACCGTTAACTATCCCTGACCTCCTCGAACACCAGCTCCGCTCTGTGGATGACGACTCCGACGTGTGCGCAGCGCCCCCGCCCCCGTCTCTCATCACCGGGCCCCTCCAACGCCGGCCCCTCCCCACCGCAAGCCCGCTCGCTCGGATTCCGACCACTGTCGTCCGCCGAGAGCCTCTCACTGTCCTCCATTCTCCCCCGCAGCAAGCTTGGGACGCGCCCGCTCCCCTCGCCGCTCACTCCCTCGCCCCAGCTCCTCGCCACGGTTACCTGCTCCCCCCTTGGATCAAGGCCTACCTCCTCCTCGCCCTCGTCCCAGGTTTCGCGCTTATCGGCTATGTTGTGCGCCTTATACTAGCACTTCCGCCGGTGATACCCGGGCAATTACTAGAGCAAGAGGTAGAACTTGACCGTCGACAAGAGGCGGGGCCTGAACTGCCAGCGAATCACGGAGACGATGCTGCACCCGAGCCGCCGCCCCCCGAGCCCAGACAAGAAGATGGACCCGAGCCACCGCCACCCGACGCCCGAGACGCCGCCGCACCGGACCCGAGGCAAGCAATGCGCGACCGCATCCGGCTCGGCCTGTTCCACCACACTGCGCCCGGCGACGGGGAACAGGCGACACGTGCACATGCGGTGGGAATACTCCAGAGGACGACAGCAAGGCGCGCAGCACAGCCGGTGCAAGCGGAGGACGACGCTGCTCGGAAGCGGCGGGCGGAGGTACACGAGGTACAGCGGCGCGTTTGGCGACTGTTGTGCGAGCTGGCGGTGCGTAGGAACGAAGAAGACGACGTGTTTGCATGAATTGGGGACTATCAAGCGTCGACGACGACGAAGACGCAAGGCAGGGAGCAGAGAGGGTCGTTGTCCCCGCCTCTCTTGGACTCCCGGTGATATATCCGCTGCGACGCCCCGAATTTTCTCTTTTCCGTTTCTTTTTTCTATGTCTCTGTCTCGAAAATACCTCGTTTCCCCTACGCATTTGTATAGGCAGACGTGTCCACACTCGTTGTACAAGTTGGGGAGTATTGGGTTCACTCGAGGTCTGCCATGTGAGGCAAGATGTGAGGACTGTCGACGAACACAGACCACGGTTGAAAGGAAGGGAGAGGAGGTCTTCGCCTCTCTTGGGCTCCTGGATTCTTCTTGTGCGGACCGCCTGTCTCTTGGCCTCCCTGGGATTTTACCTGAGGTTGGCGATGTGCGAACAATACTGCTAAAACTCGACCGTATTTCGCGCGTCTGCACTGTCCGTGTATACGACGCCCAAGAAAGCATAAATAGATTACAAAGCCTAGCGTGGCTAGCTTAGCCCCTGACAATCCCAATCGCGACCGCCGTCTCCCAGTTTCGCTGAGCCCCAGCGCCGTAACGCACCGTTCTCGCGTCCACCGCGTGAGCACGAGGACCTCGTCGTCCGGCAGCGCCTTGCGCACATGCAGCTCGAGCGTCACCACAGCGCGTCGCGGCCGACGATGTGCGGCACGGGGAGGTGCAGCACCTGCGGGTGGCGCTCGACGTCGCGCAGGAACGCCTCCATGCGCGCACCGGGCAGACTGCGGCGCGCCGAGCACGGTGCACGCGCGGTACGGCGCGTTCAAGGTCGCGACGCTCGCGAGGCCTGCAAACGCGAGATCCAGCGGGCGGTGTTGTTTTGCGCGCGAGCAGCGCGTTGCACATGCCGAGCGCGAGAGGAGCGGCGTCAGCTAGAAAGAGCGCGCGAGCTGGACGCGGGGAGGCACAGCCACCATCAGTTCGGCCCTAATTCCCACTGTGCATCTTCTGAGGCATGTCTACTCGTCCACGTAGAGCAGCAACATTGGGAGTGAAGTACAATGAGGCGCGATACCACGTTCTTCTCATTTGGCGCGCTGCTAATTATCCAATGCTGGCCAGGATGCGTCTGGCTCGTCTTATCCTGATGGCAAGCCAGACACGCCCTTTGAGAAGATGGTTGCTTAGCCCCTCCTGGCACGCTTCAACGTTTCTAACTTGTGTCTCATTCGATAAGGTTCAGCTGCTCAACAACCAGGCTTTTCCTAGCGCAAGACTAGGTCACGTCGATGATTTGGTGGTATATGCAATGTTCGCCACCAAGGCTCGCCCAAAGAGCTACCGTGCCATCAAGCCTGATACAATCTCAGCGGCTTCCATGTCGGTCGAGGAGGCGGGAATCTTCAACAAAACCGTCAAAGAACATGTTCCATATGATAAACCTACTTTCGCCGCATGTCAAGAGGCCGCCAAAGAAATCATTACCAAACTCCCAGATCTCTTCGAACAGAACTGCTACAAGGTTCTCGTTCAGTGAGTACCACCGCGACTACGACCGTCCCTTTCTTGATGAGTTTTAGCACGATTCTTCGATATAAGCTTCTTTATTCCCCAGACAGCAATGTCCAGCTCGAGAAAGTCGTCTTTGGGGATAGCCCGGTTGCCGGTGGACTCAAGGCACGCACTGTCATTCGTGCAGGCACCTACCTCCTATACGCATGTGGTTCGCTGTCGAGTAATCTCCACGAGCCTGGACACGCAACAATCGAGTCCACAACCCAACAGCTAAAACCCAGAGGGAGTCGCTTGATCCTTGGACCTTTGAGATTTGTTAATCACGACTGCAAACCAAACTCTCAGGTAAGCCCTTGTTTTTATGACGCCGTTGACTGTTTTGATCAATCATTCCGCGCACAGTTGTATCCCATCCCAAATTCGCACGCATTCACCATCATAACTCTTCGACAGCTTGAAGCTGGCGAGTCCATTACTGTCAAATATACAGAAGGAGGGTACTGGGGCGAGTGTTGGTGCGGTACTTGCAAAGGGTACAGCACGCTCGTTATTCCTAGGCGTGAACAGACACAAGTCCCGAACCCGGATAAAAAGACCCGTCGCGGGGGTAAACGGAAGACAGTCTCGCTCAACGGAGTGCACGTCCGTGTGGCTAATAACCGCGGCCGTCTTAACATTGCCCCCGAAGATGTGCCCCCGAAGTTTGTGCTCCCCACTGCTCGTAAGTCGGAGCCGAGTACTAGTAGCGATGCTACGCCACAGCCACCACCAGCCGCACCCGTAGAATGAATAATTAACTGGATCAAAAGAACGATTCACAACGACCTCATAATTTTTATCGAGCAACAATATTCAGGATCCTCGGGTACAGTATACGTACAACAAAGCAAAGAAAGCAACAATAATAAAAAATTACGAGTCCGCCGTGACGAAGCGGATTTTTGAGCCATTTGCGACACGAGTTAACACATTGAGCTCCTCGTACTAAAAGTAGCATTGAGCTGCAGTCAAGCGGTATCGAAAACCAAGTAAACGTACCTTCGCGATGGTCTCATTTAGCTGTGCCTCAGTGAATCCGGCCTGGGTTACTCGGGCGCGGATATCAACCAGCGACACCTCCTCTGGGTCACCAGTGTACTCGTCCTCCGAGTCATCAGAATCGACGTCCATGTCCCGCTCGCGATCTGGGCCTCTCCCGAGCCGTTTTTGCTTCTTTCCGCGCGACTGCTTTTTCTTGGGGGCAGGCGCTCCGGCACCCGCCAATTGCTTCATGAGGCGGAAGATTTGACTGACGGCCGACTTGTCTGGACCATGGTCCAGACTATCCTCGTCCTCCAAGCTGTTCTTGCTGCACTCCATCAGCCGCAACGCCTCGTCGACATCGGGGTGTTCGACCGTATCGGAGAAACGGAGGCGTGCCAGTGCCTGGGCCAGACGGAGGACGCCGAGCAATGTCCGCGCCGAGGTATAGGTGTGCGACTTGTTCTGCTCTTCGTCCTCTTTGCCCATCTTGCGGAGCCGGACGTAGGAATCGACGACGTAGCTCGACACCGCTGGCGGAACAACAGGCCGCTTCTCTCGAGCCATCGCGATGTAATGCCTGGAAGAATATTGTGAGACAGTACGAAGAACAGAAATGTGGGTATGTACCTCATGATATTGGGTTCAACTACGTCTTGCTCGAGCTCGGGATGCGTATTGTGCATGTGCACGTACGTGACGTGCTGAGCGAGCCGCTCGTCATCATCCCGTGAAGGCTTGTCGAGGATCAAAAACAAGAGGTCGAACCTCGACAGCAGCGCGGCGGGGAGGTTGATATTCTCAACCGGGGAAACTTTAGGGTTGTAGCGCCCGTACAAAGGATTGGCTGCAGCGAGGATAGATGTGCGAGCATTCAGGGTGGTAGATATGCCGGCTTTGGAGATAGAAATGGTCTGCTGCTCCATGACTTCGTGGATCGCAGTCCTATCCGCTTCCTCCATTTTGTCGAACTCGTCAATGCAGCAGATACCATTGTCAGCAAGAACGAGCGCGCCACCCTCTGCAGCACGAAGAAGAAAATTGAGCAAGGAGGCGGAGGGTTCATGAAACAAAGAAACATACCCAGCACCATTTCGTCGGTGACGGGATCTCTCATCACGGCAGCCGTAAGACCGACACCCGAAGAACCTTTCCCAGTGGTGTAAACCCCCCGAGGCGCAATCTTGGAGATGTACTTGAGCAGCTGGGACTTCGCCACTCCGGGATCGCCCATCAAACAGACATTGAGATCTCCTCTGATCTTCATGCCGTCTCCAGTGATCTTCGTGACACCACCGACAAGTAAGAGTAACAAGGCTTTTTTCACGTCTGCGTGGCCGTAGATCTCAGGAGCGATGCTCTCTGCAAGTTTGCTGTAGACGCCAGGGTCTCTCTTCAAGTCGGCAATCCGCCGTGCGATTTCCGGCGTCATTTGCATCTCGCTGTACTGTTTTTTCTGTTGGTGGATGCTATGGGCTTCGAGATACGTATCTGTGAGGAGGCCGGCACGAATGGCCTGGAAGCCGGTGTAGGGGATGGGGAGGAAGATGCCACCAATATGAACTTCATCCCCGGGATTCATGAGACGGGTAAGATTCCCGTTGACATGAACCGTCATGGAACGCGGAATATGACCGACAGGAACTTGGTCGGCCTAGAAAGGTCCGGGTAAGCCAAAGCACCGACGGCGGAAGCAAATACGCGCCATTTCCTGGATTTTAAGCTCTTGAAAAGGACTAAACCGACATGCACGCGTTTGCATGTGCAAGGTCCCTGTGATACCATTTTTGGCGCACTCGTCAGCGTTTCCACAGTCGAACTGTGGCGAGAATGTCTTGCTTCCGACCTCTTGGAACGTTTCGGAACCGCAAACATCGCATGTGTACGCGTTGATTTGGAGCAGAGGTTTAACCTCAGATACGCGCGTCACGATGCCTCGCACAGTTATGAGATGACCGATATGCACACTCCGAACCTCTCGAACAGCCATAGCAACGTCGCTCGGGAGGGGCTTGAAGTAGAGGTTGCTGTATCGCAAATGAGATGGGGATATAAGAAGGACATTGCCACGCACTATCGTCGAAGTAAGAGCTCAGGGAACCCTGCCTGGTCCATCTGCTCGTTCCGTTCGCGTCGTTGGTGCATGATGACATCGATGACTTCGTCTTGCTCGCTGATGTCTTTAGTCGGGGGCGTCACTTTCATGATCTCGTCGATGACTTCGCTGAACAGCGTCACATAACGACGCGTGTTGTCGCAGATGGAGCGTACGAGCTTGCTCACATCGTCGCTATCCTGAGGTCCTGGTTAGCTACCTCACCGTTGAATAAGCCAAGGAGAACGCACAGATGACTTCAGTATGTCTTCTAGCTCTATAACTAGCATTTGCTGGTCGCGGTTGGCTATCCGTTGCTGAGAGCGTCGTCAACAACGCGTCAAACACAGAATTGGGACGCGAACCAGCTGTCTCTTGTACTTGACTGCCTCTGTAGAGGTTCTCTGCGCGTCATCTGCCGCGTCTATGTCGATATCTGCGAGAGCGAACGACAAATCTTTTTCCTCTCCCTTGAACGTCTCTAGGAAGTTCTTGATGGTGGCTGGACGAAGTTAGGTGCAAGTCAAGGGGTGAAGCAGAGTCTCACCTTTCTCCGCATCGTAGTCGTGCTGTATGTTGGTGGCGGGCACGAGAGACATGGCCGGCTGTGAAGGTGGGAGTACAAGGACGCGTAGCGGGGTTTGAATTCTTTGATCTTTGATCTCCCCTAGCCTCATTGACATGCTGCTGTTCATGGTTGATTAGATGCTCGCCGGCGCACATCGCTGGGGCTCTGAACTCGGAATACACGACGTGCCATGGCCCCGCGTATGGTTCCCTACGTTGACGTACCCTCCTTGTCGCCCCGCAAACGCAAACCGTCCCGCAGTCCGTCCCCCGCGGAATCTGAATCGTCTCGGGCTTCCAGCCCGAACCTCTCTCCCCGCAAACAAACAAGGGCGGCCAAGGACGTGGACGTCACGACAGGGCGGCTTTCCAAGATTATATTCAATACCAGCCCTTCTGGGTCCCGTCCGTTATCCCCGACGGTTTCGGACTTCATACCCTCGCACAAAGAGGGAGAGGCGAGCGGAGACGGGGAATCGATCTCGTCCGAGAATGAAGTAGACTCCAGTGGTAAATCCAGGCCTGTATCGGAATAACGGGAATCTAACTGATACCAAATTTTAGGAACATCTGGGGGGGATGTCGTCTTTCGATTCGACGAAGACATAGACTATGTGGCGGAAGCTCAACTTTCTAAAGTTCTGCGCGAGACGCTAGGCCAGGGCGTTCCAATCCGCCGCCTCTTTGAATTCGCCCTTTTCAAGTGTGATGGTCTGCTGCTCATCAACCCCTTAGAACTGCTCGACTTGGTTCTACCTGCGGGCATGTATGGGGCCTGTGGTCTCGTCACTCCCGTACATGACGAGGATAGTGACGAAGCCGGCGAAGAAGACAGTGTGGACGGCAATCGCGAGGGTTATCTCGTACAGCTCGCAATAGCGGAACTGAGTGTTCACCATTTCTCCGCCGACGAGTCGGACGAAGAAGTAGATGAGTAAGTCCTTCGGCCATTTTCGCACCAGTTGTACCAACAAATCATCCAGAAATATCTACATCAAGACGAAGGATGCGTGGTACATCCTCGACACCCCGTCCAGTATCTACCGACCGTTCTGGAGCCCGTTCCGCGTCCTGCATCGTTTTGCTCACCGTATAATTATGGACGCGTTCGAAAACCGCAGGATCACGTACGACGAGTTCGTAGCATCTTTGAACTCCCAAAACACGGATGAGCTTCTTACGGAGGCGGCCTTCAAATCGGACGAGGTTGTGAGTCGTGGAGATTTTTCTTAGTTTGATTGTTTGCTCACCACTCGCAACAGCTGGCGTACCTCGTGCAAACCATCGGTCGTGTTGTTGACCTGGACGCGCCGATTAAACGCGTCCCGTTGATCAGGAGTCTGATTGACCAACCCTTACCCATTCTCCCCCCTCTTGAACAACGGTCCAAACGTGCAGCTCCGCGGAAGACAAACGAAGACTCTGAAACCTTCCTTATGCCCATAACTGGACGCATCGTGGAGAAATATTTAATCTCCCCGGTTTCTGTCGTCGGAGCCGAGTTGAACCAAGCACATGACAAAATAGCGCATGAGATTAAGGAGGCTCTGGAACACCATGAAGATCCAAAGAGCATGCGTTGGGGAAATGTCTTGGACGACCAGGCATGCTACTATTCTAGTGTAAAGATGGATGGGGTCACGTATAGCGTAACTTCTTCCTCTTTTTCATTCTTCATTTTCTTACCCAGTGCGCCAGATCGGAGATGTGGTCGCTGTGGCACCCGGGCCGGACAGCAACAAGGCTCGGGCAGCAACCGAACAGATTGCCGCCACACATTGCGTCAACGCCTACGCAAATAGGGCCTGGTAAACTGCTTTTCCTCGTTTCCTGCTTCTTCATTGTTGATTTCTTTTCAAGGTTCATCCGGATTATGTATTTTTTGGACGAGATGAGCCATGGGACACAGCAGAAAATGTTTCATGGCCAGTGGTTTGTACATGGTGCTTTCTTTTCTTCTCCCCTCACTATATCTTCATTGACTTACATAGCCTGCCGTGAATAGGGAGCAGGACCTTCTCAGGAGAATTCTCGCACTCGCAAGAGCTTTACCTTTTGCCCGAGTGTGGGGACGTCCCCGTTGCCGCCATCTATTCAAAATGTCAAGTCCATTTTTTCGAGCCCGGCGATAAGGAAGAGCCTGACCGATTCGATCCCCAAGCACGCGACTATTTTTGTCGGTAAGCATTTCACACAACAAGAATGCTCCATGATTGACCTTCGTGTTTAGATCCCTCTATGACGATAGGTCCCATGCCTCCACCGACCTCCCCAGCAGTGACGACTGCGCCCTGCTACGCACTCTTTTCCCTGCCGATCGACATTGTGTCAACTGCGGACGCGAGGCCGAACAAGAGTTGGCCCGCACGGTTCAGGTCATTGGCGACGAAACTAATGGCTACGGGCTCATGCAGCGTGGATTGTGTGTCCATGTCGGCGAGTTTGTGTACGTCAAACCCGACGTAGCGAAAAAGCAAGGCCTTGTTCTTTTCATCGCTCAGGTGACTGGTGTAGACCACAAAGCAAAAACCCTTCGTGTGCGATATTACAAGCGCGACACTGATTCGGTATGTCCTATTCACTTCCTTGTCTCCCTGCGCTGATGTGTTTACCAACAGCGGTGCATATATCGGACACGGCGTAAGAACGATGTCTCGGTCGAAGATCTAGATGGTAGCTGTTTTGTTCGCCATCTTGATCCAGATGACCACGCCGACGGAGAGGAGATCGAGAGCTGGGTCAAGTCTGACTCCGATCATTTCTACACGTACGCTGGAGAGTACAAAGATGGCCTGATCAAAGCATGTAGGAAAGATAGCTTTGACTGTTGTCTGGGTTGCTTTAACAGTCACTGCGACGAGCTCGAGGAACATATACGATTTGTTCGCCGCAACGGCCAACGGACAGTCTTCGAGGTTTTCGCTGGTACGAGCCCTCCATATATTGATCATTCGTGCCACTGACGTTTACAGGTGCGGGCGGTCTATCTCAAGGACTTGGCGAGTCCGGCTTCTTCACCACCAAGTGGGCCCTCGAACTGTCATATTCTGCGGCCACAACGTTTCGGTGAGTCCCAAATAGTCATGTTGTTGTCAATATTAAATGGATCTTTCAGCCTCAACCATCCAGGAACCAATGTCCTGATTGTGGACATAAATGCGTTCGTCAAATACTCCGTGGATCGACGAGATGGCAAGAATCCGTCTCCCTTGAGAAGTACGGATGGCAAGATCATTCCTGAGAATATGCTTCCTGTTCCGGGGGAGCATATTACACTCCTCGCCGGCGGTGAGAATACATCCGCTCTGAGTTACCATTATGCTCATTTTTTTTTTTACTCAGGTCCGCCTTGTCAGAGCTTTAGTGGCGCCAACTCCCACAAGGCGAGTCGTATTCAGCTCTCAACCCGACCTGCTAATACATGTTCACCGGTGTAGAAAGAGGATGATCCAAGGCGCGTGACAATATTCTCTTGCCACCTTCATGACTGACACGGTGCCCTCAGATCTGCTCTTCCCTTTGCCATGCTCAGCCTTGCAGAATTATTTGAGCCTGATTATATTATTATTGAGAATGTAGTTGGTGAGTATGCCCTGTTTCAAAGTGTGTTGTTCTGACACTGCTTATTGAAGGGCTTCTGCGGCATTCTGTACCCCACCCAGCAAACGACGGACGGCGTGTGGAAAATGCCATGCCCAAACTTATCATCCGAGGACTTGCTGCTCTTGGATATCAAAATATGCCTGGCGTTATGCAAGCGGGCCAGTACGGTGTTCCACAGGATCGGGAGCGGGTAATTTTTTGGGGAGCGAAGCGCGGTCTTACACTGCCCAAGCGCCCTGTCCCAACACATGCCTCCAGGTCTGCGGATAAGCATAGCCTCAAAACACATTTTATTACGCCAGTACAACGGGGAGGAGACCCCGAGGACGATCACATTTTTGCGCCACACGCCATTGTCACCGTTGACGATGCTATTGGGGATTTGGTGAGTGAAATTTGTCTCCCTCAGCTAGTCTAAGAACTCAAAAGAAAAATTAGCCTCCTTTCGAATGGTACGCTTATGCTTAATATCTGATTATTCATTATCACTCATTATCCAATAGGAAGGACCCTCATGAGATTGTGCCCGAGACCGCCGCCGATGTTATTGAAGTCCAGGCCCGCATAGCCCAAGGCATCCAGCAATTTGATGCCTCTGAGGCGCCCGTCGGCTTTCGCGATGGAGTGGGGTATGCAACGGAACCTACCACACGGTATCAAAAAGCTATGCGTCGAGCAAACCCAACAGTGGTAAAAAACCATGTAACCGACCAGGTGTCACTAACCTCGGCGGAATTAACAACGCAAATCCCTTTAAAGCCGTATGCAAATCACAAGTGTGAGTGTTGTGTTCCCTATACTCCGCTAGCCTGTTCAAGTTGTCATTCAGTTTTGAAACCCGAGTACTTCAAGACAAGTTCAAAGTTTACTTTGGAGAGTAAAATGTGTTACGGCCGTCTTGATGGAAACGGGCTGTTCAAGACAGCCATGACCACCGTGCAGCCCAGGGCCCGTGGGAGTTACGTCCTCCATCCGACGGTGGGTTCAGTTTTCCTGTTGAGTTGCAGAAATGTCTAAGATGTTGGTTCGTCTGTGTCACAGCAAAAACGTACTATCTCTGTCGTCGAGGCAAAACGTTGTCAGGGATTTCCTGACCACTATATTCTCTGGTCTGACAAGCGAACAGCCTCCGGCCGGGTGAAGGATGTCAGTAATTTATTCATCATCAGACTCGAACTAACGAAGCCATAGTATTTTAAGCACATCGGTAATGCAGTCCCTGTGCCTCTGGCGGCCGCACTGGGACGCAGTTTAGAAGCAGCGGTGATGTCCACTCAAAAGACAATCCGAAGAGAACTTAGTCCAATCGTTGAAGATCTAATGGACATGGATTTTGACAATACATAGTGTACCTCTACCATAATTTAAGCATATTTATTTTTGCGGTGCGCTCAGAGGCCAAATGCACGGGCGGCCAGTCTCCTCTCCGGCCTTCGAGGTTCATACCATGCAGGGTATTACTAGCGGGATGCGCGACGCCGAAATACAGTAGTGTGTGTAATCCCATAAATTAAACAAACTATTATACAAATCTACCAACTGAGCATTAGCTGGATGCTGCAGGTCTCTCATCGCGGTAAGATGGAGACACGTTGCCGCCGCCTGCAGATGGAGGATACTCGTGCTCCTCATCATCCAGGAAGCCGGAATGGAAGCCGCGATGTTGGTACGAGGCGCCGTGGAGCCCCGTACGTTCGTCCGCGTCGTCATCCGAATCGTCCCCGCTAGCCACAGGGGCGCTGCTCCGACGACCCGACATCTGCACAATCCCTTCTTCGGGAAGGGCGATATATGCCGACGATTTTGAGCGCGCTGCGTTTCTCCAAAGGAGAATTGCGACAACGACGCCGACGGCTACTACGAGGACAATTCCCAGCACTAGTTTTTTCTGGAGGCTATGGATGATGATGGAGATTTGCGACGGCTCCTGGCTAGGCGTCGGTAAGCTCTGCGGGACGGTGCCTTCCGCAACCTCTACTTTGGCGGAAGGAGATGCAGATGCGACAGCGGGGGGAAGCGTGCTACTGCTGCTGCTTTCCTCGGAGGACGATAGAAACGCCGTCGGCTTCGCGTGCGTTTTTGTGTTGGTGGTTGTAGTAGGGGGAAGGGGTTGCGCTTCTTTGTGCGGAGGAAGAACCGGGGGCTCGTGGGACACTTCGTACAGCACGGCCTTGGACGCGTCGATAACCGAGCCCCAGAACACCATGTCCCAACCCAGGAAGCTTCCATTGTGGTCTTCGGAAGCTTGGTCGGACACCCGAAGAGACCAGTCCCCGACGATGTCCTCGCCCCTGACATGAAGGTTGAATGAGTTGTTATTTACAAGAACTTTGAACCTCACCAGTGTTTGACTGTCATAAATGTCCACCCAGGGAACCCCGATGTCGCAGAATCCGACCTCCGCTTCTCTGCCAAGACACTTTTGATTCCGCTGGGGCTCGTAAGCTCAACCTCCACATCTCCGCGCCGCGTGTGGTCTATCCAAACTCTAACAACGATGTGCTCCAGTTTCTCAAAGTTGGCGTCCTGGAGTTGGTCCCACTTCATTGAGAGTACGCTCGTGACGCCGCCCACCCCGATAACCTCGCCGCCAGAGAATTCGCCCATCGGATTCATGGTTCCGCCTTCAATCTGGACAGTGCGAGTCTGCAACCGGGCCTGCGGTTTGACAAGTTTCCAGTCCCGCGCAGCCTGCAAATAGCGCAGGCCGTCGAGCACCCCATACCCAAACTTGTTGTTGTATTTGCGCCCTGCCGCTGTCGTGTCCCAGTCCTCATCCGGGCCGATCACGCGTGCAGTCTCGACGCACAGATGCTGGATGTCGCGCCACGTCAGGTCGGGTCTGTTCTGGCATTAAATGGCATTTCATGACGCTCGTGCGAAACGTACCTGGCCTCCAGCGCCAACGCAAACACGCCCACAGCGTTCGGCGCAGCGGCTGAGGTTCCACCGTGGGACGACGCGCACTTATTTTCCCCCTTGTCAGTGGTCGTCTTGACAGTTCTAAGTGAGCGCAGATTCGAGTCAGATAAAGACAAGACGCACGATGGATTTCCCGCTGCCCGAACTGTACGCGGCAATCATGTTGGCCGTGCAGGCTTCGGAGTAGTAGGGGCGCAAGCCCTTGTGGTCGACAGCAGACACCGTCACCGAGTAGATGCTGTTCGTATACCCGTCGAAGTTGCACTGGTCGCCACTCCCTGCGCCATTTCTAAGAGTCTTTCAGTCTGATGCGGCGCAGGTAATAAGTGGAAAACGTTCCCGCTCGCAAAAACAAAGACCGAGCCTTTCCCGCCGCGCCCCGCATTTATTCCGTGCAGGACGGCCTTGTTGATTAGGTAATCCGGCCCCTCCATGACCATCCCATTGTCTGGCGGGCCCCACGAGCAGCTATAGATAGAGACGTTCTGGAAGCCATAATTGAGCGCAGCCGCTTCGTCGACGTCGGAAATTGCGCCGGAGAGAATGCGGACGCCCGCGACCTTGGAATTGTACGCAATGCCGATGCCGCACGCGGTGTTCTTTCCAGCAGCAATCTGGCCCGCACAGCGCGTGCCGTGCGTATCGTCCGAAAGTTTGGGCGTCGGCAACGGTTCGTGGTCGTTGAAGTCGTACGAATCATCCTCGTCCTGCCATAAAAATGAGCTTGTGCACGAAAAGTATAATGATACACGCACGAAGTTATCTTTGAGATCCTCGGACGTGTAGTCGAGACCGTCGTCGACCAAGGACGAGATGACGCCCTTTCCCGTGTAGCCCATCTCCCAGACGGGTATTACATTCATAGAATGCTCAGCGGCCTCATCGTTGACGAGGTGCCATTGATCGGAGAACAGAGGGTCGATGATGCCCAGACGCTGGGCTACTGCCCGCGAATCTTCTTCAGACGGCGGGGGCTGTCGCTGAATGGGGGGTGGTGCGCGCTTGACGCGGTGTCGGGGTATTTGGCGGGAGATGTACTTGATAGCAGCGCCTGTGCGCGCCTCAACGTCCGTCCGCGCCCGCAGCGCCGAGTCTTGGGACCGCGCCCGCAGCCGCGCATAGGCTTCCAGGACGAGATCCCTCTCTTCCCCTCTGGCGCGGAGTTCTCCGGGGGTCTTGGGCGCCCTGACGAGCCAGTGGTTCGGAAGCTCTCCTGCCCGGTCGACTACCTCGACACCGAGGGCTCGCGAGACGGCGCTGAGAGAGGCATGCTGGACGTCGTGTTCCAGCACATAATATTTGTCGGTCTCGTAGTTACGTTTGCCAGACGCCGAAACGAGGGTTAGAATAGAAAAGAGCGCCGCGAAGGCAAGTGGTAGTCCCCGCATTATCGGAGGACAGAGCTTAGCGAACGAAAGAGGTGGATGTATTCGCAAAGGGCGATGTGCTGTAACTCATCATCGACACGGTTACCCGTGTGGCAGTGCCGGCTACAACTTTATTCACTTCCGAACTTCGTCGGAGGCAGTCTTAGACAGAGTTCGCGATTCTTCATCGCTTAGAAAGTCCAGCGACCTCAAATTCACCGCAGCTTATCGCTTCCATCGCGCAAAAAGCAGAAAAACGGAGAATGAGGTGGGAAAGTAGCAACGGCAATTGTAAGCCGCCGGTGTAGTACCCTCTCGCGTGTGTGGATTTAGGCCGGAAAGAGCGGCAATTACCAGGATTCGTATCTCACCAACAATATTGAAGCTGCGCTGATTGATTGATTCTATAACTAGAAACCCTGATTGAAGTCTCGCTCGACGCAAGCCCTATTTTATACAAATTTCTGGAGATGCAGGATCTCCTCCTCGGTTGCTGTAGGCGTGTGGCGGTCCTCCAGCCAAACTACCGTCTGCGGGATATTAATCTGATGAACGATTAGAATTGAAATCGGCCAGTGCGGATTAATAGATGCACGCACCCCAGTCAAGTTGGCGACAGGAGTCGAAGCAAGGTGTCCAGTTTCCTGATCAAAGGCGAACATGACGGTGCTGTTGGTGTTTCCGTTAGTGACTGCGAGCCATTTCCCAGTCTGGACGAAAAGATATCAGGCAGGAAAACATCGTTGTAATTAGTTTGTCCTACCTTGTCCAAAGACATGCTACGAGGACTTGCGCCTCCGCTGCTGGTGATGCTGATCCGCGTCAGAGCGGTCTTGGCGGTCGGCGGGTTAATCCGGAAGACCGCAATGGATCCAGTGGCGAACAGAGAAGCAGCGCGGTTAGACGCAAGCAAGTATCCTGCGATATCAAAGCGTCAGAATCAAAGATGGGTATGCAGTTTGAAACATACGGCCGTTTGGTGAAATCAGAACCTCTGCGGCGGTCGAAACGTTCATGCCTCCGTGCACTTCAAGAGTCGACACGGCTGATCCTTGCAGAGTCAGTGATACATTGTTGTGAGTGTAGTGCATTATCCAGGTCTCCACAGAATTGTCTTCTTCATTGACGACGTGCAACCTCGGGAGCCACTTGACAACAGGGTAGCCGGACAAGGCGGCATGACGAGGACCAGAGGGGCGAACGGGCGAAGGCTGGTCGTAAAGGAAGGTTGCAGAGGTTGCGCCGATTTTGTAGACATGAAGTAAATCGAGACCGTCATCAGGGAAAATTAGGTATTTGCCCTGGAGAAGCTCAGGATTTACGCAAACGACAGAGAAGGAAAGAAGAACATACAGTTACATCCACGATTCCAGAGTGCGGTCTGGACTGATCTTGGGGTGAAGGAAGAGGGTCCGTGGCGGTAAAGGTGGTTGTGGCGGCAGGACCGATAGGTATACCCTCACGTGAAAGCGGCACCGTTGCAATGGCACCGGTGGGGTAAGATGCTAGATTAACACATCATATTTTAATCTGAGATGGTGGGAGAGCATGAGTGCGGTTACTTGCCTGTAAATAAAAAGCTGCTGTTGTGGGTCACTCCATTGTACACCGGCACGGGAACTGACACCGGAGAGCCAGCCAAGGTCAACCCGCCAGTACGAGACACGTCGTACGCCGCGACAAGAGCGGTGTTCCGGTAATTAAGGTACGCCCTTGAAGTAGAGACGAGCGTGATCCAGTTGGCACCATTCGTGAGGGTGGTGCCAGTCTTGGTGAATGTATGAGTGACATCGTTGAAAGTCGCTGAAATGGCGCCGCCGGATGCATCACCGCTGATGATGAGTGTGTGGGTGGTGGCGCTGGTCTGCACAACGAACACGGCGAGCACAGACAAGAGCCAAGAATGGATTCGGAGCATGGTGCTGGCAGAAGGGTGGGATCTCGGTCAACCCCAAGACTTGGCGTTGGCGTCTGTAACTTTATATAAGTCCCGAGTCTCATCGTACGTTGAATTCTGGGGCATACACTCAGTCTACGACGCGTAAGGGTCCCTGGATCTGCACGTAATTAGTTAGAATCCGAACCTCGGGGGACTCTGAACAAACTCTGAAGCTGCGACGCGAAGTACAAAATGAAGGGCGAGACCTTGAAGACCAGGTGAGAGTGAGAAACGCACGGTGTATTTGAGGCACCTGGCATGCTGGCATCAACGGGGGTGGGCGCACGCGACGACAAAACGACGCAATTCGAAACGGGCGGCGGATGCGGCGGCCTGTCCGGCCCGATGGCCCGCCGACATACAGTAGCGATCACGTGTCTGTTTCCTTCCTCTCTCCTCCAATGAGCTGTGTGCATCTCCCCGATCTAAGGCGGCTTGAGTCTCCGAGACTGTCCCAGTCCGTTCACCGCGAGGAATGCACCCAGTGTTTCGATAACCAAGTACGTGCCATTCTTATTCAGCTGGGCGCTTATTAACGTGGGGCAGGATGGTCCACAAGGGATCGAAGTATGCCTCAGTTGCTTCAATGGCGGGTGCACGGGAGAGCGTCACCACATCCGCACGCATCTCCAAAAATCGGGCCATCGGTTTACCCTCAATGTCAAGCGCAAGCCGAAGCCATCCAGCAAGCGCGTGAGTTCCATTGTCTTCCGGAAAGTGAGTCAAAGATTGACGTGTGGGACCAGATAGACGACGAGGAGCCCCCGGCCAAGATATCTAAACTGGCCATTGTCGAAGAGAGAGACGAGGACAAGTACGACCACACCACCGTGGTCAAGTGTTGGACATGCGACGCCGAGCAGGGTCGAGAGATCCCCGAGGCGATCAACGACCCGAAGGCGCGTTAGATTATACCGTATGCGAAGCTTATACCTGACGGCATGCGCAGATAAAATCGCTAGTTGACGAAACAATGCACTCGCTGTCTTCAGCCCGGCAATCCGAGGTCAAAGCCTGGGAGGAAGAATTCGAGGCCTGCGAGCACACCCTCATGCTCCAGCAGACCAGCGTGGGTGCCATCCCTGCTTCGGGCCTGGCGCATTGTACCGACTGCGAGTTGACGTCCAACTTGTGGCTATGCTTGACGTGTGGCTCTCTCGGATGTGGCCGCGTGCAATATGGCGTAGTCGGCGGAGGGAACGGACACGGCTTGAAGCACTTTGAGGAAACAGGTCACCCTGTCAGTGTCAAGCTTGGGACCATCACCCCCGAGGGTGGAGCAGGTGCGTTTGTGTTCCTACACCGTTATTTACTCTCATTTTTGCGTTAGATATATACTGCTACCAGTGCAATGACGCCAAGCTCGATCCCGCCCTCGCTGAGCATTTGTCGGTGTTTGGGATTAATGTCAAGACGGCGCAAAAGACGGAAAAGAGCATGACTGAAATGGTGAGTATCTGTTTGTTGCAAGTCCACCATCTTCTCATTTTTTTTACTTTCAGCAAATTGAACACAATCTCAAATACGACTTTTCTCTCACATCTGATGACGGCCGGGCGCTTGAGCCACTCTTTGGTCCCGAATTAACAGGCCTTTCTAATCTTGGCAACAGGTAGTTCCGAAGACATACATGTCCTTGTAGCCACTCATCTCGTTCGCAGTTGCTACATGGCATCCGTCCTTCAAACGATCTTTTCCCTCCCCGCCTTCAAAGCACGGTACTTTTCGGCATCTGCCACAATGGAGCATACGGCCCAGTGCCCGGAACCCCTCCCTGCGGATTGCGTGGAGTGTCAGATGCGGAAGGTGGCGGACGGCCTTCTGAGCGGCCGATACTCCCATCCGGCGCACGGAGTCCCGCAGTCGGCCAATGCCACCAGCGTCAGCGACCCTGTGTTCCAAGAAGGGCTGCGGCCCACAGGATTCAAGGCGCTGATTGGCAAAGGGCACGAGGAGTTTTCGACGATGAAGCAGCAGGATTCAGAAGAATTCCTGGGATATCTCATTACGGTTCTCCGGAGGGATGCCCACAAGTACAAAGATCGGTCTGCCGGTAAGACATCTTCATCTCGAAGCATTCGTTTTATTCAGTTGATGATATTAGACGATGCGACTGCGATCTTCACGTATGGCATGGAGCAGCGGCTGCAGTGCAATGAGTGCAGCAAAGTGAGCTATAGGACCGACGCCATGGACGTTCTCAGTGTCCCTGTACCTGCGATAGAAAGCGGGAAAGACGCCGATGGGAAGACGTTGTACACGCCGATACCGCTCGTTGCCTGCTTCGACGCCGTCCTGGCGCCTGAGGCGCTCGAGTATGGTTGTCCATCTTGCGCTAGAGGCGTCCAGGCCATCAAGTAAGCTGCTCATTTGCAGATAACGATTAGACCTGACGAACGTGTACTCGCAGGCAGGCCAAATTCGCGAGTTTCCCGGAGGTGCTCGTGGTCCATGCGAAGAAGTTCCAGCTCGTCAATTGGGTCCCTGCCAAACTGGGTAACTCGCCTCGCCTCTGACACTGCTCGTACTGACTACGCTCCTAGACATCCCCTTGGTATTACCGGACGGCGACGAGCTCGTCTTCGACGCCCAGCACCTCGGGCGCGGGTTGCAGCCGAATGAAGTCGAGCTTCCCAGCAACGGTGGGAAAATGTCTCTACCTTCTTGATTGCTTCTCAACTCTCCTTTGGCAGCGGCGGTCGCTGCTGCGCCGCAGTTTGACGCGGGCGCGATGGCGCAGCTCGAGGGTATGGGGTTCCCGCTTATCCGGTGCCAGAAGGCGCTGCTCGCTACGGGGAATTCCAGCGCGGAAGCTGCGATGGAGTGGTTGTTCGCACATATGGATGATCTGGGTTTGTGCTCACTCGCTCGCTCGTTCTCCGATTGTCCTGCTCAACCTGTTGGTAGATATCGATTCGCCCATCCAGCCGCAGGCGGGCAGCGCGGCGGGCGGGCCCGAGCCCACCGCGGAGCAGATCGCCATGCTGTCCGACATGGGCTTCACCGCCGCGCAGGCGCGCAAGGCGCTCCGAGAGACGGTACCGACCCCTGCGATTTCCATGCCTCCACTGTGCTGACCTTGTCGATGCAGTCCGGAAACGCCGAGCGCGCGGTCGAGTGGCTGTTCAACCACCCGGACGACACGGGCGCGGATGACGCGCCCGCCGCGCCTGCGGCGGCGGCTGCGCTCGCGCCGGTGGGCGGGACGACGGAGGTGCCGGTGAAGTACCGGCTCAAGGCGTTCATCTCGCACAAGGGCCCGTCTGTGCACTCGGGGCACTACGTGGCGCACATCCGGACGGGCGGCGCGTGGGTGCTGTTCAACGACGAGAAGGTCGTCAAGGCGGACGAGGAGAGCGTGCGGGACCTGAAGAAGCTGGCGTATCTGTATGTCTTTGAGAGGGCTTAGAACGCGATTCGCGAGTATGAGAGAAGTGAAGCTTGTATTTCTAAACAAAAAAATATCTTGTTGCATGAACTGTAGTTCAAGTCCATTCGCACTTGAGATATGGGAGAGACAGACACCAAGGCACAAGTTTGGGCCACTGTAGTGCATGTATCTTCACAATCGCCCGAATATCAAAAGACCAATGCTCGTTGGCTCCCTAGTCAATCAGCTTATGGTGCCTCTGACAGCAAAGTTTATGGTTTGGGATGGGAGAATGAGATGCTCGACACAAATCGAATGTACTGAATAAGTATAAGCTATGAGAGCCCCCGTGCTTTTAATACTTCTGGTTTAAAGTTGCATGATGTCAGCACAACTATACACGTATATGATATTATGGAAGCTTACCTTTTTCCCACTCGAGACCCGCCTCCGTCGCTCGGGAGAGGAACACTTGCGGATCCGACGAGGTGGACGGTGCAGATCCTTCTTTTCCATGAGTAAATTTGGTAAACTCCGCCTCCAAACGTTGTGACAGTCGGGTGAGTACCATGGCGTGAGACACGGCGTCTAATTTCGGCGGCTCCCATCCGGGTTTCAAACCACCATGAAGACCGTCGTAGTAAACACGCGGCAAGGTAGGATTGTTGAGATTGTTGTACAGCTCAAGCCAGATATAACATGCGAAGCAATGGAGCTTCGAACATGTCATGTACGGGACGAGCGTAATCTCGAAGTCACCCAGATTCTGGCTGAGCCATGCCACGAGCAGGCACTCCGAGTGGATCTTGGCAAGAAGCCTCAGTCGGTCGCCAATCAAAGTGCCGTCGTACTTGATCATCCGGGAAATTACATCTTCGCGAGTCGTCGCCGGAGGACACCACCCTTGCTGAATGTTGGCGAGAGGAAACGAGACATCGTATTTTTGGGGCGAAGGAATGGCATGGACTTTGAGACCATTCCGAACGATCCAGCTGCGCCGCGGCGATATTGCCAGAGCGTGCAGGGTCATGCCTGCAAGCTCAACCTTGAGGAGCTTATCAAGAGATTTTTGTAAGTTGAATGCTGGGGATCGGCAATGCATCAAATGAACCAGGAGAAGCATGAAGGGTGTTGTGCTCACAAGTCCCCGCCAGCTCTTGCAAGCGTTGTACGGCTGCTGGATATGCTGACCAGAGTGTGGTGTCGTACAGGAGACGGGTGCCTGACAAAAAATCGAGCCAGGCCTGGCTTCTGAAACGATATTTGGCGGCTATGTTGGACGCGCTCTTCGCGGCGCTCGCCACATTCCAGAGCCGCCGCATGAGTGTGGATTGTGTCTTGTTGGCGGTGGTGTCTGCCTTGGACCTTGTTGAAAGAATCTGAAGCATTTGTAATCGCTTTTTGGCTCGGTGAAGAGCTTTATCGGATACGAAACGATAGCTGATTTCGAAGAGCTTCTTAATGAACTGTGGTGCTAACGGGCTATTCGTGCGAGGGGGGGAAACGAGGGAGGGGTCGTTTGAGGTATTGGTCGCCTCGTTGATTTGGCGGAGGACATTCCAAAGACTGTGGAGGTGCGAGGCTATGTCTTCGGAGTTTTCCCCCTCATTTTGGGCAAAGAATAGATGTGTTTCTTGATTCGAGTGCCCGAGCATGAGAGCGAAATTATTTTCGCCCGGTGCGATGGTGCACAAGGTAGAAACCGCCTGAAGGGCTCGGATGTACTTCGTAGGAAGGTTGGCTTCTTGCCCTGCGAAAGATTGGTCGAACCCGTCCCTTGATTCAACCGTCTTTCTCTGCGACGCAGGGAGACGGAGTTCATCTCCGTGGAGGGAAGCCAAGAAATGGAGTCGCAGGGTTAGGTCCTCTTCTTGGGGGCCCATTTACTACGATAAGATCAGAACATTATCAATCCACCGGAATGGCGCAAACTCACGGTGGATTAGCGTGAAGGATTCTGGCAAGACAGGGGCCAATCCGGTTGCCGGATGAGTTTGATTGCCGGTTTTTTCCGAAAAAACAGTTGCGCAAGTCGAAATCCCCATAGATTTGCAGGCTGTTGGATTTTAAAATGATTCCCCCGCCGACAGCCTTGAAAAACTTGAAAAGCCACTTGAAATTGATGACAAATCGTGTTTTGTCCAGTGCCCACGCTCCAGGCAGATATCCGGGGCGCGATGTCGTCGGTATACCTTCCGGGCTATCGTGGGCCAAACTGAGCAGAAATGAGACCAAGATCATCGAAATAAGCGACAAGGCTCAAGCTTTGCGTCGAGAAAGGCGGGAAGCACAGTCCTGGGTCCAAGTTGATTCGGCAAATTTCGGATCAAGCTGCTCGAGTCGAATCGCGCTGAACCAAAGCCGAACTCACAATGTTCAGCGGCCAATACCGCATCTCTGGCCCGACCTCCCTGTGAATACGCGCCTAGTATCTTTCACTGTTTCAGATCCTCTCTTGATCACAACTTGAGCATAACTTGAATATCGCCGGGATGCCCGGCTCTCTCCCTCATTCAGTGCTAACTGGCCGCGGCAGTCTCACTCGTGCCTGACTCTCGGGCGTGCCTGCATAAAAGTTCTCCGCGGGGCTTCTGGTATACAAACCGTGATGTGAGTAATGTAAAGCCCAGCATCCGCGCGGCTGTCTCGCGGATCCAAGGCAATATCCCGCGGATCCAGATTCCAGGGTATGTCTCGCGGATCCAAGATAAGTTATGTCCTGCGCATCCCCGTGTCGCTGCGCGTACAAAAGCTGGCTGGAGGGCGGGTGGTTCTTCACCAGGCCGCTTACAGTCTGTACCTCACTCCCACTCACACTTGCAGGCGACTTACACGAACACGATGCGCACCGCGTTCGCCCTCCTCTCTGCCGCCCTTGCTTTGCTCTCCGTCTCTGCGCTGCCCAAGTACGCGTTCCCTCCCTCCCCCGCCCGTCGGAGAGTCCCGCGCTAATACTGACACGCTCGGTAGCCCGAGCCCGATGGAGGACGGTACTGGTATCGCCGCGCTCGCACTGCGCGGGTCGTCCGCGAGCTGCGTCCCGGGGAGCTTCTACAACAGCTCCGCGGGTGCGTGCAGCCTCTGCGCACCCGGTTCGTCTTTGTCCATTTCGTCTTCGTTTCGTGTCAGTTCTGATTCAATTTGTAGGGAGCTACCAGCCTTGTGCGTGCCCTCTTCCTCTTTCGCTCGTGCAGAGGGCTGATTTATCTAATGGGTGCAGATGCGGGGCAGGCATTCTGCTATGGCGCGCCCAGCGGGCGGTTCGCGGCCGTGTGCGTGCCTCCTCTCTCAACTTAACTCGAGTATGCTAATGCGGTGCGTGCGATGCGATGCAGGCCAGGCCAAGCCGGCGTCTGCGGCGCGTGCTGTGGCTGGGCGACGCTCCCAGGCAAGACGAACTACAACACGGGCGTGTACAAGTGCGTCGGCGCGGCGCCGTACGCGGGGCGCGCGTCCGGCTCGGGGTGCGTCGCGGGCTACCAGGGGTGTGCGCCCGTGGCGACGTGCGCGATGAGTGTGGTGAATGGGACGTGGGTGTGCCGTAAGTCCGATCTCTCGCGAGGGATCTTTGGGTGTGATGTGCTGACGGACGGTGCAGCGGACCAGACGTTCAATTAGACGAACTCTCCTTACCAAGGCGCCCGACACGCTCGCTTCCTTGCCCCTCTGCGAAAACTTTACTTTCCGCTCGCATCTCTGTATCTATCCTCCTTCCCCGTCTTTCTTCGTACACCAGCCCGTCCCATCCAACATTGCACCACCCGATTTTCCTTTCCCTTCCCCTCTCTGTATCCTTCCTCTAAATCATCTCTGTATTTGTACAACAGCACCCCTTTCCTTTCCTTCCGACTTTGTACCACCACATCCTCCACCCCTCTTTCCATCACCTGTACAATAACGTCCCCTCCCCTCCAACCTTGTATGTGTTGCATGATTTTCCCATCTGTACAATAGCTGCGATCTCGCGCACCAACTACCTGTATACGTACCTGTGTATTGTTTCCCTGGGCGGACCGTTTTCTACCTTGTTCTATTCTACTCTTTATAAAATAACGTGTGTCCGTGTGAAGCCTTTAAACTCCGCCAGGCTATCACCGTGTCCGTGATGCTGAAAGATGTGGAACCACGTACCAACACGACGCAATTTTGAGCCAACATTTATTGTTGCCGCTGCGGAGCCACATGCCTGATCCAGATTTCAGCGAGGCGCCCCGGCGCGCTCTTGTAATACTTTTAATCACGTCTCGAAATCCAAATGGGCCTGCGCCGTGGATTCTTCAAAGAACTACAGAGAGTGAACATACACGTATTCTCAAGATATTACACTGAACCGCGCATTGTCAAGTACATTGAGCGGTCTCTTCCCAGGCCCAGTCTTGGCCAACAATTGGTTTCAAAACGTGGTGTTTGCTAGTAGAGTTAGCAACGTCGCACACGCAGCACTGCGCAGCCTCACCTGTCTCTCAAATGACTTATCAACCCATCCGGGTTACCAAAAAGCCGTCCCTTGGCACCGACGTCAGGGCACCTCTTGCAATAAAACTGGATGGCCGGAGCTAAAAATGATATCGGACGTTCAAGTGTTGAGTCGAGCGAGCAAAATAGGTCCCTAGGCGCAGTCGGATTGGTGATTGCATGACTATAGGACATATAGAGTGAGGAGAGCAGTATACGTGCAGGAGGAGCGTGCATACACGGTCTTGACATGTTCAGTGACGACCGTCAACGTCTGGCAGTTATCCAAGTGAAGCGGACAATGGTTGCAGGACCACTCCCGATTGAAATCGAAAAGCTCATTGGCTTTGCGCCGTTCCTCGTCGGCTCTGAGTCGTTGAGATTCGGCGTTTGTTAATTTTCGCCACGTCGGGGCTGCGTGACGGATAGAGTGAGCCACCTACGAAGACCATCAGGTGTTGCGCTTGAGAATCAATTCAACCCGTACCGCTGCACGCCATGAAAAAGCCTTGTAAGATCTCTGCTTCATGCATTTCTGAGCGGGGCACATAATGCAAAGAAAACGGAGGTCGAGGCTATCCATCTCAGCGCTAGTTGCTTGCGCCGCGTCGAGACCTGCCAGGACAACGAGGGATGCGGCTGCGGAGGATGCCGGTGGTGAAAACTCGACGATAGCAGGGGTATCTTCGATCGACGGATTATCAGGCCAGTTAAAGCCGGGTGCACGACAATGATGTGCGGCAACTCCATCCCACCCAAGAAGAACGCTATCATCCAAGCAAGATGTGAAGACTGCTGTCGCAAGCTCCAATGATTGCGTATTGGGCGAGGGACTCTGTCCCTGTCCATCCTGCGTGCCAGAAGGACCCGAGCCGGACGTCCGCGCATCGTCGGCCAATTGAGCTAGTTCTGCTTTGAGAGTAGCTATCCATGACGCAACACAACCAGGGAGAGCCTCCGCTGCCTCACTGAAATGCTTCGCCATCACATTCACGTCATTTGGAGCATTCATGACGGTGCTGAAAGCTGGAAGGTCAAGGACTTGGGAGAGAACTGGAAAGTAACGCCATTGGGAAGGGACCAGTGTCTTCTTATACTCTGTGTAAATTTTCTCGGCGAGCCTTGTTCGATCCCAAATGATATTTTTGCGCTCCTTCTTCAGACGCGCTTCTTTGCAATCTTGGACGACGGGTTCCAAAACAGGGCGGATTTCGTTCCATACTGTGGCGTTTGGTCAGTTGTTCAAACAGCGGGTACGAACACCTACTGCTCTCCGTGAGTGTGGCTATTTGACGTACGGGATCCATTTTTCGTATGCGGGAGATGTCGCTTCGAACATAGCCGAGATCTAAGAACTTGGCCTCGATTCTGCTCTAAAATGAGCCACGGTATAGGGTTTGGGCACCAATACTCACGCCTCATACGTCTGCTCGAATTTTCGCTGATCTTCAGTCAAAGTTTTTTGTCGTTTTGCGGGAGTCGGACGTTCTAGGAAGAATCAGGTTGGCCGACTCCTGGCTAACAAGATGGATGTTGCCCACCCATTGTGAGCCGCGCGGTTTGCGTGGTTCGCGGCATGACCGGGCGTGAACGCGCTATCCAGGTGCCCAAATCGCGGTCGTCTTGCGCAGACTGAGTTTCAAAAGAGGGCTGATGGCATCATCGACCTTTGTTCGGCACCTTTCTCGTCCTGAATTCCTCTCGATGCCTCGGCCCTTTCTCCACAGTTTCAATTAGCTCCAGCTCTTCTTCGAAGCTGTGTCCTCCAGCTGTGCGCGCACAGGAGATACCGGCGTTGTACCTGACCGCCGAATGTCTTCCCATGTCCGTTCTATAACTTCCGCAGACACTCAGCGAACAGCGGTATTTTCAGGCCATATGGCCGCGGACCAGGTGGCCTCAAATGCGCATTTCCGTGTCCTTGCGGCCCCGGAATCGTCCATGATGCGTCGGACCGACTTTGAGTTCAGAGTTTCTTCATGCACTCCCCAATTTTATCGCTCTGGCGACGCTCTCAGCACCTACCCCGGACCACTCCGACAACTGGGACACGCACTCCATGGCTCCTCCGTTCTTCCCCGCAAAACTTCTTCAAGCTGCACAACTTGGTGCACGTGTCCCCGTATTCTCATCCTCGTCGCGTACGCCCAATACTGCCCGGACTCCGTGCAGCATTATGATCCCTCCGTTCTTCCCCGCAAACTTTCTTCGCGAATCGCCTGCTTCATAATCTGCAGCACGCGCCCTTGTATCTTGATCCTCGTCGCGTATGCCCATGCCCGCTTCGTAATGGCCGAACATGCCTATTATTCTATGCGCCTCAAGCTCCAGTCACGACTGAAGCGTCCCCCGCCTTCCCGTGCCCGGCAAGACGTTCACCTTCACGCTTCATTTCTGACACATTCGCCGATTAGGCAGATCTGGACCTGCGAAAAGACCTTGAACTAATTGTACTGTGCTTTGTTGCCTGTAACACTACTTTTCATGTGTATATTAGGAGATGAAAGCCGTAATTGCCATATTAGTGCGCGGGCGGTAGTGGTGCCTATCTGGGATGTAGACGCCTTGGATTTGACACCGCGTCAATGGAAGCGAGCCGAGCGCGTGCTATACATTTTCTAGGCGCTCATTGAAGGACGGCGCCTAAGTTTACAATATCACAGACAAAAAAGACACGTTCGTGTATTACATTACATGTAGTTAGACTCGACTGCACTCTCAACTCGCGCCGGCGGCAGCATCCTTCTCGCTCGCCAGAATGTCCTCGACGCGGCGGACCTTTGCGTCGTTGGCGGTGCCGGGGGCTATGGCGCGGTCGACGCGGGTGCCGATGCGGATGTCGGTGGCGATGCGCGGGGCGCCCTGGGCGTGCACGGCGGCGTGGCAGTCGTGGATCGCCTGCGAGACGGCGGCCCAGGGGCCTTCTGCGGGTCGCGAGTTAAGTCGAGAGCCATAGCAAGGGGCGAGGAGGTCCGGGCGTGCCTAGGTTGGTGCCGTAGCCGCTGCAGCGTGTTGACATTAAGGCGAGAGTGGCGGACGGGGATGCGGGACGCACTGCATCTGCGGGGCGTCAGGCGGGTGTGCAGGATGGGTTGAGAGCAGAGACCTTGTATGTGAGGCCGGACTTTTCGAGGACGCGCTGGCACTCTGCGATGTAGACCGCGACGGACGGCTCGGCGGTGCCCATCGGGATGAGGCAGAAGTCTGCGGGGGCGAATAAGAAGAGCGGAGGACGGGGGGTATGTTATGTACCTGCTACGGCATAGAGATCGGACATGGTGGAGTGGAGCGGAGGAGGGCGGGTATTTGGTTTCATTTTGCTCTTATGCCAGCCAGCTCGCTGCAGTCGCGGATAAGTGCCTTCGAGTCGCTGTCGACGCCGCCGGCGCTGCAGGCCCCGCTGGCGCCGCGGGTGATCCCATCGACGCCGCCGCGGGCATCGCCGTCGCCATCGCCGCCCAACCTCGGGCGCAAGTCGTCGCTGCTCGACCTCAAGATCGATCTCAAGGACTGGGTCCTCGACGACGGGTCCCCGCCGCGGCCCAGTCCCTTCAGGAAGACGCCGACGCAGGCGGCGTTCAACGGGAATGGCGACGACGCGCTGATCCACTTCTCGCCGCCCAAGCCGTCGAGCGTCAAGGCCCCGCCGCTGCCGCCGCGCAAGCCGTCGCTGGCGTCGCTCAAGACCGCCGCGTCGTCGTCGTCGTCGTCGCTGCCCCTCGCCAAGCGCAGCCCCGTCGCCCCGCCGCCCGCCCGCCGCGGCGACTCGCTCACCGTCGAGCACACCTACCCGCCCACCCTCGACCTCTCCCCGCGCGGCCACGCCCCCGCCTCCTCCATCTCCTCCTTCACCTCCGTCTCCCTCTCCGACCGCAGCCCCAGCCCCGCCACCGCCGTCTTCCCCCAGCACACAACCGGCAGCTCCGCCTCCGCGTCCGCGTCCGCCGACTCCGAGTCCTTCGAGGAGCTCTCCGCGAGCGCCGCCCTCGCCAGCCCCACCACCGCCGCCGTCATCTCCCACGACTGGGAAAAGGCAATGGCCCGCCGGAAGCCCCCCAAGCTCCCCGCGCGCCCGCCGGCCCCCGCGACCGTTTCGCCGCCAGCCCGCCGCGCCGTGCCCCCGCCCCCGGCAGACCGCGCATCCATCCGCAGCGTCGCGTCCGCCTCGTCCTCTACCTCCGCCTCCACGTCCACATCCACCGGCACCACCTCCAAGTCCCTCACCTCCACCGCCCCTAAATCCACGCCCGCCCTCGCCCGCGCCCCGCCGATCCCGCCCGCCCCGCGCGCGCGTTACGACGCGCTGTTCGGCTCCCTCCTGTCCGCGCACGCCCCGCAGCGCCCCGCGCTCCTCGCCCCGCGCCGGCGCACCGCCGCCGGCTGGCGCGGCCTCTCCGTCGACCTCATCCGCGACCCCACCGGCCCCGCTTCGCCGGACGACGAGGGCGGCGCGGGCGCAGAGGGCGAGCGCCTCCCCGGCCCTGTCGTGTGCGTGCTGTGGTCCCGCTCGCGCCTCCCGAGAGCCGTGCTGTCTGCGATTTGGTAAGTCTTGCCTCGTTACTCTTTTCTAATAAATAAACTAAAGAATGCAGGTCGGAATGCGACCCCGCGCGCAGCGGTGCGCTCGACCGCGACGCCTTTGCGCGCGGCATGTGGCGCATCGACGAGGAGCTCCGCCGCGCGGCGCTCGTCCACTCCGCTGCGGGGGGTGCCAGTGCCGGCGGGGGCGGGGGCGGGGGGAGGAGAAGGGGGATGCGGTAGGTGCGGTGTGGGGTAGAAGAGGGGGATGCGGTGCGGGTGGCGGGTGTACAGGAGGGTGTAGGATGAACGATGAGGACGCGTATTCTATTTTTCGCCTAATGCTTTGATACGGAGTAACACGAACACGGACACGAACACGGACATGGACTCGGACACGGACACAGGACACGGACACTGCGAACGCGATGCGTATACCCTCACTGCACGAATTTCGTAGACTCGATCGACAAGTGGGAGAGAATGAATGCCAGAGAATTGGGAACCTCAGGAAAGAGAAAAGATACGAAAGAGCGGTCAACACGGGCGTGAATGGGCGGGCATACGGTCGATGAAGAAGCTCGACGAATGTGCTGAGGAACAAGTCGCTGCCAGGAATTACCTATATCGACTCGGACTGGCATTTTTCTCGGTTCAGAGTCGATCTTCGAATTCCAAAAAAATAAGGAAGAAAAATTCGCCATTCTACTACTTTACTTGGCCTGCATCCGGATCGACATAAGTCGTCCTCGTCGTCGTCCTCGTCCGCGGAACGCCCCATCGTCTGCTAAATAGCCAAGTACTAGTAGGCTCGAAGTTATTCAAGTTGCAATTGCTCTTCCAGTTGAGTTACGCGGCTACTAGACGCAAGAGCGCGAATAGCTTGAATCTAAGAAGCCTGAGGAGCGGGGAGAGCGGGAGAGCGAGGTGGAATCCGAGTCAAGTGTAGGAGTAAGATGAGCAACGCGGCGGCACGAGTCGGCTTTGCTATAACCGGTTCTTGAGCTTGTCGTTTGCGACGTTGGCTCGTTTCTACATCTACTCTTCTTCGATTCGGGGTGTCGACTCGTCCTCAATTCGAGGTGTACATCGAGGACGGTACTACATTCGATCGTCGCCATCCCTGTTTGCTTGGGATCTGTCTGCTTCGTGAGCGCGTGCCAGTGAGCCGGCATCTCACAACTTTCAAGGGCTGTCGCGATTCGAAGCCGATACAAAGACTGCATATAACGGAAGAACTACAAGCCAGTACTGCAGACAAGGAGTGCGTGCATTTGGTTGGATCGCGCGCGCCGGAGCGGTCACCGTAAGCCAACAGCCCAGCGTCAAGGGAGCACGCGTTCTGCTGGTTCCTCCTCGACCACACGGAGACGAACAACAAAGAAGGCCCTCGGCACGACACACATATCCCCCGCCGTCTGATCCAGCCCGGCGATATCGAGGTGGCGGAGGATCGAGCATGGGAGAAGCGACCCTAGCACCTTGCCCACCCACCGCAGTTGACCAACGCGTCCGAAAGGCGGCGTCTTCGAGCTGAGCAGCTCTCGGCCTAGGGAGCATTGCGAGGCGTTATGCGCGGATGCGATCGTGCCCGCCGTCGGTCATTCCCCAGGTCTCTATTGCAGGTCGTGGAGGAAGCCGCCGCGTGGACGCCGCACCCGCCATACGCTCTCCCTTGTGTGTACAGGACGTGGCACGCGGGGCGTGGGGGGATTCGGGAATAGCCAGCCCAGCCGTCACCGCTGGCGGTCTGCGGAAGCGAGAGGTCAGTTCTGGGGAAGGGTGGGGTCACGTACGGCGTTGGGTCGGCGTCGACGGTGCGGGGGCAGGCGATTTGGCGGGGATGATGGGCGTCGAGAGCAAGAGGGTGCGGAATGTTCCGCGACGATTCATTGGAATTTATACTCACCAGTGTGGCTGACAAATAAATAGAGTCGTCCGAAGGCAGTGCGAGCGGGTCTGCACTCGGAGAGTCGTGGACGCAGTCAGGATAGACGGTGGATGCGAGGATGCGTCGCAGAGCCGTTAACATCACGCTCAGCGAGTCCGGTGAGTCGGTAGAATTTCGTTTATTAGAGCTAATTTACTGAAGAAAACTCGACAATGGAATTCAAATTCGAGGATTAGTCCCTGGACGCGAGATGGGTCGAGAGGGACGCGACGAGTCGCAGTGGCTGTGTTCGTCGGCACGTGTCCGTGTCTCGACGAGTCTCGATTGAATTTCACTCACACACTGCGGGGATCACAAAATTTTCCATGTGGAAAAAAGGCCTGTTAAAATGTTTCTGGTGTTCCCGGTGAATTTTTCAAAGGAAGAAATGGGAATACTTTCTCCACAGCTTTTGTCAGCTGGACAAAGGGAAGATATTTCCTCGGGACGAAGAAGTTATTTTCATAGCCTTCTTTTAGGCGTGAACAACGAATCCTTTCTCTGGAAGGAAAAGGATGAAGCAAGGGAGTTGCCATGACAACCTCCGCTTGACGATTTTTTCCATTGTGGACAATGTTGCCTGTGTTTGCCAGGACAACCCAACATTTTCCCATTCACTTTGTCTCTTCGGGAAATCCTTCCTTTATCCGGCCGAAAAAAATCTGGAAAAATCTGGTTGTAGGAAAATCTACCCAGAACCCCGGAAACATTTTTATTGGCCCTTTTTCCGTTGGAAAAATTGTGCCATCCCCGCAGTGACAATCAGCACCTCGTCAGCTTGCCACTTAACCTTGACTTCACCTGCTGTCTCACCATCGCAATGTCTGCCTTTCGTCAAGTAAGCACCGCTTTCATGTCGGTGCCACTCTTTAGACTTCCCCTAACTCTTTCAAGTACCCGGCTTTGGTCGTCAAAGATGTTTTGGGCGAGGCCGGGTTGCCTCGCGTTACCTACGCCGAAATAAATAAGCTGTTTGATGCCGAGGGCATCCCGCGCGACGGCAGGCGCGTCGAATTAATACAAGGCTTTCTGGCGAATGCCGACCAAACAGGTCTTATTTCGATTGGGGTGTGTCTCCATTGCGCATCAACGCACGCACCTGTTACTGACCGAAGGATTCAGCTGAAGCCTGAAGCCACTCCCCAGCCCGCGACCGATATTTTTACCGCAGCGATACCTCAGGATCGCCTTTGCATACGCCTGTTCCCGGGGGGGAGGCGGGCATGTTCTTCTTCGATTTCTATGACGCTCGCCGACAGGTGGCGGTCAACGCTCCGCCAGGGTATGCAGTGGCGATTGTGTGGCCAGGCGGTCTAGCGGGTCCCATTACCTGCGTTGAAGCTACACTTGGAGTTAACGCCTGACGAGGGATTGGAAAAGTTCGCTGTGATGAGAAGGTTCGGTGTTGTTTGACTCGGCCTGGACGGGCACCCTACCTGTTCGACATCCCGTCCAGGAGCCCTCCAGCCGCCGAGGTCGGGCAGGCTGTCCGCGTCCAGTAGTATGCGGGGTAGGTGGGTGAGAGCGACGAGCATGATTATTGTATTTTTTTTCACTAGATTGCTTTGATATGGAGAACGCGAACACGATGCGCGCGCTTCCGACGGTAGTCGGTAGACTAAGACTATCGGAGGGAATGAATGGCGAGAGGATTGTGAATCTCAGGGAAGAGGAACCGTTTAAAGAAGCGGTCAACTTCGGGATCTTGTATCGTATGGACGTCAGGGAACTAACTGACAGACTAATCATATGCTACACTCGAGAGAGAACGGGAAAGCCAGGATCGACATAAAGAACAAGATAAAGATCCCATTCATCCCATCGATGTCTAGTTCAATCGGAACGGCGATGGAAATGCGACGTCGGGGATTAGCCGTGAGACCGCCTACTAGCCGGGCGCGAACCAACACATTGGCAGAGGAGTACAGAAATGAAAAACCCCAATTGTATTGTATTGTATTCACGACTTGAAAAAAAAAGATGTAGAGGACAAAGAAAAAGACCCGAATTGAATTCCCGACACGTAGCCGAAAAGGAAAAACTATAAGAAGAATGTACAGTACAGTCCAGAAGGCCTGAACAACTTGAATTCCGCTTGAAAAGAAGAAGAGAAAAGGCCGCGCTATAGATCGAAAATGAAATAAGAACCGTGACCGAGATATCGCATTCCTCCTCAAAACTTAAGAGGGTCAGCGCGAGAACAGAAAGAAAGCGGTGCATACTCACGGCACAAAAGAATGACGGGGTCTTTGTAGCGTTCACAGAATAGAGGTCGAAGTGTTCACAGATAGATAAACCGCTTGGGGCTTTCTAATCCTACTCCTACTAGTACTCCGAACTGCTAACGAGCAAGGAAAACCACGCGTTCGGATATGGGGAATGTGTGCCTGGACACGAGCGCGTCGAGCACGCGCCGCCTAGTGCTCTCGGGTCCCAGGCGCATCCCATCTCCCGCGGGCGCTGGGCGTTGTACTCCTTCGCAATGGCGAGCGCTGGGCGCAGCAGCTGCCACAGCCATTGGTGCGCGCGCGTTGTCCGCACCGCGCGCGGAGAGGATGTCGAGCGCGCCGAAGAGGGCGTCTGTGCGGCACCCAGGGATCGCGCCCAATCCGAGGCCGGTAGTCACAGCGTCGAGGTTGGCGCGGTACTCGATGACGCCGCGGCAATACTCCTACGCAAGACTGAATGAGAGGCGTAGATAAATAAATCAAGGTGAGGCTGGAACCTACCGTGAGGGCCGCACGCGGGAGGATGCTGGCTTCGGTCTCGAGCACCTCGTAGCACCTCGTACGCTAGCAGCTTCCAGAGCGGGCCGCCGGTGAACGCAGCCCGCTCTCGCTCGTCGGGCGTCATGCGTGGACACGTCGAAGAGCTGGTCGAAAGGGAGGCCGGCGAGGTCGAAGGCGGATGGCAAGGGCATGGCGGTTCAACGTTGAAGTCAAGTTGGTTGCCTCGGTCGCTCGATCGACATGACATTTTGTTCAAAATGCGGCCGGCAGACATCCAAGACCAAGAGCGTAGCACCGTTGCGGGATTCAGAGGACCTGAGGCGTAGATCACACCATACAGCCCAGTAATATCCATCTGCTTGTTCGCTACATATTCATTGCCATTTGAATCTGCGGGAGAAGAGCAAAGGAAAGACCGCGCAAAACCGAAACTCGAAGAGCCTAGGGAGCCTGAGGAACGCAGGAAGAGCGGGAGGGCAAGGTGGAATCAACTTGAAGTGCAGGGAGGGAGTCAGGACCAAGTCAGGACTGGGGCCCTGTCATTACTGAGAGCAAGGTGAAGAGCAACGCGGCCGCTAGCGGCAGCATCGGCTGCTATTATAACCGCTGTCTTCCGCGACGTTGGCTCATTTCTAGTCTGCATCGACCCGTCTTCAATTCAAGGTGTAAATCGAGGACGGTACACTCGGTCGCCATTCCCGTTTGCTTGGGATCTGTCCGTGTCTTTTGTGAGCCAGGTCTGCCGGCATCTCAAAACTTTCAAGGGCTATCGCGAATAGATACAGTTCGAAGCTGGTACAAGGACTGCATGGACCAAAGAAGAATTGCAAGCCATTACAAGTACTCCTGACAAAGGAAATGCGTGCATTTGGTTGGATCGCGCAGGAGCGGTCACCGTAAGCCAACAGCCCAGCGTCAAGGGAGCACGCGTTCTGTTGGTTCCTCTTCGACCCCAAGGAGACGAACAACAAAGAAGGCCCTCGACACGACACACGTCTCCCTCGCCCTCTAATCCAGCCCGGCGATATCGAGGTGGCGGAGGATCGAGCATGGGAGAAGCGACCCTAGCACCTTGCCCAAACCACCGCGGTTACCAGCGTCTCCAAGGGGCGTCTTCGAGCTGAACAGCTCTCGGCCTAGGGAGCATTGTGAAGCGTTATGCCCGAATGTGGACTCGTGCCAGCCGTCGACCAGTCACCATTCCCCAGGTCTCTATTGCAGGTCACCGAGGAAGCCAACCGCCGGCACGCCGCACCCGTCATACGCTCTCCCTTGCATGTAAAGACGTGGCCCGCAGAGGTGTGAGGGGATTCAAGAATAGCCAGCCCAGCCGTCACCGCTGACGGTCTGCGGAAGCGAGAGGTCAGCTCTGGGGAAGGGTAGGGTCACGCACGGAGTTGGGTCGACGTCGACGGATCGGGAGGAGGCGATTTGGCGGGATGATGGGCGTCGAGAGCAAGAGGGTGCGGAATGTTCCGCGACGATTCATTGGAATTTATACTCACCAGTGTGGCTGACAAATAAATAGAGTCTTGCCGAGTCGTCCGAAGGCAGTGTGAGCGAGTCTTCACTCTCCGGACCTTGGAGAGTTGCGGACGCGCTGAGGAAGGAAGGTGGATGCGAGGATCATCGCGTCGCAGAGCCTGCGCTAAGTGCGGCGAGTCGGTAAAATTTCCCAGCCATTAATGCAGAGCGAATTCATACGTGGCCAGAATTCGCATTCGAAGCAGATTCGAGGATTAGTCGCTGGACGCGAGATGGCTGGACGCGACGAGTTGCAGTGGCTGTGTTCGTCGGCACGTGTGCGTGTTTCGACGATTGAACTTCAGTCTATTAGAACGCTGGCTGAGGTGGCTATGGAGGTTGGATGGAGTCTCCTGAATATTGTATCGCAATGAACCCTGCGTCTCCGGGTTCAACTGTTTCCCTCTCGAGCTTCTCCCACGAACAGGACTGCTCCCGTCAGTCCTGTACTCAAACTTCAGATAATTCAATCTCACAAGCAATACAGGCCACCCTTCCTCAGGATCGTAGAAGCTCCTTCAAACTTTGTACTTGCCGTGGGACGCTGGACCGCTCGCGGTAGCCAGCTCGAGCATCCCCGCTCGAAAGTAAGCCGCCGCACACGAGTGTCCACCCAATACTCTAGGAGCTCGACCACATACTGACTAGACTGCTCAGCCGCACGTCGACACCAAAACAGGGCACGGCGGGCTAGCACGGACTCGATGCGAGGGACTCCGCTCGACGACAGCACACTTAACCGGTCCTTGCAGTTTTTTTTTTTTTTCATTGCAAAGAATGCGGTTCGCTACTGGACTTGCTCATTGCGAGCACGGCACAAGTCGTCGATGCCATGGGTGCCGCTGAATTTCCACGTCGAGATATTGTTCGAGACAGCGCCTGAGACGGCGGAAGCAAGCCATAGCCGCGCGCGGAAGCGCGGAGTGTCTCACAAGCAGCAACGTGGAAAATGGACCCGCGGAAGTGGAGTCGGACTCAGCGCATAGTGAAACCAGGCACAGAAAGCGACACATAGCAGCTTGGAGTGCACGAGATTAGTGGCCTGAAGTGTCTTCAAAATACGTGTAGTTAGTTATTCGTGCTTGAGGAAACAGCTTGAACAGGTGAGAGGCGGAAGCAAAGGCCCGAGTGACAGATTTTCCCCGGGCCGCGATCACTTTCACTTAATCTCAGTTTTCCTTTCCCTTCGATGATCTCTTTCCCTCTAGGGCTCGATTTGCATAGGTTCGACACCTCTCTGGCTGCTGGGATGGTTGTATTCTACACCTGTGGTTTCTTCCCTTGGGACACCAATCAATCGTTCTGGTCAGTGGTCACCTCAAAAACCTACGTCTTGGGCGCACAGAGACTGAGACTCTGGCGACGCTTCCGCCTTGCTTCCGCCGTCAAGCCGCGCGGATAGCAACGGATGTCTTAGAAAAAATGGCCCCTTACGCCCTCGCCAAACGTATAAATTCAGGGCCACCCTCCCGCTAAAACCCATCGCATTTCCCCCACACCTCTCACATACACACCTGCCTACCAGTTAAATAACTGCTATCATCATGCTCTTCTCATCTTCGTTTGTCTCTGCTGCTTTCATGATGCTTTCCAGCGTCACCGCTCTTCCCCAGTACGTGTTTCGTGCTGGTAGCGCTGTTTGAGAGTCGCGCTCACACCGTACCGCAGGCCGGAGAATGGTGGGCTCGGAGCGCGCGTGTCGGTGTCCTGCCCCGCTGGTTCGTACCTCTACAACAGCACCACCTGCGCCGTCTGCCCAGTAGGGAGCTTCTGTGACGGGTCGGGCAGCGCGCAGCAATGCGACAGCGGTCACTACCAGCCCAGTACGTTTTTTTTTGCTCTTCGATTTCGACCGTCGACTAATGCGTTTCTTACCAAGATACCAATTCGACTGTTTGCTTCGCTACGGTACCAGGTTATTACCAGCCCGCCAAGGGTGCCAGCGCCACCATCCCTTGCCCCGCAGGGAGTTACCAGCCGTGTGCGAGCCCTCTTTCCTCCTCACCGACATCGTTCTTACCCGCTCATTTATCAGATGCCGCCCAGGCGTTCTGCTACGGCGCCCCCAAGGGCCGCTTCCAAGGCTTGTGCGTCTAATCTCTTCTTCACCTTCTCTTTGCTGACTATTTTTCCAGACCCGGCCAAGCGACAGTCTGCGGGACTTGCTGTGGATGGGCCGCCCCGCTCGTCAACAACAACATCAACCCCGTGAACTGCACCGGCTCGACCCCCAACGCGTGGCCCGCCTCCGGTGACGGGTGCATCAGCAGCTCCACCTCCTGCGTTCATGCGGCAACCTGCTTCCAGCTCGCCAACGGGACCTGCCGTGAGTGCCCCCTTCCTCGTATTTCTTTCGCTCTCATGCTGATTTGTATCCCTCCAGCCGCCGACACCTTTAGCGGATAAACGTTTGAGATTGCGCTGAATTGATTTCTTTTACAAACCTGTACTTTTACTTCAAATCCATCTTCGACTTTTTTTACTCTTTTAACTTGTCTGGTACTTTTCGAGCTCACCAATCGACGCTTGTGGCAGTGCTCCTCCTTTCTTCATGTCTGCTTCATCTTCGACCGAAGCAGCCCCGTCTGCTCACCGAGATGGTGCTTCACCGATTCTGATCGCCACGGCTACAGAAATGCGCCCGGAAACAGACTCGATCTCAGAGCAGAATGGTGAAGGGGTGCAGACCCCGAAGAATGGACAGTCGGACGATGTACGTATCTATCTTCCTTTGTAGTTGGCTACCTGCGGCTTCTAACTAACTTGTCTTTGTTGCAGTCCGATGTGCGCCAGACTCTCTGCTTTGCTATCCTCCCCCCGACTGACGAAAATCATCAAGCGCCCCTGGCACGTTCATTCCGACATGCCACCGAGGACGGAACGAGAAGCCAAAATGCGGCAATTGGTCAGAGAAATGGAGGCCAAGCTCCCTCCCGGCACCATAGTCATACAACGGCCAAACGGAAACAAGTACTATTACCTCCCTTCTCGCTGCAACAGTGCGCGCAGTGAAGCCCGCCGACTAAGATACTTGTCTATTGGGAGCATCCTGAAGTGAATGGTACCTCTTGTATTAATAACGCCGGTGTTGAACGTTGGGCGACTGTGAAGTAGAAGGTCACCTTCGAACCTCGAATTTAAAAGCCCCTAACTTTAGCCGCCGGCTACACCCGAAAAAACTCTCACGGCAACAGATGCGAAGACTCACACTCACCCACATGTTCGTGTGTCCTTTCGGGCTGTACTTTCAAAGGATGGCCGATTGAAATCCTGGCGATCGGCGACTTCCGGAAAAGAGTCGCACAAGTTGCGCACAAGCCTGGTCACGGTAGTACTTAAGCAGCTATACATCACTGGGTCGAACTTCAGCAAGCACTGAAACTCCATCCGTGACACCGAGTAGCACTGCGAGCTCGACATCTTTCCGCCTTCCAGGGCAGCAAGTGCCATTATATCCTTTGTTGTTGCAGCTCGCCGCCCGGCACGCGCCATAATCCTTTATTTTCCGTCACCGTCACAGGATTCTGTTCTTCACAAAGGCGTTTGTTTTCCCTATGCCGTTTATAAGACTGTAAATTTTCCCTGTACCTCCATCCCAATTTTTTTCTGTCTCTCTCCAAGTGCTGCGCACCCCTACTCTCTCTTAACTTCCTTTTCCTTTAATCGCCCTATATTCTATTCTTTGGCAACTCTCTCTCAAGGTTAGTCTCTCACGTTTTCTACGCACCGTGTGCCTCAAGTGTGCCTTTTCTATCTCATCGACGCGCAACCTACACCCTCCCCCAGCGTCGATCTCGCCTTGAACCTAACTCTGGCACGCCCAGGATCACCTCAGTAAACATGGTCGTCGTTGTCCCCGGAATGAAAGATGCAGTCACGGAATGCTCACCAAAAGAACCTATCACTTGCTGCAACATCCAAGTAGAACAGGACGGCGGCCACGACGAACAACAGAGGTCTGAACCTACTGTCCCTCAGAAATCGATATCTCGGGATGACGATTCAGAAACTCGCTTAGTTTCATTTTTTTTTTCGATTTGAAGTGCCCGGCACTAACTACGAATTCAAGGCACGGGCGATTTTCGCCCCTGATTTCGAGGCCAAAGACGGGGATTTAAAGCTTCCTCCTTCTGTCTTGAACTTTGCCCTCCATATTAGTCGACGTCAAGATCACGACGAGCCGTCCTTCGAGGCAGTGCTTGGGGCAGATGACTGCTCCAAGGCGAAGAAAGGCAAAGTACACGCCTCGGTGCTCTGGTCATCTCAACAAGAGAGATCATATGCACCTCGCCATAGACATTCATCCCCGTCTGTAAACCTTGGCTTCCTCGGCCGTTCTCGGGCGGAGGTAAGCGGTTAAAACGCCACTTACATCTCCACCTCTAACCAATACAACAGGACGTACAATCCTGGACTATGCACAATACTTTGGCTCTCCAAAGCTACAGGAAACGTTCCATCTCTACGACGGGATCCGATAAAAGCAAGGTATTTGTTCTATTTTGAATTTTGCTGTGGTGAATTGACCGGTGTCAGGCCAATCCTCCATCCTTAGTTGGCACCCTCAAAGGAATGAAGTCCTGTAGTCGAGATAATAAGGAGAATATCCCCCCGTCACGCACCGTACTCCTTGTCTAACATTCCACCCCGGTGTATGATGCTCACTCATCGTTTGATTAATACGTTTCCTCAGTTGTATGGTCTTTTATTTTGCTTTAGCGAGATACGCGATGGACATACATGGATGGTTGTTGTGTGGTGGCGGCGGAAGAATCAAGATACAGGAGGGGGTGACAGTGTGTGACAGGCTGTCGCGCGCCGGCGCAACTTTGCGTCAGGTGACCGCGTGCCTTGCCTTTTGCGGCTAAATTTGCCACCGAGTCAGGGTGGTGCCAGGTTTCCTCCTTCTTTTCAGCGACCGCTACCTGGCCTACCGCTGTCGAATGTCCACTCTATTGGATGATGTCAGCCCGGCCAGTCCTGTGGAAAAGCAACCCACCATCGGTCTCATTGGAATGGGTGCTATGGGTCGAATGTACGCAAAATATCTCTCCAAAGCGGGATGGAAGAAGTGCATATAAAATTTCTCCTTCAAACTATGTTCCCTAATGATCTCGTTGGCAAGAATACACGTTTGCGACCTGCCTGCTAAATATGAAGGGCTGAAGGAGGAATACGCCGAAGTTTCCGGAGTAACAGTGCTTCGGGACGGCCATGCTGTTTCCCGCTCATCGGATTTCATCATGTACGCTGTTGAAGCGGAGTTCATCGACCGTGTTGTAGCTCAATATGGTTCTTGTACGGGCTTTCAATTCGAATTCGATACACACCATTAACCCCCGCAATCTCAGCTACAAAACTCAACGCCGTAGTGGCTGGCCAGACCTCCGTCAAAGCACCAGAGAAGGCAGCATTTGAAAAGCACCTGCCGCAAGATACACATATCGTCTCCTGTCATTCTTTGCATGGCCCTGGTGTCTCGCCTGTCGGACAGCCATTGGTGAGCACACCGCCATGCACCATGATTTGCAGCACACCAGAGACTGATTTGAGGGAGAATAGGTCCTGATCAGACATCGTGCTCCTCCAGAAGCTCTCCGTCTTGTTGAAAATATACTTCGCTCGTTTGGATCACGCTACGTCTATCTGTCCTACGAGGAACACGATCTGGTAACTGCAAACACTCAAGCAGTCACCCATGCTGCATTTCTAAGGTTGGGATCACCTCTTGTTTTCCGCTATCGATGCTGACGACTCGCATTCAGCATGGGGACGGCTTGGGCATCCGTCCAGTCATACCCTTGGGAGCAGGGTCTTTATGTTGGCGGAATAGAGACCGCCAAAGTCAATATAACGCTGCGGATATATTCGAACGCTTGGCACGTCTATGCTGGTTTAGCCATTCTCAACCCGAGCGCGAAAATCCAAATCGATCAATTTGCGGAGAGTGCTACAGAACTGTTTAAACTCATGCTGCAGGGTGGTGCCGAGGGCGGCGAGCAGCGTTTCCGCGAAAGAGTTGAATGGGCCCGTGGAATCGTCTTCGGAGAGGACGAAACAACTAGAAAAAAGAGGACACCCATTCTACTCTCTGAGGACATCCTGGACCGATTCAGCCTTGGCCGCGCCCCTGCGTCTGCGGCAGTTCCGTTGCCGTCCTCGACTTCTTCAACCACCAATGACCAGAACAATGCCAACTCTCATTTATCCCTTCTCGCCATGGTGGATTGTTGGGCACATCTCAAGATCCAACCATTTCTCCACCTTGCTCTTGCAGCGACTCCCATATTCCGGCTATTCTTAGGGGTAGCAGAGCATCTGTTCCTTTCTCCATCCATGCTCGACAACGCGATACATTCGGCACTACACGATACATGGCACCGACGCGACGATCTGGAATTTGTGGTCGCTGCCAGGGGCTGGAGCCAGTGCGTCAGCTTTGGCAGCTTTGAACTATACCGCCGACGGTTCGAGGAAACAAGAGTGTTCTTCGAGGGAAGATTCGAAGAGGCCGGAGTGTTGGGAAGTGAGATGATCAAGGCAATAATGGAAAGCGAGAAGGAGCGAGAGTCTCAAGATAAGTGAGCGTCGTCGGCAAAGATGAAAATGATGTACGATATCGGAGAATTGATTCATCTCAAGTTGAAGGTGAAGTCGTATGTGACCCGTTCGGTGTAGACGAAAAAGTTGATAGAACGAAGTCGAAACGAAGTACAGGTTTGTAAAAGAAATCAATTCAGCGCAATCTCAAACGTTTATCCGCTAAAGGTGTCGGCGGCTGGAGGGATACAAATCAGCATGAGAGCGAAAGAAATACGAGGAAGGGGGCACTCACGGCAGGTCCCGTTGGCGAGCTGGAAGCAGGTTGCCGCATGAACGCAGGAGGTGGAGCTGCTGATGCACCCGTCACCGGAGGCGGGCCACGCGTTGGGGGTCGAGCCGGTGCAGTTCACGGGGTTGATGTTGTTGTTGACGAGCGGGGCGGCCCATCCACAGCAAGTCCCGCAGACTGTCGCTTGGCCGGGTCTGGAAAAATAGTCAGCAAAGAGAAGGTGAAGAAGAGATTAGACGCACAAGCCTTGGAAGCGGCCCTTGGGGGCGCCGTAGCAGAACGCCTGGGCGGCATCTGATAAATGAGCGGGTAAGAACGATGTCGGTGAGGAGGAAAGAGGGCTCGCACACGGCTGGTAACTCCCTGCGGGGCAAGGGATGGTGGCGCTGGCACCCTTGGCGGGCTGGTAATAACCTGGTACCGTAGCGAAGCAAACAGTCGAATTGGTATCTTGGTAAGAAACGCATTAGTCGACGGTCGAAATCGAAGAGCAAAAAAAAACGTACTGGGCTGGTAGTGACCGCTGTCGCATTGCTGCGCGCTGCCCGACCCGTCACAGAAGCTCCCTACTGGGCAGACGGCGCAGGTGGTGCTGTTGTAGAGGTACGAACCAGCGGGGCAGGACACCGACACGCGCGCTCCGAGCCCACCATTCTCCGGCCTGCGGTACGGTGTGAGCGCGACTCTCAAACAGCGCTACCAGCACGAAACACGTACTGGGGAAGAGCGGTGACGCTGGAAAGCATCATGAAAGCAGCAGAGACAAACGAAGATGAGAAGAGCATGATGATAGCAGTTATTTAACTGGTAGGCAGGTGTGTATGTGAGAGGTGTGGGGGAAATGCGATGGGTTTTAGCGGGAGGGTGGCCCTGAATTTATACGTTTGGCGAGGGCGTAAGGGGCCATTTTTTCTAAGACATCCGTTGCTATCCGCGCGGCTTGACGGCGGAAGCAAGGCGGAAGCGTCGCCAGAGTCTCAGTCTCTGTGCGCCCAAGACGTAGGTTTTTGAGGTGACCACTGACCAGAACGATTGATTGGTGTCCCAAGGGAAGAAACCACAGGTGTAGAATACAACCATCCCAGCAGCCAGAGAGGTGTCGAACCTATGCAAATCGAGCCCTAGAGGGAAAGAGATCATCGAAGGGAAAGGAAAACTGAGATTAAGTGAAAGTGATCGCGGCCCGGGGAAAATCTGTCACTCGGGCCTTTGCTTCCGCCTCTCACCTGTTCAAGCTGTTTCCTCAAGCACGAATAACTAACTACACGTATTTTGAAGACACTTCAGGCCACTAATCTCGTGCACTCCAAGCTGCTATGTGTCGCTTTCTGTGCCTGGTTTCACTATGCGCTGAGTCCGACTCCACTTCCGCGGGTCCATTTTCCACGTTGCTGCTTGTGAGACACTCCGCGCTTCCGCGCGCGGCTATGGCTTGCTTCCGCCGTCTCAGGCGCTGTCTCGAACAATATCCTGGCATGGAGCCAAACGTATAAATTCAGCGGCACCATACCGTAACTCACCGCTTCACCGCACCCACCTCACACACCCTCCATCCTCTCTAAAAATGTTCTTCTCTGCGTCTGTTGTATCTGCTGCGCTCATGGCGCTGTCGGCCGTCAAAGCCATTCCCCAGTACGCGCGCTGTCTTATTTAACGGCAGCAGTGTGCTCATCGTTCGTAGGGGCTCAGACAACGGCAAGCTGATGGCGCGCGGGGGCTCGTGTGCGGCCGGATACTACCCCACCAGGGCCGGGTGCATCATCTGCCCGCCAGGCGCGTCGTTTTTGCCTTGTAGCGCGTATCCTGTCTGACGCCTATTTCTAGGCAACACCTGCGACGGACAGGGTGGCCCCGCGCAGTGCGACACCGGCCATGCTGCACCCAGTACGTCGCTCAGCTTGTTACTTCCTTTTTTCTTTTATTTAACCGCTTCCTTCCAGACAACGGTACGACGGGCGTTTGCGCTGCCTGCCCGGCTGGCACCTACCAGGACAAGAGGGGCGGGACGTCCTGTATCCCCTGCCCAGCCGGAACCTGGGGTGCATGTACGCATTCTGCCCATCCTCCCCTTTTATCATTCCTGATCTCTTTGCTCACCAGACCCCGCGTCCTCGTACTGCAACAAGGCACCCAGCGGCTGGTTCCAAAGCATGTAAGCGCCCGCCCATGCCTGTACAGAACACCTTCTGAACACCCACCTAGGCCCGGGATGAACTTCCGCTGCGGGACGTGTTGCGGGTGGGAAGCGCGTCAGAACGGCAACGCCCTCCCGTCGAACTGCTCCACCACGGCTAAGCCGTTCGCGTACCCCAACTCAGGCGACGGCTGTATCGCGCAACCCAGCGGAACTCCTTACTGCGTGCACGCCGCGACCTGCCAGCAGGACCCCATCACTGGCGCCTGCCGTGAGTACCGCTTGTTTTTTTGTTCTGTGGCGGCGTCGTGCTGATGTCCTTCGTTTAGCTGCTGCGACAATGTATGGGAACTAAGCGTGCGGTAGTGATTTGTGACTTATATTTCGAATTTAAATCTGTACTTTATTTCTTTTTATTTGTGGGAATGCCCCTCTGCACATTCTTCTTTCTTGTCATTTTCATGAGATTTACTTCATTCACTGCTCTTCCGACGCCGTGAGCGTATTGTGTCGAAGCAATTGAAGTTTTCTGGACTTTCGACCCCTTGTTGCTATAGAGTAGCACAGCCACCACAGGACTTCACTTTGAATTCGTCTCTACCGTGACCTGGACCAGCTCTCGACCGTTGTTTACCCGCTGGTTGATAGCGATACCCTCCAGCAACTCCCAGAAGCAATCGCTTTAATGGGTACCCTTATCGACGTACATAAATATCATGCCTGTCAGTGCTCTCCTACTCTCACCGCGGGTTTTACCTTGAGTATGTCACGGCCCAAAACCTGAGTCGGCGTTCGCTCTCATGGAAACATGTTACTACTACCTTGTGGTTATTCTCGCTCGCTGGCCGGCATCAACCGAGGTCAGCTCCTCATCGCGACGTTCAACGAATATGCAAGTTGTAACATGTTCAAGTTCTATTCGCCGAGATTCGCCGATAGCGGTATCTTCCACTCACTGAATCATATAAATTGGCCGCTTTGTCTCGATGATCCCCAAGTCCTTCTCTGGACTTTCTGTGCTGGTCACTACACAAGCTGGTCTTGTCCAACCCCCAGACGCCTTTCTGCTGCCCTATATCTCCTCTTAGTCTCATCTCACGATGCTTATCGCCACTGCTGTCCTTGTTGCGTCCTCTGTCTCGGTCGCTGTCGCGAAACAGGCTATACCACGGTCCTTTCGGTCACGTTCTACCATGTCTGAACGCCAAGCTGCGAACAAGACTTGGAGTCAGGTCGACCTGTATCAAGGTCAAAACTTTCTCGAGTGCGTATATCTATACCCGATTCTTGCTTTACTGTAAGACCTGCCACGTAGTCAATGGGAGTTCGAGACATTCCCCAACGGCGATCCGACCCACGGCTACGTGAATTACCTCAACCAGGCTGATGCACTGAGCAAAAACCTCGCGAAAGTCAATGGAAAGACTCTGATGTTGGCTGTCGACGACTTTACGCCGTTGAAATCCGGTCAGAATCGTGACTCGTAAGTGACACCAAAGCTGCGCGGGCTGTTCTAACGCCTTGCAGGGTTCGTATCAAGTCCAAGAAGACGTATAACAGCGGTCTCTTCATTGCAGACTTTGCTGCTATGCCTGCTTCGTGTGGCGCTTGGCCTGCTTGGTCCGTAGCCTCGTTTGCTATTTCCCACTGGGCTCTAATTTCTCCGTAGGTGGAGCGTGGGCCCGAACTGGCCTCAGGGAGGGGAAATTGATGTTACAGAGGGTGTCGATGTCACCGGTACTAACAAGATGACGCTCCACACCGACGCCGGCTGCACGATCGACAACGCACAACAGACCGGAACCTTGACTAGCCCGAACTGCGTTAGCGGCAGCGGCGACAACACTGGCTGTGGCGTAGTCGACAAGGACCCCACGTCCTTCGGCCAAGGCTTCAACCAAGCGAAGGGCGGCGTCTTCGCGCACGAGTGGGTCCCCGAGTCCGGGGTCCGCGTCTGGCACTTCCAGCGCTCCAACATCCCGGCCGATATCACCAGCGGGAAGCCGAACCCCGCGACCTGGCCGACGCCTGCCGCGTCGTTCCCCGCCGGTCCAAACTGCGACTTTGCGAAGCATTTCACGAATCATGTACTGACTATCGATACGACGTGAGCACTCCGAGCCGTTGTGTGCCTGCTCGTGCTAATCCCCATTCTTGCACAGCATCTGTGGAGATTGGGCTGGTTCTCCGGGAAGCTACAGTGCGTCCGGCTGCCCCGGGACGTGCGCGGATATCGTTGCCAATGCTACGAATTTTGCCAGTGAGTTTATTGTTACACTTGTGGTATTTCCCTCACGCGGCGTTCGCAGCGGCGAAGTGGCAAGTCAACTATATCGCGGTTTATAATTAGGCGAATAGTTAGATGAAGGCCCAAATACGTAGTCAAGTACCGATCTTTACTGTGACCAGTGTAGTGTTGGGATTGAATTCACTCAATTGGGCGCTCGGCACTTTGCTAGGCATTCCTTGCGAGTCCTCCGCTGGCAGTTCACGTCGACATGACCGTATTGGAACAACACTGGTCGTGGTCAATTACCACGGATCGTATACGCAGATCTCTCCCAACTTAATATCGGTCTCAGTTTTGTCACATAAAAACACGCTAAAAGAATGTTCTGTCCGCTCTGCGAAGTTTTAACGACTCTCATTTCAATCAAGCCCCACGAGAAACTCCTGAATATCCGGAGGGGCGACGGTGAAGAACGTCGCCTCGCTCGTGGCGTTGGAGACGCTCTGGAGGCCGCAGCGCTGCACGAAGTCGCCCGACGCCTTCGCGCGCGTGGTGTTGACGTACGACGTGAATTGTGCGAGCGGGCAGCTCGCGCCGGGGCCCGAGGTGCACCCGGGGATCGCGACGGGCGCACGGTCGACACGGACGCGGACGAAGGAGCTCGTGGAGACGTTCTTCGGGGCCGCACCGGCGACGTGCGTGGCCGTTTTGGCGGGGGCCGCGCCGCACGCGAGGCGTTCGAGGGCGACGTACCCGCGGAACGCGACGAGGTACGACGCGCGGAAGTGGCGCTGCGTGTTCGGCGTGGTGTGCGAGAGCGGGTAGACGCCGGGAGTGCGGGAGGTGTTCCAGAGGCCGAGCGCAGAGATGATCGGCGGGAGGTTGTTGTCGTGCTGGGAAATTTTAAAAATTAGATGTGGACGCGGGAGTGGAGAGTGGCTGCGTACGGTGAAGCCCATAAGGAGCGCCGGAGGCGTTATGTTTCCGCCCGGGGTGGTCTGTCCGGGGCCGAGCGCAAAGAGGTCGGAGACGGCCTTGACCCACGGGAAGCCAACCGTGGCCGAGAAGGGGTTTCCAGGCCCGGAACTATAGCTATTGAGTCGGGAGAAGATGTTCCTTAAAAGATGGCTTGCCCGTAGTAGTAATTCAGGTCATGGGCGTATTCATAATCGAGCCACTCGGAATCTGAAATTATCTGTAAATTTTGAAGAGTGTAATCGCGATGACGGTGTACCCTCAAAAACGTCACAGAACCGCGTATCGCCGTCGACCTCGGCCTGGAATCCACAGAGGTCCTGCATGACGCCGATGTCGGTCGCGTTCAAGATCAGACCATCCAGGAATGTGTTGAGGCGCTTTGCGATTGCGTTTTGGTAGGTCGCACGGAAAGCGTTAGAGGACGCAGATCCTGTGTCGCCCGTCGAGTAGGTAGGGCAGCCCGTAGACGGCGTGAGAGAGTTTGCAAAGGTATAGTTGACGGAGTCAGGGAGCGAAATGATGGCGGCACGGTTTGACGAAGGAGTGGTGAGATAGTTTCCTTGAGAGAGGTATCCGCGGGCAAAGAAAGTGGCTGTATCCAGGACGCGCTGTTGCGCCGCAGACCTTAAATCATATTAAATGAGGTGGAAGAGGACAAAACATGGATGAATTACCAGATAGTGATATTGTCTCCGCCCTTAGTAAATTTGTAGCGTTGGCGCAGGTCGACCCCGAGCCTGAAGGCTTCGAGAGCTCCGGTGGACGTCAAGAACAACGGCTCATGAGGGATATCGTCGATGGGAGGAACCCAGGAAGAAATGAAAGCGAGCGGCCCCTTGGCGGTATACGAGGTGTTTTGGAACTTGGCGAAGAGACCTTGCCAGCCTGTGAATGAACCCGGTTCCGGGAACCGCCTGCGTGATGATTGAGGAATTAAGGATACCACAAGGAGTAAAGTATGGTGGTGTCTCACGATCCGTGGCGGAGAATGTACGCTGCTTGGTCAACGACACATCCTGCGGGGGTATCAGACGATATGCCGTCCTGGGACGGCGCGTCGAAGTAGGGAGAAGCAGGGCCAGAGTGTTGAAGAGGATCAAACGACGCGCCAAACACCGCAGGAATGGCGACCAGAGCTCCGGGCAAAAAATGGGCGAAGCGCATCTTGCCTGGTCGGAGGATTAGTGGGAAATCGGTTTAAATATTGCGAGTGCGACGAGGAATCGGGCTGCGGGCGCCGGGCCGCGCCATGCAACGTGCGTGGAAGACATATGCAGCGTTCGAGGACATTGGTTGAGGCGGGTGAACAGATATCTGAAAGAATTCAAGAGCAAATTCAAGAGCAGTGGGCGCGACGCGACTACGCGACATGAAGTGGAGAACAAGGCAAACACGACACGCCTTGCAAACGCGTTCAACAATTCACGGCCCGCCAAGACACGCGCCATGACGTATGACTGATTCCATCAATGGCTGTGCGTGGGAATTTGTTTGAAAGCATCTTCCTTCCCAATTCCTTCCAGCCAGCTGTGGAGTTTTTCTTCTCTGCGCCAATCGTTCTTCGTGTTCCCTCGTAGGACCGCGAAGGCATTCCTCCTCGTCCTTCTTCTTCTTACGCTTTATTTTCCGGCTCTCTCGGACTCGGGGATGCACTAACTTAATTCCGCCTGGCCATCTCAATCACTGATGGTGGCTTGTGTGGTCGGAACTCTTGCGGAAATTTTGATCCTTCGTTCAACGCTTAGCGCTTATGGTTTCATGTCGGACGGCGATAACCAACAACTCACCGAACAAGCTGGATAAGACGCGGGTACAGTTGAAGAAATCCCACCAAAGAGCTCCACCAATCCCTGCAAGCGGCGACTTCTGGTTCTTGCCACTTCTTGACGTTCTCCTAGTCTCGCAAGCAGACTTTCTATACTTTTGTGAAGACAATCGTTCACACGTATATAAAATGTTCTCCTGGCTTGCTCTTGCCGCGCTTCTGGTCTAGGTTTCGCGAAATGTATTATCTGACCCGCCCAGACCCGTTCATTGACGACCACTGGATCTGATCGCCTCCCTCAGTCTTGCCGATTTAATCGGTTGATGCTGATCTCGACAATCTCGCTGCTCACAAGCCTTAGCCGATGTTTCGATATTACCGTCTCCGATTGGTCTCCTGAAGTCTCCTGAAGTCGTATGATGGCTTGGTGATTGGTTGACGCATGTGAAATGTGTATGGATTCTGTAATATAAATGCCCCAACCTCCAAGGCATTATTCATTCTTTTCTCTTTCCCTCTTCGGTTTTCTTCCCTTCCGGTCCTTTCCCTGCCAGCCAGGTTTCACAGTCCCTTGTTCAACGCCCCGCATTTGGATTTTTATTGACCTCTCGCCAAAATGCTTACCACCACCACTCTTTTGACGCTCCTGAGCGCCGGTGCCTCTATTGCTGCTCCTATTCGCCGCACATTCACTAACCTGGATGCTGCTGCCACTGCGGAGGCTCAAGTCCGGGACAACACCGCGACGCGTGCCTTCACCGCAACCACGATTACGGTCAGTTATTTATCAACTCCTGTCCTGGATTTCAAATATTCAAGAATCTCCATTTAGACATCGAGCGGACTTTGCCTCTCCGTTGACCCTAACTCTGGCGACTTCCGTGAGAACCTTACGCCCGTCGCGACGGTCAAGTGCAACGGAAGTGCGAACCAGACTTGGGATGTCATCACTGCTGGGGTGCACAACAACGCCCCTGGAACTGCTCTCATTGTCAGCTCCTTGGTGCGTATTTTCTTACGAACTCGGAGCAATTTTCGTGTTAATTCAACTCGACACAGACCAACGCGTGCTTGAACTTCGACCCTCGACGCGCAGCCGGCAACCAGGTCCTCCTCTTCTCTTGCGGTGGACGCGCCGACGGCGGTATGCAGTTTCGAAAACCCATCGCTTCCACAAGCTCATTGGATTTCTACAGGTGGAGCTGTGACGGACTCTCAGCAGTTCACCTTCACCGGCGGCGCGGGACCTCTCCCTTTGACTCCCGTCAACAGCAAGGGCACCGTCTGCCTGACTGTGAACAACAACTTCCTCGACCAGACTTCCTGCGACCCCACCACTGCTTCCGGGAATGAGGTCAGTATCAATCTTTTATCGCCGTCCATTCCGAGATTAATTATTGTCTTAGCTTTTCACCATCGGTGGAGGAAGCGGCTCGGCCCCTGCCGCTCCTGCCAGCACCGAGGCCCCAACCACTGCGGCTGCCGCAACTACCACCGCTGCTGCTGCCCCGACCGCTACCACCGCCACTGTCCCCGCGGGGCTGACCATTGTGAAACTCGACGCTGCCGCCGTCGCTGAGGCGCAGGTCCGCGACGACACCGCCACCCGCGCCGCGTCGGGCGTGCCGATCAAGACCTCGGACGGCAAGTGCCTCTCCGTCGTCTCCGGCTCGGGCGACTTCCGCGACAACCTCGTCCCTGTCCTCCTTGAGGACTGCGACAACAGCGCGGGCCAGCAGTTCGACGTTATCACCGCCGGCAAGCACAACGACCAACCCGGAACCGCGCTCTTCGTTAGCAGCCTTGTGAGTCCCTCTCCTCTATCTTATTTTTGATGTGATGTTAACGCTGGTGTAGATTCAAGGATGCCTGAACTTCGACCCGAGGCGCGCGGCGGGCAACCAGGTCCTCCTCTTCTCGTGCGGTGGACGTGCTGACGGCGGTAAATGCCTTGCCTTATCTATGTAATACTCGGATTCTGACGTCGTTGCAGGTGGACTCGTGACCAACTCGCAGTTGTTCACGTTCAAGGACGCGAGCGCGCCGATCCCCCTTGCGCCGACGAACCAGGCGGGGACGTGCCTGTTCAACAACAACGGCAAACTCGACTCGCAGGCGTGCAACGTCGCGAGCCCCGCTGCGACCCAGGTTAGTTTCCTTGGGTGGAGACGCGATTTCAGTGCTGATCGTGATGTTCTCGAATAGCTATTCACCGTCGGTGACGCCAGCGGCTCTGCCCCTGCGGCTCCCGCCACCACCGAGGCTTCAACCACTGCGGCTGCCGCAACTACCACCGCTGCTGTTGCCCCGGCCGCCACCACCGCCGCCGTCCCCGCGGGGCTGACCATTGTGAAACTCGACGCTGCCGCCGTCGCTGAGGCGCAGGTCCGCGACGACACCGCCACGCGCGCCGCGTCGGGCGTGCCGATCAAGACCTCGGACGGCAAGTGCCTCTCCGTCGTCTCCGGCTCGGGCGACTTCCGCGACAACCTCGTCCCCGTCCTCCTTGAGGACTGCGACAACAGCGCGGGCCAGCAGTTCGATGTCATCACCGCCGGCAAGCACAACGACCAACCCGGCACCGCGCTCTTCGTTAGCAGCCTTGTGGGTCCCCCCTCGATCTTGCTTGATGGTGGATGCTTATGTTACTGGTGTAGATCCAAGGATGCCTGAACTTCGACCCGAGGCGCGCAGCCGGCAACCAGGTCCTCCTCTTCTCGTGTGGTGGACGCGCTGACGGCGGCGGAGCTGTGACCAACTCGCAGTTGTTCACGTTCAAGGACGCGAGCGCGCCGATCCCCCTCGCGCCGACGAACCAGGCGGGGACGTGCCTGTTCAACAACAACGGCAAGCTCGACTCGCAGGCGTGCAACGTCGCGAGCCCCGCTGCGACCCAGGTGCGTTTCCCTCCTCCCAATGTATGAGTGAGATGCTGACGAATGTGTGCGCAGCTGTTTACCGTCGGGTAAACGTCTCGAAACGAAACGCCCTGATACGTTGGAATGTTGATACCCCGCAGTGGCACGGGTCACCGTCCCTGAGGGATGCTGGGATCCGTTGTCTCATGAGCATTACATATTGCAATATACACCATACCCCGCAACGTGAATGAAAGACAAGAGAAACAGTGTATTATAGTGGAAAGAAAGTTTTGAGACACACCCAACGAAGCTGAGAGGATAAGAACGTTAAGAGCTGACCAACTAATGAAGTGTAAGAAGAGGCGGGATATTTCAAGACATGGAACTAATTTTCAAACTAGACAGGAGAACATTTACTGCAAAGGGACACATTATTTTTGAAGACCAGATGGTTAGTGCAGTTCCTTCCTGTTATCCCACTCCCAAAGAATCTCCCCTATTTCCTCGTCCGCTAACCTGATCCGACTATTTCCAGCAGGGAGAGTGAACAGCCACTGGATGCCCTTCAACATCTGCAGCCCCGCGTCGATGAAGAAGCGGGTTGCGGGATCATCAGTGTAAATCTCCGCCGTGGTCATTGTCGCGCTGATCAAACCGTTGATGTAACGGCCGAGGCCGACTGGGGCAATATAGCCAGCGCGCCAGTGGTCCGCGTAGCGCCGCCCCGTCGTGTATAGAATGCACTCTGTGAGCCAAAGGCAGTTGCGGGAGAAGACGTCGTAGTACGGCGTGCGAGCGTGCATGATTTCGAGTAGGGACGCGAACGCGTCGAGCGTGGGCCCGCCGGGGCTGCCATTCGAAAAGCGGGCGAAGGAAGCAGAGCCGGGGGTGATGGCGGCGCGGTCGGGCGAGAGCAAGACGCTGTGCGCGACGGGCTGGTCGTTGAGCGGGAGGCCGCCCTGGAAGTCCACGCGCGCGAAGAGCGGGGGCGCAGTCCCGATTTCAGCGAGGATGTAGTGATGCGAGTATTTGCCGAAGGACTTGTTGATGATGAAGTCGGCGGGATCGGTGACTTTGTACGCGTCCATGGCGACGATGGGGATGCACCGGTCGCTGTCTGGGAGAGCGCGCACCAGCTTGGCGAACTCCAGGGTGTGGATGCAATTTTCTTGGGGGATGGTGGGGAGCATTTTGGGGGGCAATGCGATGCGAGTCTTTGTTCAGTTAATATAGCAGCACAGCTCTTTGTCCCTGAGAGTTGTCAAACAGACTTTACTGCACGTCGTTCTTTTAGCGCCGAGGTATTTCTATTTTGTCTTCCATGAGAAAAATCGAGCTTAGAGCGCCGCTAGTAGGGTTGAATTTTGTTGCCCAGAGAAATGCTGCCCGGGGGAATATAGCCCCAAGTCTAATTACCTAGAGGATTTCCTAGACAAATCCTGTTGAATTGTTGACCGACTGTTGCTGATAAGGGTACCTCGGAAGTAACCGGGTGGGCCGGGTATAATTTTGTTGTTCCCACGGTCCGCTCTTGAGTTGTCCTTTCCATCATACCCTCGTCGACGATGCTCACCTCGCGCGGCGCCGTCGCCCGCCTGTCCCGGAGGGCAGTCAACAGCAAAAACAAAACCAACGCCTTCTTTTCCACCGCTGCTCTTCTTCCTAGACTTGCTGTCCCCGCGCAGTCCAAGCCCCAGCGCGCTGGCGCCCGCCCGTCGCCCTCCGCGTCCACCCCAGGTCTGTCTATGCGCGAAAAAACGGCCCCATTGCACTCACTTTTCGTCCAGCTCGCGGCTATGCAACGGAGTCAAAGGCCGTCGTCGGCTCGGTAAAAACCGTCATCGGTGCCGTCGTCGACGTCCAGTTCGAGACGGAGAACCTCCCCCCCATTTTGAACGCCCTCGAGGTCCAGGATTTCTCTGGCGGCAGGCTCGTCCTCGAGGTCGCGTCCCACTTGGGTGAGAACACCGTCCGCACCATTGCCATGGACGGTACGGAGGGTCTTGTTCGTGGCCAAAAGGTCATCGACACCGGCGCGCCCATCCTCGTCCCCGTCGGCTCTGCCACCCTCGGCCGCATCATGAACGTCATCGGTGAGCCTATCGACGAGCGTGGCCCCATCAAGGGTGTCAAGCTCAGCCCCATCCACGCCGACCCCCCGCCGTTCGTCGACCAGTCTACCACTGCCGAGGTTCTCGAGACCGGCATCAAGGTCGTCGATCTCCTTGCCCCCTACGCCCGTGGTGGCAAGATTGGTCTCCTCGGCGGTGCCGGTGTTGGAAAGACCGTGCTTATCCAGGAACTCATCAACAACGTCGCCAAGGCCCACGGTGGTGTCTCCATCTTCTGCGGTATGCATTCGTCTTTTTCCTGCTCCCCGCCCACCAGCTCATGTGTCCGCTTTCAGGTGTCGGAGAGCGTACTCGCGAGGGTAACGATCTGTACCACGAAATGATAGAAACCGGTGTCATCAACCTCGAGGGCGAATCCAAGGTCGCTCTCGTCTTCGGTCAAATGAACGAGCCTCCCGGTGCCCGTGCCCGTGTCGCCCTCACTGGTCTTACCATCGCCGAGTACTTCCGTGACGAGGAAGGCCAGGACGTGCTGCTCTTCATCGACAACATCTTCCGTTTCACCCAGGCTGGTTCCGAAGTGTCTGCGCTGCTCGGTCGTATCCCCTCTGCCGTCGGTTACCAGCCCACCCTCTCCACTGACATGGGTGGCATGTAAGTCTCCTTCATTGACATTATGTGCCGTTCTTATTATTTTATTTAGGCAAGAGCGTATCACCACCACCAAGAAGGGCTCCATCACTTCCGTTCAGGCCGTCTACGTCCCCGCTGACGATCTGACTGATCCCGCCCCGGCCACCACCTTCGCCCACTTGGACTCGACCACCGTGCTGTCGCGTGGTATTGCCGAGCTCGGTATCTACCCCGCCGTCGACCCGCTGGACTCCAAGTCCCGCATGCTTGACCCCCGTATCGTACGTCCTCCCCCTGCGTCCCTCTGCGCGCGCTGACGCGTCATGTCATCGCCCCAGGTCGGGCAGGACCACTACGACACCGCGACGGCCGTGCAGAAGATCCTGCAGGACTACAAGTCGCTGCAAGACATCATCGCGATCCTGGGAATGGACGAGCTGTCCGAGGAGGACAAGCTGACGGTCGAGCGCGCGCGTAAGATCCAGCGTTTCATGTCGCAGCCGTTCCAGGTCGCGCAGGTGTTCACCGGGTACGAGGGGAAGCTTGTGTCGCTCGCGGACACTGTGCGCTCCTTCAAGGAGATCTTGTCTGGTGCGCACGACTCGCTGCCCGAGTCGGCGTTTTACATGGTGCGTACTGCCTGAGGGTCGAAGCTCGTAGCTAATGCGCGCGCAGACCGGCACGATCGAGGACGTCAAGGCCAAGGCGGAGCAGCTCGCCAAGGACATGGCGGCCTAACCGGCTGGCCAACCAAATAAATAAGCGCGGCGCGCGGGCGGGGAGGTGTCAATAATGAATAAATGGACGAACGGGGCGGCGGCGGTGGGCGTGTGTGTGGGCGGGGGTCTTTGCGTCCGTGCGGGGACGATTCCTTCTTAAAAACTTTATGTTGTCGTTGTCGTGCTTAGAGCGCCCGCCCGCGCCCCCTCTGTTTGTTTCGTTTCGTTTGTTTTCCTTCGCCGGAAACGCTGCTGCTGCAATTAAAATTTATTTTTCTTCGCTTTGTGGGGTCTGATTATGATGTTAAGGTAGCAATGATACCGATCCTCAGCGCGCGGGGCCCGACGAACGCGTATCTCAATGAGCGTATTTAGCTGATGCCGAGTCTGGCATGCAATGCCAGCTGTCGAGGACAGCGAGAAAAGCAGACAGGCTGGTCTCTTCTCATGGCAAATCCGTTACTTCGTTATTTTCTCACCTATCAATGACTGGTCGGAATGCAGGGCCTCTATCCAAAACGAAGAATCGGTGCAGCCTACTTCTTCGAGCAGGGCATGTTAGTTCTCACGTTGCCGACTCGAACGAGCGGTCCATGCCTTGAACGTCTGATAATGAGCGACTTGGATGTCCTCCATTGTCACGGTGAACCAAATTAACACGCGGTCGGCCGAGAGTTTGAAGAATTTATTCACAAGTTAAAGGACAAGAATTTACATGGCCAACGTTCGCGAGCCACATCCCCGTCCTAACGCTGCCCCGTGTTACCTTTTCCCATTGTCGCCGTTTGCCAATGTGAATAGTCCAATTCGGTGGGGCGAGCATCATCGTACCCGGGCGTGACGATAAATACTCACCCATACGAGGATCTTGAAATCCATTCCTGCGGACAGGAAAGCGGGAAGCCGTGACCGGTTCTGAATATTTCTCCAGTGTTCGTATAGATACACCCGTCTGAATGGTCTACTAGCATCAGAACGTATGACCAGTAGGCACCTTGGTGTTCCACATCTTTATGCAGTGCTCCGACCCGGTGAGTAATATCGTGTCGTTCAGAGACCAAGCCAATACGCCCGTCTGAATGGTCTACTAGCATCAGAACGTATGACCAGTATACGTAGGCACATTGGTGTTTCACATCTTTATGCACTGCTTCGACCTGGTAAATATCGTGTCGTTCAGAGACCAAGCCAGAGATAATGATCGTTGTGGACCTCTAGAATCGTTGTTGTTACGCGCGGGAACTTCTCCATCCCGTCGTACTAACGGTTCAAGAGCGATTAGGAGGAGCCAGGCCAACTCGTTGGTATGTTGTAGTGAACAAGAGCGCGTCGGAGCGCTTCGCGCCCAGGCACTTCGCCGGAATGAATCATGCATCCCGCAACGGTGCTGCATCCACAATATTTCCAGGGAGGCGCGAATCGCGCGATGGGTCGTGAAGAGTTCAATAGCTGATCCAGAGCTTGCAAGATCTCCGGTCTTGAATTGAGCGTATTCTCCTGGACCATGATGTTTAGCACGAAGCATTTTGAGGTGCGGATCCGGATGTTCAACGTCGTCGAGTGCGAGTAACTTAGTAAGAGTCTCGACTCGATCACAACCGGAGATCTTGCACGTGCAAGTCCTCCGCTGTTTTGATCGACCGCTTCCCTGCGCTTCCCCCTCCCTTGATACTACATTATCCTCTTCAACTTTTACGGCGCTATGGCCGAGTGGTTAAGGCGACAGATTAGAATGATAGTCCATCAGGATTTGAACCTATCTGTTCCGGTTTCCGGGCGCAGGTTCAAATCCTGCTGGCGTCGTTTCTTTTGCCTTTTTACATTTGTTTTGTAATTTCCGCACTTTCGCTTGTTACCTAGCAGGTAGCGGACGATCCCCGGCATCGTTTGAACCCACTTTCAAGGCGAACGGACCAGAATTGGGCGCGTGAGGACGGTTTGAAGATGCCTATCCAGATCGATCATTCCACAATTTCCGACTGAATGTGCCACAGTTGAGGGTCAAACGAACTTATAAATACTCTACAAGATACATAGTCGACAAGAATAGTAAATAGTAAACCCCGTCAAGTAACAGCGACGATTAGAATGCTCCGCAATAGTGAAAAAATATTTGACACCACAAAGAGCGAAGCGATGAAAGTGATGGAGGTAAAAATCCTCTTGTTTATCAGTTTCTTCGATAGCATCAGTCTTATGTTGGCAAAGCTTCCAGTCATTGCGTAGCTTCGCTAGCGAGGACTCCCACTCCTGGAGAACAAGGAGCTCGGGGCTGGTGTGTTTCACGAATGTAGGTAGGTCGGGGAATATGACCGTTTACAGCAGCTGAAGATCAGATCATTGCATGGAGAGACGGAGATGCGTGGATGGCGAGTAGATACTGAGGTGGGTCATCATGATGAATGGTCGTAAAATGGGTATGGGAGGCAAGATTAGGGGATGAGGCCAAGAGGTTATGACTTGCGTCCCCGGAAGACATGCTTCAAAAGGTGCCAGATGGAGTTTTTCCTCTTTCGGACGGGGACTTGTGGGATGGAAGGCATCTTCTCGGAAAGACGCCGCCATTCGCCGACGGTCTGCGGCCGGCGCTCGGGAATAGGCATCGTATCGCTGCCAGTCAGGCCCCACGTTGCGGTCCGCGGGAGGCGCACGAACACGAGCCGGGTCTTGACATCCGCGGGCACATTCTGTGGTACATCCTCCGCACGGAATTCCGCCGTCGACTCGACCCTCTCCAGCCGCCGACACGCCGCCATCAAGAATGCGACGAAATCTGCGTTCGCGTCCCGCACGACCAGCCTTCGCACCCCATCAAACCAGCACCGCGTCGGCAGATCCCCACGGAACGGCGGGGGGAAGAACGTGCCGCGAGGTGCGTCCAGCAGGAGCGCGGGGGGCGGAGAAGTGTAGGCAAAGGTGACGTGCAGCTCGACGAGCGAGAGCGGGTACTCCATGGTCATCAGATACGGCATTGTCGCGGAAGTGTCCCACGCGCCATAGGTCGCGGTGCAGTCGATGAGGACAAAGTGAAGGGCGGCGATACCGTGGGTGAAGCCGCGGATGACGGTGGCGATGCTCCGGGACGGGATAGCGTATCTCTGGGTTCCGTAGCGACAGAAACCGGGGAGGAGCTGGCGACGGTGCGAGTCGGTGGTGGCATACTCAACGAGTTCTACGCATTGGGAGGCGTACTCCCCCTCATAGCTGTGGTACACAGAGATGGTGAGGGAATGACAGGTTTGGGCGAGGTGCCGACGGACGTCCGTGATCCCAGCTAGTTCACATATGAAGGATGCATTAGAGCGGCAGATGTGGGTAATGTATTTGATGTGGGCGTCGGAGGTGACCCAGAGGTCACAGAAGACGACAGAGAGCACAATCTTTAGCCAGTCATGGCTGACCAGCATCCAGTGCACCATGGAGTGGGCATGTCGGTGACTGCTGGTCGAAAGATAGCCCCAAGCATGGTAGATAATCAGCTCGACCAGTTCAGGGGGGAACATGGACAACAGACTGGATTATGTAACGGACTTTGAACGCGATCCCGTGTCTTGCCCTCCCCTCATTCATAGCCCCCTATATCCAGCAACGTGGTATCGTTTTACTCTCGCATAACGTGCCGGGAGCCCATCCCAACTAGTACCGCCTCGATGTGATGTGAGCCTGCCACGATGAAAAACGAGGAACCTGAGCTCTTGTGAGGCCTGGTGATACACAAGGACGATGGTAAAGGTTCGGGAAGGGTTCGCGCTGAAGAGGCAGCGTACATAAGTAGAGATGAGTTTGGCCGAATTTGGCAAGCATGAGTGCTTCGCTGCGGAAGAGGACTGAGGCTCGAGGGCTTGAGATCCACGGGCTGAACGCCCTCGGCGAGTTAGTTTGTGATTTTATTTAGCCGGACGCAACTGACTTGTTTTATATAGGAAATCCATCCCCCTGCGGATCCGACCGCTTCGAATACGGCTTTTGTTCGTGCAGGTAGGTCTTGGATTTTTGGTGCGATTTGAATCCGTGGCTCACGTCTTAGCCGAATAGATTGTGCGCGCGGCGCCGCATACTGCTGGGAGATGGAATTGCGCGCTTGGACTTGGAATCGGCGCATGGATATCGGTGGACGAGGTGCACGCAACGCACAGCAAGGTTTGAACTGGATTTTTTGGACATAAGAGACTCGGCTGATTCCTTTGCGGTAAGCTTTGGAGCAAGCGCGCGCGGAATACGACGGTGACGATGAGTGGAGGCGCCGGGTCATGTGCCGCGAGATGCCAGGAGACCTGTGCGCTAGCTCGGGTACACAAGGCGGTGGAGGCGAGAGGTAGATATATTCGCTACATTACTTACAAGTTTCTAGTGACTTGAATATCCAGTGAGTCCGCTCCTTTGACTTACTTCCACCACTAACGATTCACAGCTGTGAGATTGAACTATAAAATGCGAGAAAACGACTTACGCAAGCGCGTGAATTCAAGGCCGGCCGAGGACTTGTGTGTAGCGCGTGCATGAGATTTGAAGTCGACGTAAGTCTGAAGGTGCCGCGTCCACTTCAAATCAAGATCCACTGCGCAAAATACACGTATAAGTGTACGGGGGAAAAAGTCAGCAACACAAAGAACGCACCAGGCATATCGGGGATGCAATAGACACCCGTCCGACTGAATACAAGTGCAAAAATCAAGTCAGCACGCAATATTTCGAAGAGCCGTGGCCACGCACCCAGAAAATCCGCCTCGCGTTCGCGCGTCCCGCACTCTGTAAACCCAAAGCTACGTCCAAACGACGCGGCTGAAATTGGACCTACGGGTCGTCGCTGGCGCTGGCAGTGGTCCAGGTGATCGTTACGGAGCCCTCGGAGACGACGTTTCCTGAGATGGCCGTGATAGAAAGGGCAGACGCAAAGGGAGCCGCGAGTGCGAGGATTGCGCTGGAAAAAAAGATCAAGACAAGGTAAATGGCTGGGATTGAGCAGTTTGAGGAATGCGGACCAGAGCTTGAACATGGAGAACATTTTGAGGATTTAGCTGGTGCCAAGAGGAGGAGGACTGGGGAAGACGGCGGCATTGGCAGGAACGGTTAGGTAAGATTCGATGACATGCCTTGTGTCAGGTGAATCCATCAACTTTGATGACCAAAGCACGCCCCTATCTACAGCGACTCACCTTTCGGAATGACCTCGACTGCTCGTGCCGAAGAACCAGACTCGGAGGTCATAATGCGAATGTTGGTACATCTACCCGTGGTGGATTGTTCTAACCTTCTTTCTAGTCTTGCAGAAATCAACGTCACTCGTAGTGAACCCGCGACCTGTACATGTACAAAGTACTTCAAAGTCAAACTTCCAAAGAACCCGCACACCCTCGAAGCTATCCTCGACAAAATCGATGAACTAGAGTTCAGGTCAATGCTTCGGTATACCGTCACCTCTACCTTCCATGTGTTTATTCTCTAAGTTATTTCCTTGGCAGTGTTTCTATCGATTCCGAGCATCTGAGGATAAAAATGCATGTGCCTGGCAGTACCCATGGCCGGGCTGCCGGCCTTGGAAATTTTATCTTGGGCGCCGGACAGGCCCTCAACAACACCTTCATGAGGCACCTCTTCACCTCAGGAGCTGGTGGTAGGTCCCCTTATTTTGACTTTGCAACTGCCACCATGATTCTTCCAGAACAACTTCATGGCAATTACAGAAAACAGCCCGACTGGTCTGCTTACCCGGTAGCTCGACCCAGCAAGATGCCGAGCATCGTCATCGAGATCGGGGTATCGGAAGCCATAAACGATCTCCAAGATGATGCGCGACAATGGTTAAATGATTTTGGGCCTCAGGTACGCCCTTATGCGAGCCTTGCCAGCTTTACTTGATTGTGTTTGATTATAGGTTTTGACGGTAGTCCTCGTGAAAATTCGCCCAGGAACCAAAACTCTTTTATTGGACATGTCAATAGGGGTATGGAATCGGGACCCAATCACTTCCACTCCACGATGTGCTCGAGGGCCGTGGACATATTACCAAACACCGGCCCCACCACCAGCAAATTTGGTCTTGGATGACACTGATCTCTTTCTCCCAACCGAAATGCCACTTTTCATAGCTGGCCGACAGATCGTCATCCAGGGAGCTGATATCCAGTTCTGGGTTGACCAGGTTCTTGGGGTCTGATTAAAGAAATATGAAGCAAAGACTGTTGACAAAGGCGGGATCGCGAGGTTGAGCTGTGAGCTGTATAAAATCCACTTTCCATTCATTCTCGAATGCTCTATATGTGCACGTAGGCTCGTAAGTGGCCGCCTGCGAAATGTTCTTTTTTTCTTTCTGTTTGCATATCCTTGTATTTCCCGGGAGGTGGATGAAGGAGGGTGGATAGTCGTCTACAGACCAGGTTTGCCTCTCAGCCATCTATTTACTAAAAGAAAGCTCATTTTTGGTATGGCCTATCGACTTCATGAGCACGACGCCCGGCATATCAATCACAAACCTCGTCGAGCAGGGCAAGGCATGGGGCAAGAAAAAAAATGTCTAGTCCATGAACTTACAGCAAACGCTCTTGGTTCAAAGTCATGTTGAAGCTATAGTCATGAAGATAGAGGCAAGTCGCGTAAAGAGTCAACTATTGTGAAACTTGACAATAAAGTTTGTTCGAACGCTGAACAGATGTAACAAAGCTTTAATCCACGGTCCGACCGAGGAATACTAAGGAAACGATCATAATCAAGCGAGAGTAAAAATCTGCTGTGCGCGTCCTGTATCAGTCTCCCAAGTCAACTAGAGGGCATAGTGAGCGAAATACCCATGCCGTGAATAAATTAAACGTACCGGGGAGATGGTGCTTCCGCCCTCTGCAGGCCAAGCCGTAAGTACAACTCCGAATTGGGTTTCAACAATATTTCTGGAGGGGAATCAACATGAGATTAAACTTGATTTAGGTCGCAAAAAAAAAATGGCGCAGCCCACCTTTTCCGAAGAGGCGGTAACGAGAAAAAATTAAGTCAAAAATATGTGGTGGAAGTCGATCCGGAAGGAGCCGAGATTCACATGAAGAGCTGATTCTTGATACATTCTTAGGGCCTGATCGGGTACTCTAGAAATTCTCTAGAAATTCTCTAGAATTCCTATTCTGCCTCTTCCCTGTCCCCTCATGTGCTTTCCACATATTTAACCTGTTTTTCAATAAAATCTAGCTGATGAGAGTGGTGGACATATCAGCTAACTTAAAGTACTCAAGATTCTAGGATTCTTCAAGAATTGTGCTAGAAAAGCCTAGAATGTCAACAACTTTGCCTGATTTGCTTCGCACATCTCTCTCCATGATAAGAATCTATAGATTATAGATTTAATTGGTTCTAGAGGACAGAGAGAGACGGGATAATGGTGGGGTTGAGAGTCTAGTAAAATTCTTGGGAAAATTCTCGTGCACCCGATCAGGCCAAGTTGTCGCCGAGAGTCTTAGAAGAGTAGTTGACTGTTGTAAGTCTTGTAGATTCAAGAGTGCTAAGAAGTGAAACATATAAAGTAAGCCATTTAAATACTGTAAGTACTAAATACGATTAATCCGATGTAACTGTTCGGGAATGATCTACATCGCTACAAAAAGTCACTCGTCCAGCGGCATTGGGCGTAAAAGACTTTTCGGACAAGGGTTGGTCGACGGTCATCTGAAAATAGGCTGAAATCTACCTTTTTCGCCCCAAAGATCAGATTTTCTCCCCCTGCGCCTCGCGGCACAAATATGCAAACTAGATTTGGCCTGTCTTCTCTCCTCAGTACTATCCAAGCAGATATTTTAAACTTCTTTGGATACACCTCGAAAATTGGAATATCCCGCTCAAAAGCCACTTTACGGACAAGGCTGGCCAACAAAAAGCCATTATTCGGACAAGGAAACCACAAATTTTCGGCCTGAAAAAGCCACTTTTCCGGACAACCCTTTGGGGGAGCTTCCCGGCCGGGGCCTCATTTGCCTCGAGTCCGGTGCGAAGTCACCACCTACCTTGCTTAGTTGATAGACAAAGCTGTCGCACCTAACATGTCAATGCTTCGCGGCGAGATCGTGATCGCCTCCGTAACCCAATGACAATGATCGCTGCGCTATAGCTCTTGAATTGGTAGCAACTAGGGGGTTTGAGTGTACAAATGAAAGTGGTGTTCTAAATAATACAAAGCCAACGGCCGTCTCGACAAACAAAGAAAGTAAGCGTAATAATCGTGTAAGGAGAAGCCATTAGAATGGGGTACAAGCCCGCAGCCGCTCCCGATGCCGCTCCGCTATGGTCAAAAAGTCTTTGACACCACGAAGAGCGAAAAGATGAAAGTGGTAGGTGTAGAAATCGGCAGGCTCAGCGATATTGTTAGCCTCCGCTCGACACATTCCCCAATCATCGTTAAGCTTCGACAGCGCGGCCTCCCACTCCTTGAGGACAGGAAGGAGCTGGGTGGTAATAGGGCTGGTTTCGCGGGCGGGATGATATTTGTGCAATTGTTTGATGAGCTCGGTCTTCAAATTGTATTGGGCACCCTTGAGATATCGTTGCCAATCGATCTCTTCTTCTGCCCGGGCTTTATTATCGTTGTAGACATTGAATAGCACGGCCCAACATGCGAGCCAGAAGAACGACTCGAGATCGTCTACTGGGGAATGCAAGTATTTTTTACCGCGGACCATAGCGTAGTGGAGATCGTAGGAGATGAACTCCACGGTGACCTAACAGGCAAAAAAATTAACGAAGAACCAGATAGCATCAACAGCCACTAACGGATCGAGTTTCGGACTGATGCTCGTCTTGGAAGTAAGTTTTCCAGCGTGCCGCCATATCTCCGTCCGTAACGAACGCGGTACACTCCCCGTGTAGAAACCCAACCATGAGTATCTCGATCTGTGCTACGAGAGACTTGACCGTTGGCTGGTCTGATTCTTGAAGGCTCAAATTTTCGAGCTTGACCGATGTCCCATCCGCAGATACTCCTTCGATCTGTGGCAAAGTTGCTGTCAATATAGCTGTTGCGAACTGGAAGGCATTTGGGGTCCACGGGTTCTTAGCAAGGAGAACGTTTCCGATGCTGATGTCGCGGTGTAGAAAGCCGGACTGGTAAAATGAAAGCCACCCTGGAAGAATATCTCAGCTATTGTGCAAGTGATGGGGGTGGAAAGCAAAGACATACCCAGAAGTGCATGTACAAATGCCATACACAGCTGATAGGAGCTTGTTGCGTACACAAGCGAGAAGCCGATTGTCTCAAAGATTGTATAACACAATGTTCGAGCTTCGGCGAATGCAGGCGCATCTGCCTTTGGCGCGAAGATGTCCCAATGAACATGCGGGATTTCTTCGTTGCTCGGGAGAAAGAGGCGGTTGGAGATTGGCTCCCCAGTGCAATGGACTCCTTCGTACGAACAGATAACGGTGGGAGTTCCGAAGGACCCATCGGCGGCTTGATACATCGTGCTCTCCATCTGTTTACGACTGTCAACTTGCCAAGAGCTTTTTAAAATGACGTCGTTTCCCTCTTTTAGAGATCCCTTCCCGGTGGTGAACGAAGACTCGGGAAGCTCGGCCCATTTCAGCTCGTGTCCAAGCTTCGAGCGAGGATGAATAGGCACTGTTTTGAGATTGAGAATAGGGGATAGAGAAGATGAAGCACAATACATACACCCCTGACCTGTAGGGTTATCGGAGGCACTTGCAGGAGGCGAAGTCACTTCAGCCTCAGCCTGTTTCAGATCGTCTTCCAGCTTTGAACGAGGCACTAAGTATCTTTGAGAATAAGGTTAGAGAAAATGGAAGATAATACATACTCTGAGGACCCATCTGTACAGGCTTAGCCGAGTTTGAGGCCCCGGTTCCTGTCGCAGGAGGCGAATTCGCTTTAGCCGCATTGGCGGTTATCCGTGGGGACCGGCGTAGGAAGCTACTCTGCGTCTTCGGCAAAAGGCTCTGGCTCTGGCTCTGGCTCTCGGACACAACCGCCGGATCCGAAGGCGGTGAAGGCGGTGAAGGGGTTGGAGATGTATATGAGAGCCGAGAGACCCTGGTCGCCCGCCCACGAACGCAGTTTGCGTTATGGAGCACTTCCATAACAGTCGCCCGAATATAATCCTTCCCGCTATGTGAAGACTTGGGTATCAAATATTCAAAATTATTTGACGTCGATATTAAGCCGGCGTGATGGGGCTCAGACCACAGCAGAAGAGTCATGATGAGGCGAAGGGCCTCAGTGCGCCCAGAAGGATCTGAAAGCCGGAAGGGTACGTGCGACGTGAGCCCGCCACGATGGAATATAAGGAATCTGAATTCTTCTGCGACTTGGTGGTACGCAAGTACGAGGGCGAAAGTTCGGGAGGGGTTCGCGCTGAAGAGGCAGCGGGCGTAAGTGGCCGCCTGCGAAACCATCTCCAGCCAGCCATTCTTCACTTCTACTGGTAGCTGCATCTGAAACCGCGCATCCAAGGAGTCTGGAGGACTCCAGTACAAAGTGGCCTTCTTGGGACGACTGGAGGGTTTGGATTCCTTGACTCCGCCGAGGTCCGGCTTGAGGGCGCGTGCACCACCGACTCCATCACCCATTTCCTTGTCATACTCCACGAAGAGCAAATCTTCATACCAAACACCCCTTTGGTCTGCGGGGATTGCTGCTGTGCCATGCTTGACGCAGGCATTGAGGAAGTTGGCCAATGGCGGGTAATACTTTCGCTCAAGGGACGAACTAGGAGGCCACTCGATCTTTGCAAAAGTGGTTTCTAGGTTCGGTTTGGCAGAGTCCAATGCCCGTTGGAACCACATTTCATCGACCATGCAGTCATAATCATCCAAGAGACTGAGGTCGACGTTCGCTTTTGTTTTCGGCTTTTTAGGCGACAGCATTCGAGAAATGCGTGTGGCGTCTTCGAACTGCCAGGCCTCGGTGCCTATTTCAACCTTCATGTGTGGCCCTTCAGAACGTCCTGAGAAGGGGATTCAGGCTTTGGCTGGCCGTCAGACGCCGTCCTCGAGCTGGGTTTCACCGGGGTCGAGTGGGGAGCGCTATTGGACATTGTGGGGCGGCGGGCCAGAAGAAGTTGGATGGTCTACACCTTGGGATCGGCTGGATCCGGCAAGGAGCATTGCTATCACGTGCTCTCATCTCTTTCCATCTCGTCCCTCAGCCTCTAGGCTCGATGACTCCCTGTCGTGTCCCTCATTATGTTTCATATGGTGCGGCTCATTACTTGATTACCCCACCACGTTCACACAGGCGATTTTGCACACCGACAGATCCCTCAGTACCCCTACAATTTCCAGCAGGACAATGAAGACGAACAGTCTATGGGGCGAAATAATGAAGAGTCGAGTCATCAACGGTCTTCCTCTGGATTCGGAGTACTACACGAGAAAGCAGGCACGGTCCCACAACAGATCCTGCATATTTCCCAAGGGCACGCCTGTAGGACGTGGGGTGATTAGAATCGACTGTGTGCATCGAGCGACTTACAGGCTCGCTGGCGACACATCACGATTTACAGAGGATGGGAAGCTATCTGACGTCGATCCGTCTCTCGAGGGCTTGCGCCTTCGACTGGCCGCTATCGCGAGCACTGACACCTGCCATCTTGCGGGAGTCGTCGCCTCTACAATTTTCTCGCCCATTGCAAATTCCAGAGCCTGAAGGAGTCTTCGTGAATAGGGATATGGATATTCTTTTTTTTCTTTCTGTTTGCATATCCGTGTATTTCCCAGGAGGTGGATGAAGGAAGGTGGATAGCCGTCTATAAAAGAAAGCTCATTTTTGGTATGGCCTATCGACTTCATGATCACGACGCCCGGCGCATCAATCACAAACCTCGTCGAGCAGGGCAAGATAAGGGGCAAAAAAAAATCGTTTGAGTCCACAGCAAACCCTCCTAGTTCAAAGTCATGTTGAAGCTATAGTCATGAAGATAGGTGGGTAAGGGAGGCAAGTCGCGTAAAGAGTCAACTATTGTGAAACTTGACAACAAAGTTTGTTCGCTGAACAGATGTAACAAAGATTTAATCCACGGTCCGACCGAGGAAACGACCATAATCAAGCGAGAGTAAAAATCTGCTGTGCGCGTCCTGTATCAGTCTCCCAAGTCAACTAGAGGGCATAGTGAGCGGAATACCCATGCCGTGAATGAATTAAACGTACCGGGGAGATGGTGCTTCCGCCCTCTGCAGGCCAAGCCGTAAGTACAACCCCGAATTGGGTTTCAACAATTCTGGAGGGGAATCAACATGAGATTAAACTTGATTTAGGTCGCTCACTTCACGGAGTTAGTAGCGGGGTTGATGGTCTGAACGTTGAACGAGAGGGGAAATTTGTTCAGTACCGCCTGTCCCCACCGGAGTCCGTTGTTCGGGGCGGCAGGGTATGAGAGGAACAAGCCGCTGGTGCTCTGGATAGTGAAGACCCCGGGTGTCGCGGTGGTAACAAAGGTCCACTAGAATTCCAATCAAGTCCAGTCCAGAGAGTATGGATTGAGGGATGTACCTGTTGTTCTGGTGTTCCTTGCTGCACGTCTCCGATAACGGGATTGTTGTTTATACCCAACCCGAGCGAGTCGTCAACCGCGTGAGTCTGGAAGTCCACAATTCTGAGAGTTGTGGCGGCAATGGCCAATGCAGTGAGGTTCAAGTTAACCATGGTTGAGATGAGGGATAGAATGAAGAAAAATACACCACGATTTGAGACTGCTTTTATAGCAGAACTGGCACATAGGTAGCATCGATGCTCTTCTGGACCTGACCCTGTGGTTCGATCTATGAGTGTCAGTCCAGTATGCATCTCAATTAAATACTGACACTTATCTGGTTCCCATCGTAAGAATACAGATGCATAGTGCCTGGACTGCCAAGTAGAAGATCGTCAACGAGAGAATAACGCGAATGGAATAACGAAGCCTTGAAGCGAAAGATTCCGGTCACTCGAATGTGGTCCCAAGCATAATACTTGAAGTTGATAATCGTTGGACATAGCCATTTCGCAGACTCGTTGATGGCTGGAATGCGGCGTAGAACCCTAAGGCAAAATTTCTGGGATCAAGCACGACATTTGGTACCTGGAGGAAGGAGTATTTCGACCACTGCGGCCTTGAGATCTGAATGAACTTATTCAATTGTCCGTTGACAACGCAGGGCAGCTCGTGAGGTCCGAACTTTGGAATAAAAATATCACCTAAATGTGGCTTCCAGAGGCCACGCTCAATCAAATCAGCAAGGTCGAACTGACAAAGACCAGTTCGACCGAAGACTATTCGAGTATCACGGCTGCTAAGTTATGGACATATGTTCGCTCTGACCAAAACACACCGGGATTTCAATTAGATTCCACCGTGCCCCGCCAGGTTAGACTCCGCGGGAGCGAAACCGCTGCGCGTCTCGTCCGAGGCGAAAGACCTGCAGTGACGGTTACCCCCGTCTTCAGAGTATCTTCGAATGGCCGCTAAGCAGATTAGTGTGCATCACGAGACGATCGAACCGGAGACCTTCTATATTAAGCAATTTTAAGTGGACCCTACATCGTAAGCGCGCGCCTTCCCCTTGCCCTCCAACGCAGTAGCGAGACGCGCAATCAGATGCCCCTGCGTCTCTATCACGCCTCTGAGCTCTGAAATCTGCTTGCTCAGCTCCATCTGGTTGTGCGCGAGCTTGCGGTTCGAGAGGTCAGAAGCCGGCGTCGTCGTGGCGTGTGAGGAGAATATCGGGTCGCGACGGCGCATAAACGGGGAGGAGGGGGACTGCGGTTCTGAGTGTGGGGACTGTGGATGAAGGATGAGAATGGAGAACAAGTGAGCGGAGGAGCGGGCTGACGTCGCGCGACATTCGCTCCCACACGAGACTGAACTCGCGGCCCAAGACGAAACTCGGGAGGGCGATGAGGAGGAGGCCAAATACCAGGAGGGGGAGCGTGACGAGGCGGCCGAGAAACGATCGCGGTGTGATTTCGCCGTAGCCCACCGTTGTTATCGCTGTATGGGGGTCAGCTCTGCTCAGGGATCCAAGATTGTCGTGACGTACTGACAAGGACGAACCTGTGGGTGAGAGGGTCAGAAAAGAACAGTTTGTCATGAGGATACTTACCACGCAGCTGCTGGTATCGACTGGAAGAGGTGTCGGGAACAGAACGGAATTCGGAGGGACACACTCACAGCGAATTGTGACGGATCACCGTCCGTGTTGATAAAAGTTTCGAGAATGTTGTCCCACGTCCCTCTCTCAGCAAAGTATCTGCATGCACGTCAGGGCTAAGATTGTTGGGGGAGCTACAGCGACGCACAAGAGTGTACTGAACACGGTGAGAACCATGACCACGAAGAAACCAAGCGCAAACAGCGCGTGCTGGGATTGGCGGACCGATACATACATTACTTCTATTGTTCTGACCCACGGTGAGCGGGAAATACACCTGAGGAAAGGGGACATACAGCAGTACAGTATTGTTGGAGCGGAATGGACGGAAGACACGGAGGAGCCGGAACATCCGAAGTATAGAGAATCTGAAGAAAACTGACTAGACTCTGTCAGTCAGCCAGTGAAACAGCACCAGGGTAGAGAAGGACGGACAGTATCTTGAAGCAATAATAGTTCAATATAATACGGAGCGACTGAAAGTAAGTCTATGATCCCGAAGAAAGCTATATAGAAATGGGGATGAGCACACGCGAGCTGGCGAAAGCACGGACGTACAGACAACCCATCGCAGCAGACTCATCCACGTCCCGCTCCAGGCTAGACATCGGGCGATGTACTCCATGGTAAAAAGCGCCACCTGGATGGGATTAATAGACCGCTCGTCCGCAAGGAGGGCGCCTTTACCAGACTCGTCTCGAGGCCAAACCACACGCTAGTCTTGATAGAATGGAACGCTGGCACAGTCTCGAGCACGGTGACGATGGCGGACAACACGATTAATGTCGTCATGAGGACGTGCACCAAGAATGCCGAGTCCGAAGACGTGGGCTGCTCGAGCAGTGCGTACAAGTTGCGTCGCCATGCGGGGTGGATCCCAGCCAACGTTGCTTCATCGCGGGAGGAAGAAAAGGAGAATATGTCGGGGATTTCTTGGGGAGATGGTGGTCGCGGCGAGTCTTCCGTGAGAAACCGAGCAGAGGCCTGGCGCACGCGCGTTAACTCTATGGGCGCAGACATGCAGAGGCGGAGGTGGCTGAATTTAGCAATGGGTCACGCGACGAGCGGCGCCCGGCGGCGTTGGCCGCCAGTGAGCCTTGCTCGAACTTCATCGCGACTTGCGCGTGTCTCAAGACTTCAAGCTTCAAGAGCAAGACGTTGGAAAACTGAAAAGCAGGATGTCAATTATTGGGACCTCGCCCTACGTTAGGTGACGTGTCGGCAACTACCTTTCCCCGCATTCAATCCGACTCCGAGGTGCTCATATTTCCACTTGAATGGAGAATAAACGAATTCCAAGCATTACAAGTACTGCAGACGAGGAAATGCGTGCATTTGGTTGGATCGCGCCGGAACGGTCACCGTAAGCCAACAGCCCAGCGTCAAGGGAGCACGCGTTCTGTTGGTTCCTCTTCGACCACAAGGAAAGGAAACAACAAAGAAGGCCCTCGACACGATACACATCTCCCTCGCCCTCTAATCCAGCCCGACGATATCGAGGTGGCGGAGGATCGAGCATGGGAGAAGCGATCCTAGCACCTTGCCCAAACCACCGCGGATACCAACGCGTGCAGGCGGCGTCTTCGAGCTGAACGACGTGACCGACCAGCGGTATCGAACAGCTCTCGGCCTAGGGAGCATTGTGAAGCGTTATGCGCGAATGCGATCGTCCCCGCCGACGGCCATTCCCCAGGTCTCTATTGCAGATCACCGAGGAAGCCGCTGCGTGTACGTTTCACCGCCATACGCTCTCCCTTGTGTGGACAAGACGTGGCTCGCAGGGTGTGCGGGGATTCGGGAATAGCCAGCCCAGCCGTCACCGCTGACGGTCTGTGGAAGCGAGAGGTCAGCTCTGAGGAAGGATGGGGCCACGTACAGAGTTGGGTCGATGGTGCGAGAGCGGGCGATTTGGCGGGGATGATGGGCGTCGAGAGCAAGAGGGTGCGGAATGTTCCGCGACGATTCATTGGAATTTATACTCACCAATGTGGCTGACAAATAAATAAATAGAGTCTTGCGGAATCGTCCAAAGGTAGTAAGGGCAGATCTGCACTGTACGGAGCCCGGAGTGTCGCGGATAAGGAAGGAAGGTGGATGCGTCGTGGATGCGTCGCACCGCGGCGGCATGAAGCCCAGTGCGCCGTGCGGTGAGTCGTTAGAATTTACGAGCCATTACATCAGAGCCCATTTCCTGAAGAAAACTTCACGTTCAACGTTAAGTGGTCAGAATTCGAATTCGAAGCAGATTCGAGGCTTGGTCCCTGGACGCTATGCATAATGTAGGTGGACGCGACTCGCAGTGGCTGTGTCGGATGGCACGTGTCCGTGCAAGGTAATTCACACACTCGTCAGCTTTGACGGTCATGTTTCTGTCTGCGGCCATTCACTCTGTTTCCGAACTGCCAACTTGTGGGTCCTTATGGGTTATTTGACGACGATGCTTTGACCTTTGCGCTGCGGCCCGCAATACTTCGGCTCGACTACCGAAAGAGCCGAAGACTTGTAAGCTTTGGAGAGTGATGAGGGTACAGCTCGAATCCTGAAAGCCATCGACGGGGACGCGTATGAGACTCATGATGATATTGCTTAGCTAGGTCCTCTTTCAGACGTACTAAGTAACAGTTGTAGCGACAGCACATCTAGCCAATGTACCATCAGGTGTGTCGGTAGATTTAATGTTCACAACTTGAAAATTTTGCGTATTAATCAGCATGGTTCTATTGCGAAACATTGCTGAGTCTATCAACCCGTTCCTCATATAAATGCCCTCAAACTCAGGTTCTGCGATCTGTGAGAAGCATGTCTCAACTCGCCCTCGTCTACGAATGTACTGGGTTTAATATTTTCTAATTGACACCGCTGACGTCCTCTCATCAGCTCAAGGTCGCCAAAGTATCCAATCAAGGCCCCTCCCCGAGCCTGTGAAAGGCCACGTTCAGGTCCGGGTCCAAGCCGCAGCATTTAATCCGCTTGATTATAAAGTATCTATATCAATTTTCATGCTGCTTCAATCTTCATTAACGCCCCGAGATCTACGATTATGGTCTTGACTTTATAGAGAAATATCCAACAGTCTTAGGAGTGGATGCCGCTGGAGAGGTCACCAAGATTGGTCCTGATGTTACCAAGTTCAAGGTTGGCGACCGTGTCACCTTCATCTGTAATCCGAATTTCCCGGAAGGCGTCACCGGGAGCGAGCGCGGGGCATTTCAACAGTACGCCTTAGCTGATGTCAGACTCACCGCCAAGGTTTGTCGATTTGATTGTGGTCGAGGAAACCATTCTTCCATTGCACAGATTCCTGCGAACGTCGACTATGACTCCGCGTCCTCTTTCCCAGTCGCGGGAAACACGGCTGCCGGTGCGCTTTATGGCCAGCTAAAATTCACAGACCCATGGCTCGGTGGGGAAGGTGCCTACAAAGGGGAAAAGATTGTCATCCTGGGCGGAAGCTCCTCTGTCGGCTCGTATGGTTGGTGTCTGATCACATTTTTGGAAGTCCAACGCTAATAGATTTCGAATAGCCATTCAACTCGCCGTTCTCTCTGGCTTGGAGGCCATCACAACAGCCTCTCCGGCGCACTTTGACTACTTGAAATCCATAGGAGCCAGCGCAGTCATCGACCGTTCAGCGACCGATGTTGCTGACCAGATCTTGGCGGCGGCAGGCGGCCCAGTGAATATGTGGTGGATTCGATCTCCTTACCTCCGACCCAGCTCCTCGGTGTCGAAATCCTGCAGTCCCAGGGAAAACTAGTACTTGTGTTACCCACTGAGCCTTCCACCAAGGCAGCGGCCGATGCTAAAGACATCACCATGCTGGGAACGTACGGAGCGGCTGGGTGGTATCTGAGGTACGTATCCCATCAACATCCAATGCTTAACCTTCGATTGCTGATCTTAACTCAGTGAACGTTTTTGGGACGCGATCGAGGGCTATTTTGAGCGTGGAGTTGTCAAGTTCAATAGAGCTACAGTGCTTCCTGGCGGGTTGCGTGCATGGGAAGAGGGCCTTGATCTTCACCGGCAGGGCAAAGTTAGCGGCACCAAGATTGTCATGCGGCCACAAGAGACGGAATGAAATTTGTATATGTCATCTTACAGCGCACCCCCCGCACCGATCGTTTAACCCAAAGGATCAAATGATATTGGAGCACTTCCTCGCATGCTTCTGTAAGATTTGGCGCCGGGGAATGTGAACGCGACCAATTTTTATTATGAGTCGACGTTTTCCGGCCGAAACACTTTGCACTTGCCATCAGCTGACATAATCGTATTGCCAGAGCGCCACCCCTATGTCGCACTTGGTGAGTCGTTTCTTCTGAGGTATAGCGTATTCTGAACATTATCAGAGCACGATTTGGCGACCTATCACAGACCCCTCTTGGATAGCATTCCGCGAACAGTGGTGGGGTAAATGGCCCGAGCTCGAACAGTTAATCAAATCCAAAGTCATCCTTTTGGGCGACTCAAAAGTCGCCAAAGAATTCTCCTCGGGATCGTACATCTGGGGAGCTGCGCTGGATACTCTGTACGTCAGAGAGGACCTTTCAGGAATGTATAAACGCATCGAAACCCTGTTCGACAACAAACGAGCTTCCGGTGTGATTATTGCTGGCCAACCTGGCTGTGGTGCGTGTCGTAATAACTGTTCGAAGGAAATATGTTTATTCTTCTCAAGGAAAAACAATCTCGCTTTTATTCTTTCTCATTTGCCAGTTGGCTATTGGCCGACCAATCTTATATACAAAAGCCCTCAAAACGACGTATTTTTTCAACGGCACCGGAATCTGGCGCGCCAGGCTCTCTGAGCTTGACTCAGATGATATACCATCCTCTGGTGGACCTATTTGGTCGCTCATCGACTCTGATAGGGTGTCGCGAGAGCCCCCTGATGAAATAATCCGATTTTGTTTCCCCGTCCATGCCGTCTCTCCAAACGAGACTCATTATAAAGGCTGGAGAAAACACATCCAACCCCACAAGCTCTTTATGAATCCCTGGTCAATAGAGGACCTTATGGGTTGGTAGGTCGCGGCTCCTGTATCGCAACTTTCTTGTATTGATGCCCGTTAACAGGATGCAAATAGAACCTCAACTTCGAGACTCCACCATAAATCACACTCAACTGCGCGCACTTGTGGATCTATGTGGCCCCGTCCCTCGTGATATCGTCGCCGAACTCCGTGGGTTCTCAACCGCTCAGCAAGTTTCAGCAGAGCTGGGCAAGCTCACGATGAGCGAATTCTGGAAACAACTTGGCCATTTTACCACGTCCCCCTCTCAAAATTTACACAAGTTGATCATAGTACGGGGCCACATCAACCCTCTTCATGAAGATACGTTTACAACAGACTTCAAGTCCCTACATGTCGCAAACCAATTCTACGAAAGATGGCGGGTGTTAAAGGAGGAGGAGGCCCTGCTGTTCTATCACCTTTGCCGAGGAAACGCTGAGAGCAGCTACCTGGCGGGCTGGGCATTCGAGAGCATCGCCATCCGCTACGCAAGCGGTGAATTGGATCACCGCACAGTCTTCCTTCCCCTCCGCGTCATGTACGCCAGCAGCAGCCCCACTTGCACCGACTCGAGCACCATCCCGGTCTCTACTCTCACTGACTATAATGTGCTTAAAGTCACAGAAAAAGGCGCTGTTCTTCAACGTGCCGATGGTACCCTCATCTTCCGCCTCACACCAGCGGTCATCGATGCGCTAGTGAAGAGGTGCCGGAATATCATCCACTACACCGATATCTCCGGTATCCCAATTAGTGCCGGCCTTCTGTATGTACCCCATACACGCAACAATCCTCTATTCGACGCCTTTTTCTTGGAATTTGACTACATCCCGAAAAAAATTGTCGTCTGGATGCTACAAATGACCCCCGAGTCCTCAAAGCGGCATGAAGGGTCCGCCAGAGGTTATAATCTTGTCAGGGCGCTGAAGGCTCTCCTTGAGGGAACTCATCCAGGATTCACCATCAGCATCAGCTATGTCCTCATCGTGCCCCTGCTTCAGTGCGCGGTGAGTTGGCGTCTGCCGGAGGGATGGACGGATGACATAGCTGGCCAGGTATATATCCAATACATGGACATGGTAAAAGCTGCAAGTACATAACGAGTAACTTTTTTTGAATTTGCAGCTGTACTTTCCACCTTGTACTATATTAACGTCTGAAAATACATTGTACGACAGTCCAAAGCTCATTTCGGGCTTGAGAGACTGTAGTTAGCGGAAGGGACCGGTCTGTACACGCCGATTGAGCGACGGAGAGAGTGCGAAGAAGGAACCTTAACGGGGGAGATCATGAAGCGCTGGAACGCACAACTCCAACGATGAGCAGAGTATCGCTCACAATGAAAGTCTGGGCTCTTTCATCACTAACGACGCACTACGCAATCTAACCATACACTCTCCGCAGTCGTCAACCAGATTCAGTCGTTTCGGCTGTTCACTCCAGCTCGCCAGCTTTGAGTATTATATATAGACGCAGTGTTCGACTAATCATCATGTACATATGGTGGAGGGTGTTGTTGGACAGCGACCTGAGCTTCCAGCGTCGCCAAACGCTCCTCCAAAAACCGCAAATCCCGGGTGGTCGTAGTCGGACCATCCGTGCCAGCAGTGGATGGCCCAGTGTCGGGTTCTGACCGAGACCGATGTGAGTCTGTGGACGTGTCCTCATGCGGAGGCGCGTCCGGAGCAGGAGCCTGACTCGGAAGCAACGTTGCAGTCGAAGGACCTTGGTGGGTATTTAGATACCCCCCTGGATACATCTCGTCAGGCTCAGGCATCAACGCGAACGAAGGATCAGACGTACCCCGTTTGGAGTTGGACGCCGCGAGGGAGGCGGGGGCCGAATTCTGCACCTCACGGGTATCAGGAGGCGGGCGGACGTTCTGGAGCGGGTAGTCCTCGATGCGGAGGAATTGGGAGCGCGCCGCTTTGTCGGTCTGCGCGCGGACACGGCGCGCCCTGCGGGAGCGGAAGAATAGGAATAGTATGACCAGGGCCGCGAGCGCGAGTGCACCGAGGACGGCCCCAATAATCGGCCCGAGATTGGACTTGGCGGAACGGGCCACGGCGGACTGGGCTGTGACCGTGGTGCTTCCATCCGACACACTGTGTGAGCCCGTCAGCGGAAGTAGATCTCGAGGTCCTGGGCTACCTACGTTACTGTGCTGTTTAGAGCTGTAGGGTAAGGACTAGTTGATGAAGTCGAAAGAGAAACGGATGAGGTCGACTGGCCCAGAGCACTGTACACGATATGCAAGGATTAGCAATAGGCAAGAGGCTAGATGTCCAGAGCGGGGAGGTTTTTTTTTCAAAAAACTTACGATACAGGGGCTTGACTGGAACTTGAAACTGGGTGGGCGCCGGCGCTGTTGACGTGATTCAGAATATATCATTTTAGTTTAATAAAACCACGCACGAAAAACGTGTGCTTGACCTTATTCTTGTCAAAAATGGTTCAACTCCACCGACGAAAATACTGACGAAAATACTGACGAAGTCTTGGCGCTGTTTTAGAGGGAGTGAGCGTCTAGTATAAAGAGAGCTTCGGAAACTTACGACGTTGTTGGCCGACTTGTTGTTGTGGTTGTGGGTCTGCAAACGATTAGTACGGTAAGCGCGAAGGGAAACGGCGCATACGATTTAGCGGTGGGTGTAGGAGTGGGCGCCGCATCCTCTTCTCCGCTTGTCACAACCGCGTAGTCAAACAAAGCGGCCTGAACCTCAACGCCCGTGCTATCGTCCACGTTGAAAACCCAGTTCACAGTGTGCATCTGGTCCGCGGCAAGTCCAGTCGCGGAGAAGAACAGCGCGTGGTACGCAAAGCTCTCTGTTCCCGTGTAATGGTGCGTCTGCTGGACATTGCCTAGCGTGAAAACAATGTTGGGCTGCGAGATTGCTTGATCGATTCCGAAAATATAAATGGCAGATCCTGCAATGTCACGTCAATACTTGAAGAATATGCCAGGACATGAACGGACCCTGAAACGTGAATGAGCCTGTAGTGGTAGTGGGGGCTCCGGTGCGACAGTTCCCGTCATGCCAAGTTCCTCCCTGCGTCTGGGATGGATCAGGTTTGGAAGAGCAGATGTCGCAAGGCGATGTGGGAGTTATAGCGGACCAGGCACCGTCGAAAGTGAAGCTTGAGCTGGTGTCATCCACAGTTGTGTTTGTGATGGAACTATTGGCCAGGGCTGCTAATACGAGGAGGATAAACGAGTGTGGTAGCCGCATAGCTGGGCGCAGTGGGAGAGGTACAGAGCAGAGCCCTGGGCGCGGTGGGAGAAGATCGTGAAGAGCAGAACCAAAGAGGCATCAAACTGCCAACAATCTGATGTATCAGGGAGGAAATGCATAGTAGTCGGGGATGGCGGAAAAAATGATGATACGCGGGTGCATTTGAGACGTGTATACTTAGTATGTTTGCTTGCTCAGTGTCGCTGAATCGAACGCAACCTACATGTTACGGATCAATCACGGATCGCCCAATGAATGGCAGCTCGTCCAAACGCTTAAAAAGGCAATATTTGAACGACTTGGTCTACTCGATCCGGCCACAGAGTCCCTAGAAACCCAGCTGTTCGCGAAAAAACCGAGGGGAGAAGGAGGGCTTCAAAACAAGTCGGGCTGCCGAACGACCCAAATAAATACATCATGATGTGATTGTTCGGCGCGTTGAACCGTGGGTGCTTAGTCGGCCAACAGACGTGGATCGTGGAGAAGGATACGGGACGTGTGGAGGGAGGACAAGGAGGATGCAAAGCGACGGATGGCCTAGGCTAAGGCGCGGGCCGGCGGCCCAATGGCACCGAGGCAATTTGGCCGGTGTTATAAACCGGGAGTGCAGCCAAACATAAACATCGATCCGTGAATGCTCTGTCTTATCCGTCAACATGGGTAGCACCATGGAACAGATTGAAGAATACCTGGAGGACATGTTCCAAACGCTTGAGAACATGCCCCACACCATACAACAGCTGTGGCTCGATATCACCCGCTATGGTCCTCAGATTCCCTCGTTTCCCGAAGTCCATCTCCCGGGCGGTCTCGGCGACTTCGAGATCCCCCCGCCCCCGCCCCCGCCACCACCGGCGTCGTGGATCGAGCGCTCCACTGCATGGGTTCATGAGAATCCGCGCCAGACGACAGGGATCGTCGCCGGGGTGGTCGGGACTGCGCTCATCTCGTATGGTGCCGTCTACATGCGGAAATTGAAGGCTCGCAGGCTCAGGGACAAAGCGCATGAGCGTAGACAAGTCGTCGGTGCGCTCTCATGTGCGATTCTACACCAGGCTCAGCTGATACGTCTATCGTAGTTGTGCTCGGCGGCGACACAACGGCTATGGCCCTTCCGCTCATCCTCGACCTGGAGAGGAAGGGATACATCGTCATCACGAGCGTCGCTAGTGCGGATTTCGGCGAAAATTTAGAACGCAGATGTCAGGGCTACGTCCGTGCGCTCGTTCTGGATCCCAACGAGGTATGATCACCTTCCATCACATTCCATCGAGATAGACTGTACCGAACCTAACTTTCCAATAGCCCAGTACCGTCACAACCTTCTTGCGCTCGTTGTCTTCCGCTCTTTCACGTCGATTCCCTACTACAGCGACTGGTGATCCTTTCGTAGCCCCATCGGCTCATCCGTACATCCACTCGGTCATCTCCCTCCTCACTCTGGCTCCTCCAGCTATTCACGCACCGCTGGAGCACATCTCGCTCCGCAGCGCGTACCTCCCCTACCTGAACGCGACGCACGTTGTCCCGCTCCAGATCATCCAAGCACTCCTTCCTATGCTGCGCACCGGACCGAACCGAGGTCGCGAAGGAGCCAAGAAGTCGATCATCGTATGTCTCCCCGCCACCGCCGCCCGCGTCGGCCTTCCGTTCGCCGCCATGCAATCCATGAGCGCCACCAGCACCCTTCGTGGCGTCGAGGTGCTCCGACGGGAGGTCAACATCGCCGCGCTCACCGACCAATCCGAGGCAATGAAGAATATCCGAGTCGTTGTTTGCGACGTCGGCGCATTCAACGTTGGGCAGCTCGATAACTTCCTCCCGCCGAGCGAAGTCTACAAGGCCATGGAAGGCTGGAGCTCTTCGGAGAAGCTGACCTACGGCCCTTCGTTCGCGTCGCTGTCGCACGCCGTGGCGGAGCTGCCGTCAAAGTCACGCTGGAGCTCGACGTTCAGCGAGGCCCACACGTATGGTGCACCCCGCAGACCGACGCACATCTCTGTTTTCGTCGACAGCATCGTTGGCACGGTCAGCGGCGGCCAGTTCGGCCCTTCTGTATTCGGGATTGGCCTCGGGATCGGTCGACTCCGGAACTGGATGCGCGGGGAGCGATTCTCTGTCGGAGCTGGCGGTAAGCCTGTTTTTATTCCAAGCATTGGATATGTGCTGATATCGAGAGCAGCGAGCACCTACAAATTCGCGTCCTTCCTCCCTCCTCTTCTTCTCGATACCCTCATCAACATCCCGCATTTCCTTATCTCCGTCCGCAACGCGCTTCTCCCTGTTCAACCGTTCGTGCGCCATCCGCCGACGCTCCCTCCCGTCCAGCCGGCTCAACCTCCTCCGGACGCGGCGCGGAATGAGGAGGACGAGAGCGGGAACGACCTCTCGGAGACAGGGTCAGAAGCGGACGTCGAGAGCAATTCTGGGGACGCGACTGGGGGCGGGAGCTGGGTTAGCCTCCAGAAGCACCAGCCGGACATTGAAGTCGAGGGAGCTCAATGAGGCGCATATTCAGCATATTTCTCCAGATTTCTCCCAACTCAACTAACCAACGCTGTAAACACCAACTTGAACAACGGACTAATGTCGTTGTCTGTAATCATCTCCCAGAGCGCGGAGCTCCAACGTGTTTGTACATTGTAAGAATTCAACCCCCCTTCTTCACACAAATGTATTAGTTGTAGCTAAAATAAAATTTCTGGACAATCTGAGTGAATCTTGAAATCTTGGTTCACTGGGCATCATGTGATCATTCCAGCTTGAGCTTGATCGACGTCCAGCACAATGAGCGGGGACTCTCGAGAACGACGGATGCATCGCCGCCGGTCGAGCGCCAGTGACGAAGGCGACTCGCTCGTCATTGTCACTCCCCCGCCCGAGTCGACCACCCCGCCGCTGGCACCTCCTCCGCCGCCGCGGTCTCGTGTGCAATCTACACCTCAGCAGCCGCGACACCAGCGCAACGCGTCTATCTCTGGGTTGCCGTTGAACATCGCCTCCCCTCCGTCTGCGGGTCCCTACCGCACAGCATATCCGGCCTCGCCTTTCCGGACATCCTTCTCCCATAGCCGCACCCGCTCCTTCTCCAGCCCATTTTCCCCACCGCTGCCGTCTCCGCTGTCAACAAGCACCTCCTTTGCCGACCAGATCCCTGTGACTATTGCGGAGACTCTTTCGACCTCGCAGTCGGCCCCCGCAGCTAACGATGTTGACCCGAGCGCAAAGTCGCGTCGGCATAGCCGTATTCACTCTCGCAACCTCTCAGTCTTTTTTCCACGGCCGGGAGCCCTCCCCCAGCATACAATTGATGAAGACGGGGCCCAGGAACTTGAGGTGCCCCCCACCCTCGGCGCCGGCTTCACGTTTGGCAAAACTCCGCCGGGTGAACTCCCTGCGCCTACGCCTCCCCCGCTTACCCCCTCGTCGTCGGCGAGTCGCCGCGGCCACCACCACAAGCACTCGGTGTCCCACACCTTCTTTTCCTTCCTCGAGCCGCAGAGCAGCCCGGTCCAGACCCTGCACACCCAGCCCACCCCGACCCCCGTCTCGCCGTGGATGCCCATTTCCCCGTTCGTTCCCGACACACCAAAACCGGCGGTAAAGGAGCCAGAACGCGTGAGCTCCACGCCGTTCCTCGCTGCTGCTACTGCCCAGTTCCTCCTCGGCGGCACCCTCTGGGTCCAGGGCCAGCAGACGGGCTCGCTCGCCGTGACCGCCCTCGGCTACTGGGCCGTGTTCGACGCGATCGGTGTCGCCATCCCCCGCATCAGCCTGGTCGTCTCGCGCCCGTATGCGACCGCCCGCGCCCTCCCCGTGCTCCTCTTCGCCCAGTCCGTCTATCTCATGTTCTCCGCCGTCTACGTCTGCAAGGAGGCGCTCGAACATCTCCTCCTCAGTGCGAGTGCCGGGGATGGGCACCACCACCATGCGGGCGACGAGGCCGCCGGCATCGACTTCCCCGTCCTCTCCACCGCGTGCGCGCTCGTTGCCCTCTCCCTCACCGCCCTCCTCCTCGATAACCACGCCCGGCTCGTCGCCCTCGCCGGCAACCGCATCCCGCCGCTCAGTGCGCTCCTCACACGGTCGAACGCCTACACCACCATCCCTCCCCCTGCGCCCACCTCACCGCACGCGCGTGCTCTTTCTAACCCGTACGCCGCAACGCCGCTCCTGCTCGCGTTCGGCATCCTGTGCAACGCGCTGCTTGCGCCCGTAACACAACACCGCCCGCTGGACCTCGCGCTCGCGGGCCTCGCGAGCGTCGCGACTTTCACCGCGGCGTACCGCGCGTGTACCGTGCTCGGCGCGGTGCTGCTGCAGACCGCGCCGCCGCGCAAGGCGCCCGGCGCACGCATGGAGGCGTTCCTGCGCGCAATGCGCGACGTCGAGCGCCACCCGCAGGTGCTGCACCTCCCCGCGCCGCACATCTGGCAGCTCGCGCCCGCGGACGTCGGCCGCGAAGCGGACAAGGGGGAGCGCGACGCGCTGGTGGTGACGCTCGAGCTGCATGTGCGCAAGGCGCTGCCGGACGACGACGTGCTCGCGCTCACGCGGTGGACGCGCGAGCGGTGCGTTGCGGCGCTGGGGCTCAGCGGGACTGGGGAGGCGGCGGAGGTCGCGATTGGGATTGTCAGGGGCTAGGACACTGTAGGCTAGCTACACTCTTTAATCTATTTATGCTTTCTTGGGCGTCGTGTACACGGATACATCGACGCGCGAAGTACGGTCGGTTGTTAGTAGGATATGGCGACATAGCCAACCTCAGTTAAATACGAAACGGTATCCACTGAGCGAAGGAATTTGTACGTGTTTTGATTCAATATTTCCTATCCACTCTCTTCAGCTCTCTTCACCTCGCCCAGGATGGCACCGCTGTTGCCGACTGAATTGTGGAAGAGACTTCGATTTTGCAGTTTTCCCTTCAAGCACTTTAGTCCGACCTGTCCTTGGAAGGACCCTCGCGACGGTCTCAGGCCGCCCGTCGACCGAGAAACAGCGAAGAGCCTCTGCTTAATTTCAAGTACCTCCCCACTGTTGGCTATCGCTCGCAGCATCATCTACATGTACATCAACGCCAACCGTTTCCGAGGTCGAGCAGAGGATGCAACGCTCAGAGAGGAAGACTTAGCATGCCTTCAGATTCTGGCCCTCAGCGTCGATCGTCCACATGCTCGCAGAGAACTTGAGGCGTAGCACCTCCCAATCGTTCGCCTGGATTCGATGTCTATGGGATTTGACAGTGCCAGTGGTACAGATATTATAATTACAAGCCTCATAATCACTCGACAACATACAAGATTCTTCACTCAAGGTAGCTCCCAATAGACAGATATTTTCGGCGCCGGGCTTCACTGCGCGCACTCTTGGAGCGAGAAGGGAGGCAATAGTACTTGTTTCCGTTTGGCCGTTCTATGACTATGGTGCCGGGCGGGAGCTTAGCCTTCATTTCAAGGAGCACTCGTCGCATTTTAGCTTCTCGTTCTGTCCTGGGTGGCATGTCGGAATCAACGAGCCAGGGGCGCTTGATGACTTCCGTCATTCGCGAAAAGGGGCAGTGAAAGAGAGGATGGGACGCACCTCCTGCACATCGTTCGTCTGCATATCGTCCTGGTTCGTCTCCTTGTGCATTTCTGTAACCACGGGGATCAGAGTTAAACTCAAGACACTCTCATGCAGACCTCCTATTGCCACGGACGACATGGTAGAAGGCGAAGTCGGAAAGTCACTCAAGTGTCACGAACACCGTCACAAGCGCACCGTCACAAGTGCCTAGTATCTGGGTTAGGAGCGGAGTGGAGGAGATAGTATTACTGCGGAGGACCCTATAGCGGAGTGGAGCGGGGCTTATTCAAGTACGAGAGCTAGTATATATATTCCTTTGTCGAATGGTTGAATGTTTGCGCGAGGTGGTCTCCTGTTACGGGCCTTACGGCACCTCGAATCAACTTGAGGCGCCCTCGAAGACGTCCTACCGCGGTTCGCTCTTGACACCGTACGCGTACGGCGATAAATTCCGCTGGAATATGTATATATATCCGCGTTGACTTAGTACTAGGAGAAGTAGAGAACGCACATCGCCCTGGGGTCCTTGACCAAAGTTGAGTGGGGGGTGAATGGGTGGCGGGGGCGGCGCATGCGGGGCATTGGAGCGGCTTGAGCGCGGTACTTTGGAGCGTACTACAGGTGCGTAGCCTGCGCACGCCATGCTGCCTGTGGAAAACGCCACACAGATTAATGAAAGAACAAAAAGGAGACTGGAGACAAACCGTTCTCTGTTCGAGACAGTAGTCGTATCCAGCACTTCCTGGCTCGGGCCAGATAAGTACAGGGTCAACAAATGAATCGTCCTCGTTCATTTGCAAGATGCATCGAACATTGGAATTTTCCCCCTTTGTCAGGGCGGGAAATTCCTCAGTATCCCATATATTATTTTCACGGGTTTGTCCTCTGACGACGACCACATTTCCAAATGCCCTTAGAGCAAACTGTCGAGAGGCGTAGTTCCAGATATATGTGGAATCCTCATCAGTTTGATTGTATACAGGCATGACGATGTTGGCCCGTTCGAGGGCGAGTTCAAGTGTTGTACCCCCGCGTGCTCGTGCGATGTTTCGAGCGATGGGTTCGACAGAGCTCTCTGCTGCATACGGAAAAAACTCGGCTTTTAGACAAATTAGCTGAAGTAAAACACGAGTTTCTGCGGGACGTACCCAGACCAAAAATATGCAGAGTTGGGGTCAGTAGCGACAGCCCTGTCGATTTCTTCTTCGGGGGGATTCGGAACAGTGCGTCCAGTAACCACCCAACCCTTGTCGATCCAACTACACGAAGAGTCATTAATTCGCCTTGACCGCAAAAAGGACAAAATACCGTTCGTAATGATCATTATGAACGTCGCCGTGATCATTGTGCACATTGCTATCGCGCGCACTCAATTGACTACGGTCTGAGAGTGTAATGCGGGGGGACAATATGGAAAAGACATAAGACAAAGCACCAGTAGGCAAGAAATTTGCTGACGTTGACCAAGCCAAGCCAGGAGAAGAAGTGTCCGCAGAGGGAGCATCTCGAAGCTTATAGAGTTCAGCAGGTAGCTCGTCTGACTTGATGCTATGAACTCTCAATGAAGCAGAGGGGATGTCTTTGAACCAGTCCCGTCCCGCAGGAGTCCGTCCCTGTAAAATTTGGTGCGTTTCAGCTGTGCTGAATCCGCGTTTTCGAACATCTTTAAAAATCCCGTCCCGCCGGAGTCCGTCCCCGTAAGATTTGGTGCGTTTCAACTGTGCTGAATCCGCGTTTTCGAACATCTTTGAAAATCATTGCTCTTTTCCCGTGCCACGCCTGTCCTTGCACTTTTGGTGCCATCAAGTCGACGCGCCAGAAAAAACTCCGAAGGAACTGAAAGCTGCTGAGCGCTGTTGCACGCCCAGGAAAACTCGGGGGAACAAACTGGAAGGAGATATGCAACCTCAGGCCTGTGCCAGCGCTGTTTCCCTCCAGATCCACAGTTGGAACCATGCACACTGCAGCTCGTCGGAGCCACAGCTGCAGCCTGACGAGGATGGCTTGGCCTGTGCTCACAAAGGGTTCACATCCTGTCATAGGCGTCTTTCGAAGATCGGCCCCATGCCATGAAATGGTTGAATGAATATAATGAAAGGTTGGCAGTGAGACGCGTCAAGACGCCGTGGCATGCAAACTTGATGCAAACATTTAGGACATACAGCACTGCCACAGGCGGGTCTGTGAGTGGCTGTGCTTTCTGCAGATTGACCGAGCCTTTCAAGTTGATGGGACAGGCAGCGCCGGCGCAGTCTTTGCGTTTCCCTCCAGATCCCTCTCTGGTTCTTGCAAATTCGTACGACGGGCTTATCGAAATGTCTCAGTTATCAGTTCTTAAAATACCTGTTCGTGGACACATGTGCTTTTCACCACTTGTGCGCGTGGCCTCTTCAATTTTCTGCGCAACCGCCTTGCAACCAGCCCCGGGCAATGTCCTCCCGGAGACGATCTTGGTGTGGGCATCGCTTGCTGTACATATATGAAGCCGTCAAGGTGCCGCGATTCCATCCACCCCTCTGCGTCTCATCTTCCTGCCATGTTGTCTGTCCTTTCTGCTTTCCTCCTCCTGGCGTCGACGGCTCTTTCTTCGCCGACTGCACGGCGCACCTCTCTCTCTTCGAAACGAGGTCTCAGCGATGTTTCGTATCAGGGATCTGGACCGCGTCCTTGGACCGTACGTCCTCTGTTCTAACGTCCATGAAGGCCCTAAATTCCCGGGGAAATCAGAATGGCAAGTTCGATGCACGTTCCCCCCAAGCGCAGAACGACCAATGGTTCCACCTGGTCGATGGTGGCGAGGGTGTTGGCGTCAGCCCGGGGACTCAGGTTGGCTGGAGACTGAAGGACGACCCAACCACGGAAATTGTCTTCTACATGACAGAGAGCCCCCTCTTTCTCATTGCAAGCTACAATGGAAGCGATGCCAATAAACCCGACATTCAAAGCTTCGCGACAGTTGGAGAGGCCAATTTCCCTACGTCGTCCAACAACACCGCGACCATTCCATCGGTGGACGATAATATTTGGGTGCGTCGTCTAAATAAATAAAACAGACTTGTTCTGAGATAATAAAAGACGAACAGCACCGGTGGCGCCGTGGTTCCATGGCAGTACGGAATCGGGGTCACAAACGGGTGCGACGACGACCGGATCATGGTGATCACGACCATCGACGCAAATGGCACGGCGAAAACTATTTCAGGGCGTGGCGAGCGCGATGTGGACTTCGCCAGCCTCCCCATGAACGTCACCATTTACTTCCAAGACAGCCCGGAAGACGTGACAAGCATTAGCTACTTCGCCACAGACGCGCTGACTTACAAGGTCGGAGCCGGGTCAAATCGTACGTGTCTTGTTGGCCTTTTTTCAGGCCGGAGTTCTAATACCGGCTCGAAGAGCCAACGGTACCTCCAGCGACTTTCGGGACGGGGATATCCTGGTGCGATATCGATTAGAGGTTCCCATGTTTCCGAATAATCTATGTCGACATGGTAAGCCGTGCGCCAAAATCCTAAACCTGTTCTTTCACTACTGTACAGACAATGAACAGTTATACAATTAATCCGATGTGTTGTTCATGAAGCATGCTAGGGAGCGCTTGTCTTTTCTGCCCGACGGGGACTACACTGTGGCGAATTTAGCATCCCCGAATTGACCGCTTCATCTAATTGTAATTTTGTCTGTATCGGAACGGGTGACAACCGCGAAGAGATCCGGCCGCGCGCGGAGCTCTCTGAGGAAGGCCGTTGTAAAATCGTCTGGCTCGTTTCGGATAGCACCAAACATGTACGCCCGCATTTCCATCTCAACCCGTGTGATGCAGCCGGGTTTTTTGGCCGGAAGAGTGCTGGGAATCGGCCCCGACATCTTGAGCATTTGACTGCCTCGAACCAAGTCCGTGAGAAGAACTCCGCAGAGATTTAAGTGGTTCCTGGTGGTACTTGAGCTCCGTCGGGGATCGATGTCGAGGCGGTCGGTACAAAATGCCGGCGTATTATAACTCAGTATCAGCGCGCTGAATGAGAGAAACGTGTGCAATTCGTCAAAGTTGCAGCATAGGCGAACGTGACGATTTTCAGTGTCTTTTTCAGGTGGGTCGGCTCTGAGCATAGTCTGAGACCATTTCGTCAATAATGGAGCCGAACGCGAATGCCTCCACCCACCCACCACATCTTATTCGGTGCAGGTATGTCGCGGGAGTTGTTGTAAATCCACCCACCCAGAATCTTGAAACGGTTCTGTGGGGATATATCAGACCCCCTGGAAAAATAAATGTTTGCTTGGTCCTCACCGAGACTTCCCATGTTGGCACTAGCTTGTGAGCTATCTTTGATGGCGATGGCTTCGGTGATTGAATCCTTCCACCACCGCAACCCGATTTCCAACCGCTTCTCATACATAGTCATAACCCTGAACATATCGTCGACCCCGAAGTCGTCATCCATTACAAAGTCTTTGAGTGAGACTTTATTTAGGGACTTCGCGAAGAGATGTGGATCATGAAATATGATTCGACGAGTATATTGTAACCATGCATTCGTGAGCGTAACTCTGTGGTTTCTTTCCTGAGGGGTGTCGGTGGGAGAGTCTTGCCAGTGTCCCGGGAATACTTGGTCCAGAATATATCGGGCTCGAGGATGTGTGCAAAGAACATGAGATACGTCTCGCGTTCACTTCGGTATGTCAGCCTTCCTTAAGACGCTCGAAAAAGTAGGCTCACAGTCGAATTCGATCAAATCAGAATTTTCGTCCGACGCACCTTGCTCCTTCAGACTCTCCTGTTTGGCGCGCATGTAGGAGATATTTTCACCCGGCTGAATGCCTTCGTCCGTATCGTCAAGTGGAGCAGCTTGAAATTCTTCCATCCAATTCTCGGCGGGATGGTCCTTCATGTGAAGGGCCATCGCTTGGGCTTCTAAGGCATCTCGAATTTCCACTCCAACCGTCATCTGCTTGGCGAGGACATTGATGCGCATTTTATGACCACTGTCCACTGACAATGCATCACGTTTTAATCCATTGAACCGCCAACACAACCAGGCTGCATACCTTTCAGGAAGAATCGTTTGTGGTGGATGTCTCGCCCAGTCCTTTCTTCTCTAATTGCATTTACGTACTTCTTCATCCGCCGTGCCTTTTCCAGAATAGTAGGAATAGATGTGTAGCTCTGCACTTCCTCCTTGGAAGGAATCAAGGCTCCAGCAAGAGTTTCATCCACGAATTTCTGAGCATCCTTGTAACGTTTCGTCATGGTCCGGTACTGTTCGTGGTGGAGACGACAACGCTCGATCGGGTGTCCATGGGTCGGAATTTCGGAGGGTGGAGCATTGCTTGGGGAGAGTACCAGGGCGCTGCTGCTTGGAGGACATGGTAGATGCGCGTCTAGCTGGCGCCAGCCGGGTAAACGCCGCATAAGGCAAATCCGCACACTTTCCCACGTAATTCTTTTCTAAGCAGAGTTCGGAGGCTAATAAATCGGAGCGACGTCAAGGAGAAAGACGCTAGTACTGTGGGAGTAGACCGGAGAGGTGGGGCCCGCGGGTGTATCTAATTGGACTCTGGTTAATGTAGAAAGGCAGCGGGCACTTGCTTATCTTGGTTTGCAGTCCTTCACGAACGCCGTGACACTGGTGTGCAAGAAGGCGTCGACAAAGAGGGGTTGGGATTCATCAACACCGCCTGCCTTTGTTCCATAAGATGAATCATAGTGAGGGCAGCAGCACTTTTTTGGTGACCATCTGTATGCGGTGAAAATATTATGGATGACCCATGTTGAACCCGATGATCAAAAGAATGCCCTGTAGGCCGTTCAAATATTACAATGCAGAAGCACAGGTCCAGAGCAAAAAAATATGAGCATTATCATGGAAGGGGACCAACAGATGTTCTACTCTTTATAAAATAACGTGTGTCCGTGTGAAGCCTTTAAACTCCGCCAGGCTATCACCGAGTCCTGGATGCCGAGAGACGTGAAACCACGTACCAACACGACTTGAACACGACAGCAATTTTGAGTCGACATTTATTGGCGCCGCTGCGGAGGCGCATGATTCAGATTCCAGCGAAGTGCCGGGGCGCTTTGCGCCCCGGCGCACTCTTGTAGTGATAGATTTCGATAGCCGCACTGTCTGTTTTTCTTGTACTAGCGGTCCTGGAGAAACAATAGATCAGCCAACACGAAATGATAACACGCACGAGGGAAGCAGATAGAGATTCTCGGTAAAATGAAGCGTTCGGAAGCAGACCAGCCTTGAGTGAATCAACTTTGAATTTGGATGCGGCACTGCCACACGTGTCGACGTATCTTATCTCACGGACCTCCAGTCCTCGTCTTCGACACGGGCACGATCCGCGTTACTACTCCAACGACCGAACACAGTATACTGGACATCTTGACGTCTGAAAGCAAAGTGAAACCTTGTGGTATCTGGAGACATGAACAAGAGACAGAAGTGGAAAAACAAGCGTATCACCTGGTAAGCAGCCGCAGGGTCGGACTCAGTGGTCGTAGTCTGATCGAAACGGGGAGAGGGTGATCGCGGCTGGTGGTGGGATTGAAGAACAGGCGTTACAACAGTCGAAGAAGTGGGATCATTGGGAGGGGTCCGTTCGGGAGTGGATGGTGGATTTGCACCTGGTGGATCGGAAGTTGTGCTGGCTATGGGAATGGACGGGATGGCACCAGGGAGCCGGAGATTGGCCTTGGCCTTCTTCTTTTCCTTCCGCATCTTGCTTTTCCTTTGCTTTTTGCTCAAAACCGGTTCTTCATCCGTAATCTGTGGCGCCAGCTGAACCCGAGGGTCAGGAGTGTGTCCACAGGACTTGGATTTTTTCGATGAAGGGCCGCGATGGGGTGGCTGCTGCTGGCGGACGGTCCGCGGGTTTCGAAGTGGAGGCATAATTCTCGCTCGTATTAGACGGGCGAGGGATCTTTGGTGGACCAGAGGGGGGATCTTTGCGCGTTGGAGGATTGTCTTTGGGCGCGGAGGAGGCGGGAGGGTGAATAACATTGGTTAAGGCGACCGGTAGCCGGGCAGGACGGGAGGAGGAAGAAGAGGAAATCGGAGGATTGTGTGCAGGCTGGCGAGGAGGAATGGCTGCAGGCAACGAGTTACCAATGTTCTGTAGTGGGCTAGACGTCGGCGGGGGCGCGCGATTTGGTGGCCGGGATGGTCGACCTCGATGTAGATTTTTCGGGACGAGAGGGTGAAAGCGCCGCGATGGAAGATTCCTCGTCAATGTCCCTCAAGTCCTCCTTGCTCATCACAAGCGCAGGCCGGCTCGTCTTCTTCGGTGTCAAAAACCACGCAACTTGCGGCACAGACGGTGGTTCTTCAGATTCTTCATGTTCTTGTTTTTGATATTGAATGAAGAGATGGTGGGGTATGAATACTCAAACTCACTTAAGAAGGTGTCAATCTTGGGTCCCTGGCCCTTTGGGAGGATCTCGAGAGCAACGTCTGCGGCATACTTCAACACGATAGGGAGGGTGTTGGATGCGCTGCCTTTCTTCGTGACCAATTTCGCGCCACGAAGAGATAGATTCATCTCTTGCAGCACCTTGAATTCCAATCCCGCGTTTCGCAAGGCCTCGACGCAACGGCCTGAGAATTCGACCTCGAAGCGCTTTGTGCCATCGAGGAACGAGAAATTTTCGAGTAGGATACTCTGCTTCGTTAGAGGAGGCCATCTCATGAAGATCTTCCCTGTGATGTATCCGGCGTCGCTGGATGTCCAGGTTAGGAGGTCTGTGGCACTTTTCTCCTGGCTCGGATCGCTGAACAAGTCCACAGAGAAAGGCTCGCGTTTGAGACGCTTTGAATCGCCCTAGTTCGTCGGCGGCGCGCTTCATGGTGGAGAGGGGCCAAGACGCGTCTGGGTGACGAGTCACAACAAGCGAGGCGCGACGGGGTCTATTTCAAATGGGCGGAGGTTGATATACCGACAATCTCCGTCGTCTGAGTTGGAGAAAAGTGTGCTGCTGCTAACGGTCCAGGCAGTAATGTCTTCGGATGTAAGTTATACCTTATACAAGACTCTGTCCAACTAGTCTAACTTCTCTTGATCCAGCATCAAGGTCCGCGTTTTCCAATTCTTCACGCCGTAAGACAAGCCGTTCACCCCTGCAACTTTAGATGTAGAGATGGCGGGACCAGACTCTCCAACATCCTCACAATCCGAGGATAGGATTTCCCTTCGCCAGTGGCTCGCTGAGTCGGACCGTAGTCGTATTATCGCCACATGGCTTCAAAAAGCCACCAAACCGACCCCGCAATCCCTGCTAATGTATATCAAGATGTCGGTGGATCTTTCAGAAAATAACGCCAAGATGCCTCCCTGGTTGGAGCTGTCTATATCTGAGCGTAGCATTCCGTCCACATTTGGCGGACTGTACGAGGAATATAAGACGGAAACCAATGTTGTCGAAAGTCTAATCTGGGAGATTTGGCATGGTAAGCACACTGCATATACCCAAGTAATGTTAATCATCCTCGTTCAGCGAGCCATCCCCGTGACTCTAGCGCAGGGTCTTCCTCTTCGACGGGCTTGTAGGCTTTGCGCTTGAGAATCAAGTCCTCGACTAATGTTAGCTCAGTTCAAGCGGAGCCAAAGCCAAATTTCTCCATGATGCCTTCACGGCCGATTACCAGGGCGACGCGCCTGCGCGGTTTTGCAAGGTACTTGAAACCGGGTACATACCCTGGTACCAACCAGCAAAACACTACGGTAGAATTATCGCTACTGTTCAGAGCAGCGCGACAGGAAAGACCCGCCTCTACTACAAGATAGGCGAAACGGTGTGCAGCTAACACATTTTTTGCACCCGAAACTGAAATACGAACAGCACATCCCCGCATTCGCTCTCTGCTTCAGAGAGTTCGACGACGAAAGCTATATCGATCCAAGCGAGGGCTGGCCGTACGGCGATCGTGCCCTGGTACGATATTTTCGGCCCTGGACGACACACACGGTAAGTGTTATAACAATACGATTATTCGTATGTTACCAACTATATTTGTTTTGCTAGTCCGAGGAAGTCGCAGCCGCGTTTCTTGGCCAATTGTACAAAGCGCTGGCTCGGTCGGCGCACGAGAGTGGAGTAAATTGCTTCGCACACTTGGTTCCTTCTTTGGACCCGACAACTCGCGAAACGTTTTTACAAGATGTCTGCTCGGAAGCCGAAAAGGTTCTTGTGTGTCTTCCGCGAGGCGACGAAGAGTCGTTGACCTGGTGCCGGCGGCTTTTTGAGTATTATGTCGAGGAGTTTGCAAATCAGCTCGGAACGAAGCTCCAAAATCGTACAAAACATCCCGGGGCCGACTTCCTCCTCATTGTCGATGAGTGCGCCCAGCTAGATAAGCTCGGCGCACGCGAAATGACCAGCGGCGATACTGACTCGGCGTCATTTTTGACTGGCCTTCGCCGGATCGTGAAGGCGGGCGACCAGAAGGGCGCCAGTTCTGGCTTCTGGGTGATCTTATTAGACACCCATGGGGAAACATACACACTGTATCCTGTCAGCCGAGAACGCGCCTCGTCCGCTCGACTCGTTGAAGGTACACACATTGCTCTTCCGCCTTGGATCGACCTTGGCCTCGATGTGAACCTGCCCGCCGACCCTCCACATACCCCAAGGCTGGCCCTATCTTTGGACTGGCTAAAGAAGACCGGAAGACCGGTAGGTTTATCCTGATCATTTTGAACAGAAGCTGATACAATCTATTGTAGTACTGGGCTCAACTTCTCCCCTCAACCGTTCTTACGGAGGCCTCCGCCAAGCTTTTTTGTGGAGATCTTGACAGTGGCAATCTCAACCACGTCATTGCGGCCATGAGCCGTCGTATCCATTTGCCCCTAAGCAATGACTCATCTAACACTTCCACCCACCTTGCCGCTGTTGAAAAGCATATGCGGTATATGCAGAGCATTGGTTGGGAGGATGGGATGGTGACGACAGCTGCTCTTTCCGAGCCGGTGCTCTCGATCGCCGCCGCTAATACCCTATTGGCCAGTCCGATAACATATTCAAAAGTTATGAGGAGGTTCTTGGATGAGGTACTGATCAACGAGCACCTTGTGGAGCGGGGCCGGCTGGGTGAGACACTGGCATCAGTGGTTCTGACAATAGCGCGCGATGCTGCTACGTGTACCTTTCCCAACGCCAACAACTACGGGAGTAAATTTGTGGGTGGAACGACTCGGGAACCCTCCGTCAATGCTGTCACCGCAACACAATTCATCGAATCCTTGTTTCAAGGACCTTCGCCCCAATTTAGGTCATGGGGAGACGGCGTATGGATTAACTTTACGCATTTTGATCTTCTCCCGCACATCCTGGGTAGCGACATTCCCGTCAAGCTGCTCCTGGATGCATGGTGCCGGAGTGTCGCGTTCCAGTGTGCCGACAACCAGCCCATCTACGACCTTCTGATCCCCATTTACTTGGGTGATCTCGACAAGCCCTTCGCTCCCGTGAAGCTCTCATATACAGTTATCCAAATAAAGGCAAGAGTAGGGGCTGCCGGGAAAGGTGTCTTGGCGTCTCTCACCGGACCAATGATCAACATTGGGTCTTGGACACACAAACCCCCATATCTCGCTATCTTGATGGATCTAGGCACACTAGTTGCCTTCCAACACATGCCATCCAAGAAGGTTCAAGTCCAGTACACAGCGGCACTAGTTCCCAAAAAGAAAACAAGCGCGAGTGTCCTCTCGTATTATGCATCCGACGAACCCTCTCGGTGGGTCTTCCACGCGCGAGGGCTTACGGAGGAAACATATCCTTCCCTCTCAGCTTTTGGTGCCAAATTGATGCACCGAGTGTTGTACGGGATGGCAGGGGAGGAGGATGAGGCGGAAGGTCGGGAAATCGTCCGGTCGGCAGCGACGGATTGGGCTGAGGCAACGAGCGCTATTTTGACGAAAGGATGTTGAATAGATATGATCTGTAGCATCGTCGAAGATGTCGTAGTACTGACTTTTTAAAAAATGATCTATACTGAATGTATTCCGACATTTTCCTTTCCGAAAATAAGTCTAACAGTTACAGAGAAAAGTTGCGCGTGGATGTTCGTAGGTAAGGATAGGTGAGGCTGCAGCTGCCGACGAACTAGTAAGTTACGACGACGCGCTACAGCCCTCGTATATGTGCCCTTTTTTTGTATGCTTGCGGCAATAAACGGGTTTTTGTTGAAAATGCGAATATTTTTGTGGTGTACGTCAGACGGTTAGTAGCAGCGCGAGGAATCCAGTGTCGAGTATCAAGGTTTAATGAACGTAGTCGCTATAGAACGGTAAATTATTTGATGGCTCCTTCGTTGAAACCATACGCACTAAGGTTTCGAGATGTGCACTGTCCCTGATAGGGCGTCTGTCGACTGATCTTCGAGCGGGTCGACACGCATCTGTCGTGCAGCTCCTGCAAGCCAATAAACAGCCACCCGTCAGGCGCTAGCCGTCCACGCGCTCCGAAACTAATGGAACGCTGAGTCCCAGACATTCTGTGAGAAACGGAATTGTAGCGAGAAGAAGCCAAAGAAAAAAAGCTCATGCTAAGCTGGCACTCGGCCAAGACCAGGAACGGCGTGGCTGAATGAAAAAAAAAAAAAGAACCAGAGAGCATACCATCGCGACTTTAGCTATAAAGGTTACGCACCCAGACCACAGACGTCTTTCCTACGTGATCCGTCCCTTTGAGGAAACCCGTCGCGGTGACACAGATCCAGAAGACGGACGACGGAAATTTTGAAGGGCGGATATCGTGACGAGTGACTCCGAGTCGGAGATCAGGGGAATGGGAGCCTGAAAGCTGCTAAACGCGACAAACCGAACGCACCCGGGCTCCGAATGTGGCGGCAGTCGAGAACAGCGGGAGCGGAATGTCCACAGATGTGCGTGCACATACATCCGCACAATTGCGATAAATTCGGCCTATGTTATGTAGAGTCCAAGCGGATTGCCAGCTCGGAAAGGGAATTCAGTAAGTATTTTGTCACGTCAATCCAGGAAGCACCATGGCGGATCATGATGATAGACTTCAGGAACGTTTCGCAGAGATAATCATATCATATTCCCATGGCGTACAGCATATCGGAGCGCTTGTCGTACAGATCGAACACAGGGAGCGTGTTCGCGGCTTTCAGCTCACGCGACACCTTTTCTGCGCCTTCAAAGACGCACAGGAGGTTGGCGCCGGTCAGCCCCGCGAGCTCGTCCTTGTTCCAGCCGCGGGTATACAGTTCGGCGAACTAGGGAGGGTGTTATGTATGTATCGAGGAGGGCGCCGAGGATGAAGGCTTACCAGAGCAGGGTACTTAGACACGTCCTCGAGGACCCACCGCGGTGCTATCGATATCTTAGAAAACATTAGAACCGTGCGATTTCCAGCCCGAGAGCAGATGTACCATCATAGTCGCTTCCAAGACCGACGCTAAAGGACAGGATCGTCAATTCCATGAAAAGGACGAATAAAATAAACGATACATACTACTTCTTCCCCGCTACCTTAGCTATATGCTCGACGCGGTCTGCCACCGCGTAGACAGTGGCATTCCCGGGCGATGCGACGAACGCCACGTCCGCGCGTGCGGTGCACAAGGTTCCGCGGAACGTACCCGACGATGTGCTCGCGCTCATCGAGACCGGCGGGGGGCAGACAGACGCCGTCATGGTATGTCCGTCTAACCTTGAATAAATAAACCCATCTGAACGGTCGGTTGCAGGTCAACTTGGCGCAGTGCGACCAGATGACGGACGCTTTGGAGTGCTTTGGAGTGCTTGAGCGCCTGCCGCGCGGTGTCATCGAAGTGTGCAGGAGGTCGACGAGGACTCTGAGGCGGTTCACCTCGTCGATGAGCCGGAGGCCGAGCGGGCTGAGGGAAAGCGGGAAAATCGCAGATTGCGAGGGGTCATGGGGATTAGGGAATTCACCTGAGCCCGCCGTGGAGGGGGATAATCCCGGGGGCCGTCTTGAGGCCGTCCCACACGAGTCCGCGAACGGATTGTGGCAGGTGTGCGTAAGCGTAACATAGCGGACGCCGAGCGCGTGGTATTGGCGCAGAACCGCGATAGAAATGCCGAGCTGGTGGCCGCTGGAGGGGGTGAGATACTGTTGCATTGGCACTGACCGGTACTGACCCTTCTACTTACGCCCAAGTTAACCGGAATTACAGTAAGTGGAACAAAGAACGCGAAAGAATAAAATGCAACCACAAGGAGATTAGCGAAATTTCGACCTATTTGAAGTTTAGTTACGGAATGTGCAAATGTGGAATTTTGGAATCGATTGAGGCGAAAGCAGCGCCAAATTTTCACGGATCGACTGAGCTCCCGAGATGGTGGTTCCGTGAGGCGTTTCGAGCCCAACGACACGGAACATTTCGGCTTGCGTCCCAGCAGCCACGAAATGTGCCGCGCTAGCAGGTGCTAGCACGCTAGCAAGCGCTAGATGAGCCTAACCCCAAGGCTCACAGGACCTGATTTGATCAAGTTTGGCGGATTTGAAGTCGCTGAGCTCCCGAATACTCGGTCTTTCTCTGTTCAGTCCAAACGAAATACTGGGAGATGTATCAATACGCGACTTGATATACCTTCTCGTCCCGTGTGCACTGAGGGCGTGTCAGAGCTGCTGGAAATGACGAGCGCATTAATTTCCTAAAGCAATCCCAAGTTCGTCATTCTATTATCAGCATCATTCTTACTACAACGGATAGTTCCTAAGAATCTATCTCCACTTTTGTTTCCCATCTGGAAAGCTACGAGATCATTCCGGAGAGCGAACGGACACTGCATGCTAACTGGTGCTGCCTCTCGTTTTCGCGGTCGCTGGTGTCCATACAGAACGGCAAATTGATAGCTAATACTAGTAGCATTCACATGTCCGAGTCGTGTTTGAAACTAGAAGGATGTGCACTTGGATGTGCACTGTCACAAGTGTCAATTGCAATCTTCCCCTCTTTTGGGAAGCATTTTTGGACTCTGGAGTCTTCACTCGCCCGTCTACCAAAGAAGGCTCCGCACCATAAAGCGCCTCCGTCCATTGCCATTGGGCCTGGGTCTTGCCAGGGCAGTACCGCAGACGTGCGCTCGAACAATGCGCACGCCAGCGCAGGGAATGGTGGGGACAAACTTGTTTTCTCGTAGACAGAACGGTCACCGGTCTAACTGGTGGTGTCTATCGTACTATGTAAGAAGGTAGCGGGTGCGGCGGATAATGAGGTTCGGACTATCTCTAGCAGCGCAAATTAATACTGAATGGAGAACGTTCCTTGAGGGTTTGAATTATTCAGGAGATAGAATGTACCTTCTTCACGACCCCGCACCGAAAATATCGGTGATCCATCGTCCAATGTCGTTAAAAGCTTGGCTGCGTTGAGGCTCAAAAAGTGGTAGCGTCAAAAAGCTATGGTTCGCATCTGCGTATTCAAGATAGCGACCATCTTTCACATTATCACTGGTGAGACGATCCCGTAAAGTCTTCATAGGGTCAAGAGTTTGCTCTGCATCGCCAGCAGTGATACACGTGGGCGGGAAACCAGCGAATAAACCGCGAGGATTCGGAAGAGACAGAGAAGCCGGGGAGAGATATGGGTTTGTGGCAAGGTCGGTCTCCGGCAAATCACCCAGCAGTGCACGGGCGGTGTAGCCATTGCTCAAAATTGGATGGACGATGTCTGCAGAGCGGTTGCGAATCATCGAACAGGACGGACTGCTGTCATGTGTTCGCGCCCAATCGAGGGTTGGGGACATGAGAAGTAAACCAGCGGGGAGCGGAAGGGAAGGAAGATTCGACTGCGTCAGGTACAAGACCAAATCGAGGGCAAGATGTCCTCCCGATGAAACACCGGCGACGATGACATTTTTTGGTTTGAACCCGATTTCGTTGACTAGATACCGGTAGCCAGCAATGTCATCGAGAAGGTTGGCCGGAAACAGATTTGCGGCCTTGAACGGTGATGCGAGCAAAGCCGGTACTCCACAGCGAACGCTCTGCTGATAAGCCCAGCGGCTTTATCGAGAATGGGGGTCGTTACAGGTACATTGTCTGACTTGGGGTTGGCAGACCCAGACTGAACGCACTATGTCAGAGACGTCTGGTATGCAAGTGGGAAAATGCTCACGACATGGCCACCACCTAATAACGATTGCATAAGCACAAGGGGGGATCGGCATTAAAATTTCGGCTATGGGGAGGGGGGGGGGGTCCCCCCGGGGGTTGAAAAAAACTTTTTACTATACATTTCAACGGAGGTCTTGGGATGCTTAAAACACTATATAAGGCATTTGGGAGGTACAGAGGCCATAGAATAAGTGCCAGGAGGCTCCCTGAGGCCCGACAGTCTCTGGTATGGGAGTTTGGGTACTACAAAATGAGTCAATAGCCCATAGAAGGACTATAACATTGTTGTACTTGTAGCCAGTGTATATTGGAGTGTCCCAGGGGTTGAATGAATGAGGTGGTTATGTTGTTGGCTGGATTGGGAAGCTGTCCATCAGGTGGCAGTGAGGTGGCGGTGAGTCCGCACATGACTCGGAGGCACGGCCTGCCGCTCAGGGTGGGAAACTCCTTCCGTATATAGGGGGGGGAGGGGGGGGGGGTCTCGGTGGAGGTCGAAAAAAACTTTTCGACCCGATAGCCGAAATTCGAAAGCCGATTCCCCCTTGCATAAGCAGTTAGTTTATAACAATGATCAAGGAAAAGGCATTAGTACGTACCGTACAGCATATAGAGAACTTTCTCCCCAGCCATTGCGGCTTGACCGTATTGGCCATCTGGACCTGTTTTTCCACTCCAGTATCCGCAGATTTTGGCTGGGGAGACCTTGTTAAGCTTCGTGGCAGACGCTACATCCCCGACCATCATATCTGGATCGATTCCATTGACCCAGGCAAACCCAGGCTGCAATTGGAAAGCTTCTAGATCGTTGAGCGGGGAGAACCCAATTTTGTACATGGCGTCAACAACAGCCTGGAGCCCGCGCACCGCAATCGTACGGCCCATGGACCATGATCTGCGGGGCTGAAGCGACGGAAAGGCGGAGAAATAATCCAGAAAGGAAGACGAAAAAGAATCGAAATGGCGGAGTAGAGAATGTAGAGGGCCGTCAGTGGTTGATTTCTGAAAGGAAATGACATTCACAGCACTGGGTGTACTGGAGCGAGGAATTTTCGAGCAGAAGAGGTCACGGTCCTTGGCCGCCTTCAAAAATTCTATTGTGCGAGAGTTGCGAGTTGGGCATCATGGGTGGGTCCAAGGTGAGTCCGACCCCGTCGGGATAATCGCAAGCCGGTAGCTAAGCTGGTTTGATTGCAGATATGAACCACTCCTTGCTCGCCGCGCTCCGAGTCAGATGGGGCAGTGGGCTCCGTCCAGTTTTATCTCTGGCACTAGCAGACGTCAAGATTATGGTCGTCCCGGACATCAAGACTATTGTAAACCC
>JARJLE010000156.1:0-167524 GCA_029289555.1 Mycena latifolia | reverse complement strand
TTTTTAGTACTGCAAACTGAATCTTTGGATGTGCTCAGATGATTTTTCGGGGGGGTCAATATTTAGTCTCGCGGAAAGAACCGGTCGTATGGGACCCTAGAAAAGCCTTCTCCGGAACTCTTTCGTCTTTCAAAATTATTACTCGACTGGAGACATTGTCTACCAAAAGTTAGCCACCTACGGGAAAATGGTCTTGGGGATGTTGAAAGATACTGGGGGCCAAAGTTTGGTTTCGTACAGTACACCAGGGCATCGGAGGTTATCTGATCACTGAAAAAGTATTAGCACTAATAATAGAACTTACTACGCCTTCAGAACATTTTCCTGGGGGGGTCAACTTTTAGTCTCGCGGCCAAATCCTCCTTATGGGAGCCTAGGAAGGTTATTTCCGGACCTCTTTCATCTTTGACAATTAGAATTTGACTAACAAACTCGATTACTGTATGACCCTGTAGGGGAGCAACACCTCGATGACCGTGACAAGGCCGTTGCCTCTTTTCCAGGCAACGGACCCCACCGTGAGCGTGACTTGGCTCAAAGAAGCAACATGTTGGATAATCATTATATTTATTTTGCCATTATCAGCTGTGTTTTCGGCAGTCAGAAGCTAATATCGGCTGTTGATACACCCCAAGCAGTGGATTTTCATGATTCAAAGCAATTTCTTGAGCCTTAACTGCTCCGATTTTTTTTTTTCAACCATGTCCACGATTTTTTGGAAGCAACGACTCGCACACGTGACAGTGACCCAAAGAAAAAAAGGGCACGCAACGGCCCTCCAGTGACCGTGACCGTTGCTCCCCTACAGTTCGTACAGTATATCGACTTGGCCACCTCAGAGACACAATTGTCTTGGGATGTTGAAATGATACTGGGGGCCACAGTTTTGTGTCGCATAGTACAACCGTGCATATTGAAGCTATCTGATCACTCAATAAGTATTAGTACCATTATCGGTTTTACTATGTCTTCAGGAAGATTTTCTGGGGGAGGTGCAGAAGATTTAGTCTCCGCGGCCAATCCGTCATATGGAGCCCTAGAAAGGCCATTTCTCCAGGTCTTTCATTGTACAATATGATAACTTAACTAACCAAACTCGAATATATCAAAAGTTTCGAGGTTGGACAACTTTTTTTTTGCCGTCTATATTTTGGCCAGTTCAGAACATAGAACTACAGTGGATGGACGAACATCGGTCCACTGGTCCAAATACCCCAGGAATTTTTTGAAAGAAAATGGATGTTCGGGCAACGATGTGATCTTTGACGACGCTTAAATGCATCCTAGGTCATATATGACATTCCAAGTGTCAAGAAATACTGGAGAAGGTGGATGATGGACGTATTAGATCTCGAGGTTCACTGTATTGCATGCACTCACAGCACATAGTTTAAGCTCGACAAATATTTTTCCCGGGTTCACATAGCATCAGCTGGTTCAGCAACATAAATTCTGACGTGGAATACATCGAAGTGTCGAGGGACTGTGAAAATGGTGAGAACCGAGTCATAGGGCAGGGTAGTTCAGGAAACCATATGCAAGTGCACTGTGAATTATGATCCACCATACATATGGACATCGGAGGTACAGCAGTGGATACTCCAGCTTCGATATCAGACCAAGCGGGCCTGCAGGGGAAACAGGCAGCGCGAACGCAAGAATTAGGCGCTCGCGGGCGCTTAATCAGCGACGGCGAAAAGTGCAGCGCATCGGCGGAAATGAGCCGAGAGAAGTCGTGAAATAAGTATTGTGAAGGCATTCAAGTATCAAAGAACATTCAACCGAAGTACAAAATACAGACAGGACGGGCACTAACCTAAAATCAAGAGAGCAAGAAATAAAATAGAACTCGGGGAACTGAATGACGAGAGTCGTTCTGGAAGGCGGAAGGCGTGCAAAGAACGGGAAACGGGGGATACAAGGTGGAGAGGCGGTGACAGGGTAGCAGAACAGAGTGCCATCGTCAAGCTAGGTGGGCGGCACGAGATCGGCCGGCGGAGGGTAAAAGGAGGAGTATCCCAGAAGATGGAATGGGTGTAATTGATTGTGAAGGAAAATATTTGCACTGTTTATGACACCCCGCCGGCAATGGGGTGCGCAAGAGCGGCACAAACGGCGGGGAGGGCGGGATACTAAAACATGCCTCAGGCTGTGAGCAGAGGATATCAGAAGTCGAATTTGGATGGAAAGGCAAGGTCTGAAGGTCCTCTATCCTCGGACTATGCTGCGCCGGCGGGTGGGCATGCAAAGGCGGTCGAAACGGCGGGGAGGTCGGGGGGCCAATAATCATAATCGTGCGCCCGGCGCGACGACGCGATGGAATCAAATGACTTTCTGCTAAACAGGAAGAGGAGAGATTCGCACCGGCTCCGCCCTTTCTCGGGTGCGCAAGGATGGCGCAAAGGGCGGGAGGACGGGAGCGATCATACGATCGGATATTCATGGCGCCAGGCGAGTACAGGGTATGCGTGAACCAGAATTGGATCCACAGAGAGGGGAAAGGGGGGTCGAGTCAACTGGGACCACCCGCCTCCTCTAGAGGGCCCAGGAGTGGTGTAAACGGCCGGTGAAACGGTGCAGTGGCGTGCGGCCGTGAAATCTAATATTAAAAGAGTAAGACGATAAGTCTTAACTCTAATCACACTAAACTCCAACAACCAATCACTCCAACAGTCTTATCGTTATTTAGTTCGGGGAGACGGGTACTCGTATCGACCCTTCAATTTCAGTAGAAAGACCACAGGTACTTTAGTGGGTGGAAGATCCTCCTTTATATAACCAGTGTCTCCAGATGTCTTATCGACGGGGGTGTAGATGTTTTAAGTCTACGAGTGAAGTGGCTCGCGCCAGAGATTGGACTTTATAAATAGGGATCGGGCCGATGAGTGTGGGGAAGGGCGTAGAAAGCTAACACAGTGACTGAGCTGGCGCGAGTTTGAACTTGCAAGGTTCAGTGACTGGCGCGAGCCGAGTGTGTAGAGAGCGGGCTGAGCAATGTCACAGTGACTGAGCTGGCGCCGAGTTTGAACGTAAGTTCAGTGACTGAGCAGGCAACCGAGTGTGATAGACAAGCCGACTAGACACCTAGGCCAGTGACTGGGCGGACACCGAAGAGGGGTAGAGGAGCTGAGTGTGGAAGGTTGGCTCTAAGGCTCTAGCACAGTGACTGGGCCGGCGCGAGTTTGAACTCTTGCAATAGTTCAGGGACTTGGCGCGGGATGAGTGTGTGGTAGGAAGCTGGCGCCGACTAGTGACTGGGCTGGCGCCGAGTGTGAACTTGCAAGGGTTCAGTGACTGGGACGGCAGATGAGTATAGTGCAGGCTCTTAGGCGAGTTGTCCAGTGACTGAGCTGAGCTCTGAGCTCAAAAGAGCTATGTGCCAATAACGGGGGAGTTTTCACTGCCTAACTACTGGTTTACATGCGGCTTTATACTACTGAACTAAGCGAGATGTACAAACGTTGAATGAGTAATAATAAGGTATAAGCGAGCTCTCTGGCTCCGTCTCGGGTGCACCTCTCTCTTTAGCGTCGCTTAGACGCCTCATCCTAATATCGTCCTTGTCATTTCCTTCAATCCCTCGGTTAGTCCATCTACTTAGCGAGCCTTAGAAAGCCGCAGTACTTCCTTGGGCCAATGAGAGGCCAGCTCTTAGCGAATTCAACCCAAAGAGGGCCATCCTTCGTCGGCTAGCTTCGCTAAACCCCTCTACTTCATAATTGTCTCTTGCTAATACCATCGGCTAATAGCTTCTCTAAGCGAGTGCCAAGCCTCCTGGTAAGCCTTCATTACTCAGGGCATCCTTGAGTTCGTCGAGGGAATTTGAGGGAAGTCGGCGCCAACTATTTATACACTTCTTGGCGCCGACTTGTGCAAATTTCCTCTTTCGGATTCTTTCTTCCTTTATGAGATCCTCGCGCCAAGGTATGCATTATCCTTGCTCCTTATTTTACTTCAAGGGTTGGCGCCAGTTTTCAGCATGTAGCCTGGTGCTGACCCGTTTGAGCACGCTCCAATTTATACTGGCGCGCGCCCGCTTCATTGTCGTTTTCCTGGCGCCAACTTGCTCTGATTTCATGAATCCCTTTATAATCTCCATGGCCTTGGTTCAAAGCCTTGCGCCAATAGCTAGTCTTTCCTGTTTCCTTCCAAAGTCCCTTGATTGCCTAACATCCATACTGACACCGAACTTGTAGCATTTGTGCAATACTCCGCGCCGGGTGAGTCCTATGGCTAGCTAGTGTGTTTTGAAGCCAGGCCAGTATCCTAAGCCCCCGTGAAGAGTACCTCGGACGGCAACCCAGTCTTCCTTTGTTGGTTATGCTAGTTTGCAATGCATCTAACGGCTTAACACTCAGTTCCGGGATTGAACCAGTGCCCTCTAGTCTTACTGGAGTCACAAGTACTAGCCATCCGCTTGTACTTGTACGAAAACAAAGATTTCAGGTGCGCAAAGATGCACACCTTATCATCTCCCCCCATTCTGAGCTACTGACTGTCCCCAGTCAGGGGTAAGCCCGCGCTCCTAGTTCCTTTTTGGGTTTGTCCTCATATTTTTGTTCCCCATCAATTTCCCAGACCCACGGTTTGTAAGACCCAACCGTGGGCGCACAATGCTATTTCTGGCGCGCGCCTTTCTTAAGTCGGCGGCGATCATTTCAGGAACCCAATTGCTGGCACATGATTGAGCTGCCTTTCAATCTGACTCCAAGTATGATCTGGCGCCGGTTTCCTTCCAGTTGTGTCTCTATTACTTCATTACTCCAATGTCTTAATTGGTGCCAGAATTCCACCAAACAGGTTGGCGCCAAATTCCCAATATGCTCTCCCTTCAAGCTGGTGCCAGCTGAAGTGATTGGTAACACCAGATGAGAATAACATTAGAACCTGAGTTCATGCCAAACCAAAGGTTAAGCTATACCCCGGCGCCACACCGGCAAGATTCAACTGCTGATCACATGCAGCCTGTGTTCGATTCCTGGCGCCAGCATTCTTTTTATAGCGGTTTCATGAGATTTCATCTTTGTCGCCAGGTATGCAGAGCACTATTCCGATACAATCCGCTAACTAATAGCTTAATTCATATCTCCTTCTATGTCCCTTTTGACATGGACAGTTTTTTTTTTCTTCTTCAGATTTTTGTGACTTCCTTGAACCTCGGAACCGAGATAATGTCTCGGGGCCATTATGATTTGTGTACTGAACAGATTCCCTGGGGGAAGAGCCCCAAGTTCGAAGCTCTTATTTGTGGGTCTCCGTGTGCTAGTACTGAATCTGTGCCAACACGTGAATTTCTTCTCCAAAATTTTTGCCACCTTGCGACTTTTCTTCCTTGAGTTCGGGTGCATCATGGCGAAGTTCTGGCGCCACCCTTCCGCTAGTACCATACTTGGGCTCACAGTTCAAGGGGCACCTCAATGATTCGCGAACACTCCTTACTTCCCTATACATTTCCTGTAGTATCCCCTGTTCTGAGCTGTAGACCCAGTCTTCTGCATCCAGTGTACATCCAACCAAGTTGATGCCTGAAAGTCCATTGAATTCCGATCCCTCTATAATGTGTGTTTATGCTGGCTGTGTGTGTTTTCTAACTGGCGCCAGTTTCCACACCTCTCCCTTGGCAGGTGCCCCGAGTCCGGAGCTCTCGTCTATAGTATGATAATCATTGGGCTCTGACTAACTGACCGAGAAAATCCGACGCCAGGGTAAAAGCCTCTGATGACCTCCTCCCTCCATTGAGATTTTAACCATCCGTGGTTGAATGAAATGTATCCAGTTCAGTTTCCACGCGAATTCCTGCATTATATATCTAGCATCCCAGTTCTGAAGTCCTTGGCGCCACTTTCCAATATTGGCGCTGTCGGGTTTACAGTACTGTAATCAGACCAGAGAGCCTCCATTTTTCTCTTCTTGACACTTGTCAGCAGCTGGAGCTCATTATCCAGTGTCTTCTTCAGTACTTCATCAATTATCCTCTCTTGGTACGATGGGGTGCGCCAATTGACGCACTATATCCAAGAGGAGCGCCTGGCGCGCAAGGCTGCGGCCGTGAAGAAGGCTTTCTTTATCCTGGTGCCAGCGCGTTCCTTACAACTTCTTTATCCTGCTTCAGAGATCGTCGAAGAGCAAAACCGTTGCTCCTGGTAGTGAAGATGAAGGAACTGGCGCCACGGACACTCCCGTACCGATCCTTCTGTAACCGCCAGTACCAATGCTGACCAGGTAACCAGTAATTTCCATCAAAATGATCATTTCGTCTCTGAGCCGCGGACTTCAGGCAGATGCAAGTCGACGACTATGGCAGGGTGACATCGAGCCTTCCCATGTTCATGCATGCCACACAACTCAATCTCGTGCCTTCCACTGCTTGCGCCTTCGGTTCGTTACTTTTGTCTAGTTCCTCATTTTTTTCCGTCCTGACCGAAGTCCTCCATTTAAGCGAGAAGTTAACTAATGGGCTTTCTAAAGCCTCGCGCCAAGTACGTGTTATGACTAAGGTGTCATCTCGAGTGGCTCGCGCCAATCAACCTCTTTCCGGCTATTCCTAGAACTACTACGTCCTTGCAGAAGTTATCCAGTCTCGTAGCTCCTAGGTATCTTTTTAGAAGCACGGGCATCTTTTTGTTGTAGCGTCCAAATATGGCGCGCGTTGACACCCAAGTTTTTCCTGAATAATTTAACCTTGGTTACCATTATCCTGGAACAATCCGTGTATCAACTTTGAAACTTGGCAATCCATTTTCCTTGACGTGCGCCAGGCTTATTAGCCGAACACTGCCTCTTTCTACGGAGGACTTTGTGTGTCCTGGCGTGAGCTTCGGTTGCGTAAACTTCCTTCTGCTTCGTTTGTTTGGTCATACATTTTACTCCGTATTGCGTAGCTGACACTTAGATTTTCGTTCTGGCGCCACCTACTGGGCTTGACTTCGTAGTGGGTCTCTTCGTGAGTTCGCTTGTGTTCGCTTATGTTCGCGCCAAGCTCCCTCTCCCCCATTCTGAAATTTTAACCGCCCTCGGTTAACTTGTTAAGCACCTCTTCACAAGCATCTGTCCGTCATTATATATAAGGTGGCGCGAGTTTTCGCCTTCAACCAGCCATCCCCGTTCGATTCGGGTTTGGTCCCTTCCTCTTCTTAATTCTTATTTTTTTTTTTTTTTTTTTGGCACAACTTGCGCGCGCCAGATCTGGAGCAATGACCGGCCAGTAGCAGAGTGGTTTACTGCACCTGGGTCCATCTCCCACGGTTTCCAGGAGCACTTTCTGTAGGCTCGGGTCGAAGTGCGCGCCAGGAATCAATGTAATGTTTCATCCGTTGCCATTTTCTTCCGTCGCTGCCAGGTGTCCCAGGCTCTCTCCAGTTCCTGCTCCTGCTGCACTTGCAAGTCGCGCCCGACCTTTTTAACCGACCTGGTTTGGTGAACCTTAGGTCCAGGCTCCTGCCAGGTCTCGAAGAGCGCGTCTCCGGCTTCATCTTCATCTTCTGGCCTGGACTCAAGATAATTATCTTCAACCCCAAGGCGTACGGTGTCGAATTGAAAGTCCTTCCCTTTGTATTTCTCAACCTCGCCGTCATCAACTAACATATCTAAGGTTTCTTTTGACAGATCTATTAGGTTATGTATGTTTTCAGGCAGCGCTATGCTTTTCCTTGCTTCGTACGGGACTACCCGGAACTGAGCTATTTTTGACTGGAACACTGAGCCATCCATCTCAGCGACCACATAACTTCCACCCAGGGTCCGTCGAATTACTATCATAGGGCCGAGATACCTTGGCGCCATCTTAGTATTCAAGGATTTTTCCACTACGGTGTTCCGGATCAGAACCAAGTCTCCTGGCGCGAAGGAATAATCCTTAATAGTATGCTCATTGACTCGTTCATATCTCCTGACAGCCGCCCTCTTTTCTTCAGTTACTCGTTCTCGCATCTTTTCTACATGGGTTCGGTGTTTAGCCAGAGCTTGCGCCCGGAATCCGATTAATTCTTCAGTAGTGAGCGCGCGCCCGGGCAACTCCACTAACCAGGTCGCTTCTTCTATATCAAGGGGAAGCAGTGGGTGCGCGCCAGTAACTAGAAAGTACGGCGAACACCCAAGCCCGCGCCGGATCGTGATTCTGTCCGCCCAGAGAACCTGGGGGAAGAACCAGTACCATTTGCTAGGGTTGCCCCCGGTAGCTTTGTACAGAGACTGGCGCATCGGCCAGTGCCCGTTCTCCACTGACCCGTTCCCTTGAGAATTGTACGGCGACACCCTTATTCCATGTATTCCGTATTTACTTCGTAGCCAGGCTACTGCCGCTAAGAATTGTGGCGCGTTATCCGTCACAAACACCTCAGGGCAGCCCCATCTACAAATAATTTCCTCTAACAAAAATAGCCCTAATGTTCGAGCATTCTCGTTCTTTATTGGCCTGCCTTCAAGCCATCGACTCAAGGAGTCTCGAGCGTCGACCACTTTATTATACCCATTCGAGGGAGTACCCATAACCATTACGTCCACATGTACTTGTTGGAACAGTGACGGAGTATGGGTAACTACCGGTGGTATCTGGAGCAATGTCTTCTGGCGCAACTGACACAACAAACAAGTTTTAATGAAGTGGCTGACATCTCTTTCGTACTCAGGCCACCAAAACCTCAGTTCTATCAGCGACTTCGTTGCGTAGAAACCCCGATGGCCAAGACTATCGTGCGAGGCGCGAAGCATGTACATTCGTTGCTCCTTGGCGACTACCAGCTTATGTTCCCCACCGCTACCCTTCTTATACATTCTTCCCTTCTTATCTATAAAGAACATGGTCGCGAAGCGCATGAAGCTCTTATACTTCGAGTTAGACATGCCTTCTGGCCTGACCAGAGTATTTTTAAGCCAGACTCTGACCAACTCCAGGCGCTCATCGGCATTGATGCCGGCTTCCGACCTGTGGCCTTCGTCATATTCTTCTGTTTGGCCTGGCGCCAACTCTTCATCTGGTATTGGTAACAAGGGCTCCCCATCGATTTTAATTATCCGCGTGCGCCCCTTGTTCTTCTTCTTCGTTTGTACCAATTGTTCAACAAAGAGTTGAGTTACTGGCGCCACCCTACTATCTGTAGTGTGTAGCCCGGGGCCGCATCGAGGGTTCGCGCCAGAACACCCACAGCTGTTGAGTTCTCCTTTTAGTTGGCGCTCTTCCTCTACAGATAGCCCATTCACAAACTGTTGAAGCGGCGCCAATACTTCCCGCTCCTGGACAGTCTGATCCCTCCGAGCTTGTAGCAATTCTTGCTGCAAGCCCGTGACATCTGTCGCCTCATTTCCGGTCATAGATAGCAGGTAACCTCCCCTGGTATCTATTTCTTCCTTAAAGTCCTCAAACTCGAGAGGACCTGGCGCCAAGAGACTTTCTTCATGAATCTCTGGCGGCAGGTTATTGTCAAAGTCCACCTCCGAGTCCGGGAAGACTTCGTCTCCTGGTTGTTTGAGTCTCCTGGACAAACCGTCGGGGCCAAAGGTCTTCCCCATGACATGCTTCAGTTTGAAGTGATACATCAGTATATCCTCAATCCAGCGATTAATAGTCGCGTTGGGACCCATGCCCGGGTTATCCAGCATTCCTTTAATATACTTGGCGTCAGTTTCCACCACTAATTTTCGACAGCCTAGTAGCCAATATTTCATAGCTTCCAGCGCCCGCTTTATACCAAATAGCTCGCGCTTAGGTTGGGAGTACCTTGCCTCGCGCTCGTTCAGAGGTAGTGATGCAAATTTAGCAAAGTACTTCTTGGTCTTATCCTTGGGGTCTATTTGATAAATTTGGATCCCTACGGCCATCCAAGAAGTATCAACCGCCAGGAAGATCTCCGAATCCCATTCATAATTTAAGGGCTTCAGACATGGGCAGTTGGCGACAGCAACTTTTATTGCTGCCATACATAGTTTCTGCCTTTCTCCCCATTCCCACTCAATTCCTTTCTTGGTCAGGCGGTTTATAGGTTCCGTTAAGACTGTGAAGTCCTTTATAAACATCCTCATCACGCCAACCGTACCCAAGAAGGATTTTACATCTGTATAGGTCGCGCAATCTCCCCATCTCAGGATGACTCCAATCCGGTCCTCCGAGGGCTTCATCCCTTCGTAGGTACAGATGTGCCCAACAATTACAGGGTCGCTCCGACACAATACAGCTTTCTTGCCCGAGAAAGTGCCGCCAGCATATCCCATCCTTGTCACTACCCGGTTGAGATTCTGAAAGTGCTCCCATACAAAGCGCCTGATTCCATCATTCCCTTCAATGGTCTCAAACGTTCCATCATCCTTTTCATATCTAGTTCCTGGCCCGCGGATTGGTACATCATCAATATACGGCCTGGTTACATGGGGTACTTCATCCTTCAAGATGTAGGTTACATCGTCATGAAATATCGGAACTGAATTGGTCCATCCCTGCGGGAGTTTGACTAGTCTCAGCGCGCCAAACGGTGTCTGAAACGTAGTATAGTCCCTAGAGGCTTCGTCTATTGTCCTGTGGTTGTAACCAGAGTACAAGTCCAAGCAACCTCCGCAAGCCCTGCCTGCAAAATGTCCTGCCAGTTCCTCCGCGCCAGGGGGTAGTCCGGAATGCGCTATAGTAGCGGCATTCAAAGGCTCCAGCGAGTGTACCAGACGCAAGGATTTTCCATCGCTTTTTAGAACGCTGAAATACTTGGTCCGGTACGCGCCATTAGATGGCTCATAGATATTAGCATCTATGCTCGCCCTTAACACTTTACAGACCTCCTCCAGTTGTCCTGGCGGGATTGGAATATTTCTTTCCACCCACACCTTGTGATCCTTCAATACTGGGAACTTGACTGGAGGGAAATATTCTTCCTTAAATGTACCCCTCTCGGCGTCATTCCAGGCAAAGTTCTTCTCATGTAACATCATAAAATAGTGTAGTAGCTTTCTCTCCCAAGGCCAGAGGAAATCCTCATCGTGAAGCTTATCAACTATTTCCTTCCTTTCTTCAGTGTACCTACCAGTTGGCGCGAAGTCCGGTGGTCTGACTGGTAGGGTAGGCAGATCCTTTAAAGGATCGCCAGTAATGTTCCGTATTATCCTATACTCTTCAGGTAACTCCTGAAATGCCGGTCTTATTTTATCCGCGACAGGTTTGTACTTCTTTCCCGCGAAAACTGATATTGGCGCGCCGGAATGTTCAGTTGGCGCCTGACTCCAGAAAGGGTCTTCCGCGGGGAATACCCAGTCAGCGTATTCACAACACCCACAGCGTCCTTCCTTGGTGTGCTGGCGCCGACTTTTGTTATACTTAGGCGGCCTTGGTCGTTCGGATTCCTTGGCGCCAGGTATCACAATTTCCGGCAAGGAAACCATGTACGCGCCAGCACTATCCTTGCGTGCGCCGGTCATGTTCATGAATTCCTTGAACAGCAGTACAGCTTCTGGGTCTTCCTTCGTTAGATCTGGCAGACTCTGTTCAGTATACAGCGCCGCCAAGTGTTCCTTTTCAAATATTCCATCCTTTTCTATGGCATGCTGGGTGGTTCTTATCCATCCTTGCCCATCTTTATCTATTTCAACTATCGCGGCAAACTCTCGTTGATCCTTTATCAATTCCTTGAGTTCCCTTGAAAATTTGCTTCTTTTTCAACTTCTTCCTCAGGGATCTCGGTGGAAGTGTCCCTCTTGTTCAGAATTTGGCGCACTCGGCCTCTTTCCAAAGTCGGGATTGTGCATCTCTGGCGCGAGACGGGATCGGTCAAAGTTATCACTTGTCCCCCGTCAGCCTGGTTGCGCACTTCACTCGCCGTCAAGATTTCGAATGGTCTACCCAACAGGACTTTATAGGCCGGCGCCTTGATAATGTGGACCTGCAGATAGATGGTAATCTGACCGAAACGGAACGCCACATTCCGCGCTAGTCCGACCGTCTTTTCTACTTGTCCATTGGCGCTCTGCATAAATATATTGACGTCCGGGTCCCAAGTCAAGCCAAGCTTAATGGCCGTGGCCAAGGCCATCGAGACTATTTGTGACCCTCCATCCAATATGCTTTCTTCCTGGCCCTGGCCCTGAATCAAAGGGTATACCACCCTGAGTGCAGCCGACTCTTTTCCTATTACTTGGTCCTCAGCAGAAAGAAGTACTTGTCTTGGCTTCCTCCCTTCCGGGACGCCAGCATAGTACTGTACGATCGGGTCATAAGCCACAACCGCTCCTTCCGGCACCAAGCCATCCTGTTCCTTCTGTATGAAGAACTGGTGCGGCAAGATTAAATCCCTGATGCTTATAGCATCTGCCTGCACATATTGTTCCATGAAGGGATCACTCAAGTCGGGCAGTGGGTCTTCCTCAACAGGATAAGCAATTTCTTCTACTTGATCCTGGAAGTGAACCTTTCCTCCTGTTGACCCTACAGGTACCCGGCGCTTGGTAACCAAGTCCTTCGTATCCTTTTGAACTGTGGGCGCGATGGCCATTAGGTCCTCAAAAGGTATACTGACATTTGTTTTCCTCAAGGTTTCTACTACAGCTTTTACGCTGGCTTCTTTAATAGCATCTATTGGTGCCCTAAGTCTATAGGCTACCTCATCGGCTAGAGTGTCAAAAGAGGACTTCCCAGAAGTTGGCGCCGACCTTCGGTCCGAAAACTCGACTGGCGCCACCCCTCTATAGGGAAGCTCCTGAGTCTTCTTCACCGGTGGCTCATCTTCTTCGTCCTCAATTACTTCTATTATTCTTGCCTTTCTGGCCTCCTTTCCTAGGGAAGCACCTTTTTGCTCCCGGCGCCCGTTATTAATTTCCTCGCCTGTCCGTTTCACGGTATTCAGGTCCTCCAGGGGCTTTGCAGGCTTAGTCGGCGCCTTCTTTCGAATGTCCGACTTTTCCCCTTTCCTTGGACTCTCTAAAAACCCTCATTGCCTGGCGCGGACCCCGTGTGATTGGAGTTCGCCCGTGTTTGCATCACGAACTGTTGTTGTAATGCAGTTGCGAGCATGGCTATTGCTTGACCGAAATCGTTATTCGGTTGAACAGGGGCCGCTGGGGCCGGTTGAACGGCCCCAACTGACTGCTGCTGTTGGACTAGTTGCGTAGCCCTATTCCTTGCATTTGCCTGCGCCAACTGATGCTTCAGATTGGCCTCATTCACTTGCATCGTCAGGATTTCATCGTCCCTAGGATCATACTGATCCGGATCCGGTTCTTCCATGTCCATGGGTTCAGAGTAGAACGAAGAGACTTGATAGTTCTGACCGACTTTCTTTTTCATGAAGTCATCAACTAATTCCTTCTTCGATTTACCACCTCTTGGCGCGAACAAAGAGGAGCCATCTCCGTAACAATCTCTCCCGTTGACTATTTTTAGGCCTCCTTCTTCAATATGCTTGCGCCGATGCTCACAGAATTGAATGTAATGCCCGGTTAATTGACAATAGTGGCACAAGTCATTCGCCGTAATTGGGCGCGAGTAATTCGCTGGTCTACTTGGTGAATCAAATGGCGCCGGTCTGGGTTCAACAGCCGTCTTTGGCAGGGATTTCATGAACTGGTCCATTTTGGCCCAGTTTGCATGCTGCTTAGTATCCAATTTGTCCATCAAGCCAACCGTCCACTGTTTCAATTCCTCAATCCTTTCATCCTGTTTCCGGTCGATGATTGTAGACATCGCTTCTATTTCCTTCTTGATAACTTTTGGAGTAACAACAGGGGACTCGGTCGTGGCGCCAGTAGATGACACGGAATTAGAACCGGTGTTATCATACTCGCTCCTGACTTGGCCTTCCCTGGACAGTTCCTTAGCTATTCTAATGACATCTTTGAAAGCGTAGCGCTCTTCTTCGAGAGCCTCGCGCCGGTCTTTCTTAGCTTTGACTGCGGCAGCATCATTGGGGTCCCCCGGCAGCGCATCTTGCGCCGCGATGTCCATATCCAAGCGCATCCAGAGTCGACTAGCGAATTCCGGCGCCAGTTTCTCCACGAATCGGGCTATCGCCGTCTTGTTCGTCACTTTCTTTGGCAAGAGTTTATTGACTTCGACTTGCATAGGTCTTATAAGGGACAGCAGCTCATCCTGGTCGTTCAACTCAATGCCTTGATAGGCGAACTTCGACAACACTTTGTTCAATATGGCTATTGAACCTTTCTCTGAGTCTCTAATGGACGGATAATGGCTAATTATGTCCCTTACAAACTCATCATAATCTCCCGCTGCGAAGGAAGGTAAACCCTCCCATTCTTTCCTTGCCTTCGTATCCGTATACTCGACTAGTCGAGCATTCTTTTTATCATCCGGGGTTTTGTCTAGGTCCATCAGTCTCGTCATGTAATCCAGGAATTGCCGAAGCTCTTCCGGATCCGTAGACTTGAACCGAGGCGCATTGCGATCCCATGGCTCAGGTATCCTTGAAGTAGACATTGATACTGAGTTCTGGTTTATTATGGGGGTGGGGTTTCGAGAAGGGACTACGAGACTCTGCGTGACAGATTCAAGTGGGGGAGTGTGTGTTCGAGAATTATCTCCCGAAGGTGCGCCTGGATTCTGTGATCCTAAGGTGCTTTGAGAGTTGGCGCCAACAGTTACACTGTCAGCAGTAACTCGTCTTTGTTGTAGATCAAGGCTGGCCTCGATGCGTTGGGTTGTGGTTGCGGACGCGGCCGATCTGGCACGGTCTGCTGGACTCTGATAGACGGAGGACTGGTCACTAGTGGCCTGAGCTCGTTTCTCTGAGTTTCTGCTAGTTCTCGAAGGGGCGGAGTTCCAATAGGGTCCTAATCCTTCCGTAATGGCAGGAGGAGGATAGCTATGTGCACTGGCGCTTCCTTGATTACTAGGGTTCCCGGAGCTGGATCCAGAAGAATCACGGCTCGACAGGGTGAAGGCTTTTTCGCGCAAAGACTCAAACTAGTGAGGGCTTTTTACGAGGTGGCGCCAACAGATGATCTCTCAACAGGTTTTTCCGGATAGTTCTCCCAGGGTTCAAGACGAAGTGTCTTTCTATGAAATTGTCACCCCTCGCGGTGGGCTCCAGATGAAACGGTGCAGTGGCGTGCGGCCGTGAAATCTAATATCAAAAGAGTAAGACGATAAGTCTTAACTCTAATCACACTAAACTCCAACAACCAATCACTCCAACAGTCTTATCGTTATTTAGTTCGGGGAGACGGGTACTCGTATCGACCCTTCAATTTCAGTAGAAAGACCACAGGTACTTTAGTGGGTGGAAGATCCTCCTTTATATAACCAGTGTCTCCAGATGTCTTATCGACGGGGGTGTAGATGTTTTAAGTCTACGAGTGAAGTGGCTCGCGCCAGAGATTGGACTTATAAATAGAAGACGGGCCGATGAGTGTGGGGAAGGGCGTAGAAAGCTAACACAGTGACTGAGCTGGCGCGAGTTTGAACTTGCAAGGTTCAGTGACTGGCGCGAGCCGAGTGTGTAGAGAGCGGGCTGAGCAATGTCACAGTGACTGAGCTGGCGCCGAGTTTGAACGTAAGTTCAGTGACTGAGCAGGCAACCGAGTGTGATAGACAAAGCCGACTAGACACCTAGGCCAGTGACTGGGCGGACACCGAAGAGGGGTAGAGGAGCTGAGTGTGGAAGGTTGGCTCTAAGGCTCTAGCACAGTGACTGGGCCGGCGCGAGTTTGAACTCTTGCAATAGTTCAGGGACTTGGCGCGGGATGAGTGTGTGGTAGGAAGCTGGCGCCGACTAGTGACTGGGCTGGCGCCGAGTGTGAACTTGCAAGGGTTCAGTGACTGGGACGGCAGATGAGTATAGTGCAGGCTCTTAGGCGAGTTGTCCAGTGACTGAGCTGAGCTCTGAGCTCAAAAGAGCTATGTGCCAATAACGGGGGAGTTTTCACTGCCTAACTACTGGTTTACATGTGGCTTTATACTACTGAACTAAGCAAGATGTACAAACGTTGAATGAGTAATAATAAGGTATAAGCGAGCTCTCTGGCTCCGTCTCGGGTGCACCTCTCTCTTTAGCGTCGCTTAGACGCCTCATCCTAATATCGTCCTTGTCATTTCCTTCAATCCCTCGGTTAGTCCATCTCCTTAGCGAGCCTTAGAAAGCCGCAGTACTTCCTTGGGCCAATGAGAGGCCAGCTCTTAGCGAATTCAACCCAAAGAGGGCCATCCTTCGTCGGCTAGCTTCGCTAAACCCCTCTACTTCATAATTGTCCCTTGCTAATACCATCGGCTAATAGCTTCTCTAAGCGAGTGCCAAGCCTCCTGGTAAGCCTTCATTACTCAGGGCATCCTTGAGTTCGTCGAGGGAATTTGAGGGAAGTCGGCGCCAACTATTTATACACTTCTTGGCGCCGACTTGTGCAAATTTCCTCTTTCGGATTCTTTCTTCCTTATGAGATCCTCGCGCCAAGGTATGCATTATCCTTGCTCCTTATTTTACTTCAAGGGTTGGCGCCAGCTTTTCAGCATGTAGCCTGGTGCTGACCCGTTTGAGTACGCTCCAATTTATACTGGCGCGCGCTCGCTTCATTGTCGATTTCCTGGCGCCGACTGGCTTCTATTTTGGGAAACCCTTCATAATCTCCTTGGCCTCAGTTCAAAGCCTCGCGCCAATAGCTAGTCTCTCCTGTTTCCTTCCAAAGTCCCTTGATTGCCTAACATCCATATTGACACCGAACTTGTAGCATTGGTTTAATACTCCGCGCCGGGTGAGTCCTATGGCTAGCTAGTGTGTTTTGAAGCCAGGCCAGTATCCTAAGCCCCCGTGAAGAGTACCTCAGACGGCAACCCAGTCTTCCTTTGTTGGTTATGCTAGTTTGCAATGCTTCAAACGGCTTAACACTCTGTTCCGGGATTGAACCAGTGCCCTCTAGTCTTACTGGAGTCACAAATACAAGCCATCCACTTGCATTTGTACGAAAACAAAGATTTCAGGCGCGCAAAGATGCACGCCTTATCACCGCATCCTCAAATATCCCTCGCTACATACGCGGTCGTTTTCCACGACTGCTCGAGAGCTGGTTGTTTTGGCTGCAGTGGCGACGCCCACTTGGCCGCCATCCGCAGCTTACTTAGAACCTGTCCTAGACCAACTCGCATGTCTCACTCGTAAGACGAAATCTCGTGAAAGGCTCAGAAAGGGACGCCACTCCTGCTCCACCGTTATCCATCCTATAACTCTTCGGCGTATCCCCGTGATAGCTTCAGTTTTCTTTCCCAAGTCTCCCTCACGTCGATTGGGAACTAGGGCGCGGAATCCCTGCATTCCTTTTCGAGTCCTTGCTTAGTTTACGCTTTCAGACTATCAAGGTGAATTTGCGAGTTTAGAAATCATCTCAATCGAGTATGATACTACTGCAAATTCCAGACGATCTATCCTATCAACAAGTTCCGTCGCTCATGCGAGCTCCCACGGGCGCGTCAGCGCTGTATCCGCCGCCTGCGTCATCTCAATCTCCGCATCCCCGCAGAGAAGGCACGCCAGCGCAACGGGGAAGTTGACGGAGGCGTCTCTGACTGGATTGAAGTTAGCCACGCCCAAGGCATGTAAGCGAGAACTAACATTGGCCGATAATTGTGTCCCCGCAGCGCGAGTCGCCTCCGGGGGAAGGAGCGAGAGCGGCATATACAAGCCCGCCGCGGAGATGGGGACCTGCTTGTGTCAGACGAGACGGTGGGGTCGAGAAGTGTCGCTGACGAATGGAACGGACGGTCAGTATGAGGATTGACGGGAACGAAACTCGACGACGCCAACCTTCTCCAACTTGAGCCACAGCTGTCGCGGGGAGGATCAGTGAAGCGGCAGCTGCAACCGCGAGCACAGATGCAGAGGGAAAAGCCTTCATTGTGTTGCAATGGTGGGTGGGTAGTCCTGCCCAGCAGTCCCGTTTTATGCCAATTGCCAAGGTGACTCAATTACGGCGCCTCATGCGAAGTTGTGGTTCTACCGATCAACACCGAACACCGCAAGTCAATGCAATCGAGTAAGTATCCCCAGTATCTCCTATTCATTGACGCGGCATCCTCAATTCTGCGGGATCGAGATTTCTCCGATTCTAGCTTCTTTGGCTTGAGCACAGAGAAGGCTCAGAGAGCGCAGGTCTTCGTGGAGGCCAGTACTCACTCCCACCCAGTATCATAGACAATTTTCAGTGTATGGGAGAGCCGGTGGTTCGAATCTGCCCAAAGACGTTCCGACTCCTTGCTCTGCATTCCGCGATGACTTTCCATTAATTTTTGGTTCCGCTAGACGGCGAACATTATGAATAGGTCCCTCCAAAATCTGTAAGCACTGCATTGTGAGTACAATCAAAATTCGATTTAGGGGTGTACATGTACGACATACTGGAGTTACTCGCAGGTCTTCGTGGAGAGCATGGCACTCGTTACCATTCAATTGTGTAACATAATGCACATTTGCGGGAGAGACAGTGGTTCGATGTCGTGGCTGTTTTTTTGTTTTGTTTTGTTTGTTCTTGCAGCGAGCCTAAGACAGTATGCCGATAAATGCGCTGGTGGAGTATTAGTATAACTGTATAAAAGTGTTTTCCGCCTACCCGAGTCAGCCTCGAGACAGCTAAATAAGTATTCGCAGAGCCGGCCCGATAATTATTACTCCCACATGTTATGCGAAAAAGTTAAAACGTTCAAGATGGAAGAAACGGGGGTTCTGATTGGACTTACCCTGGTGTTCGTGCGTCAATCAGGATTTAACGCACAGAATTGACACACCTATCCACCCAGGACTACATGCCAAAATGCGTGCCTCTTTATTCCGTAGCCACGCGGTGTATGCACGGAGCAAGCGAGCGCGGAAATGGCGCGCGACAGATGCACAACACGGGCACGGGACGCAGAGCCTTAGGGCATGGCGGGGCCTGAAAAGATCCAGCCGAATGCGAAGCAGAGAGATTCAGCCGAACGCGATCCAAAGCCGGCGGGCTGCGTGGCACAGGCTCCAGATAGGACTCGGTCGGTTTGGTTGGTACCAACGGAGCGGACGAATCCAAAGAGGACTAGGTGAAAGAAAGCGGGGAGTACAATTTGGAGCTCTAGGCGTAGTAAGTATTAGTGTCCATATCCGTGTTCCGCATTTCGTATTCGATATCCTGGAAGAGGGAAGGATCTGCGACGACGTAAAGTTCGCCCCGCGGCCGTAAGGTAGATGGAAGCCCGACGGCGGCGCAGATGGAACTTTGCTTTCGAGCGCAGGGCTGACACTTTCCAAGGGCGACAGAGCAAGCGGATGACTGCGAGCCGGGACCGCGAGGGCGAGGGCATAGACGGGGAAGGCCGGGAAAGCTGAGTCTAGACCAGGATTCGCCGAAGACATTGATGGCTTTCGTGCATCAGACAGCATTTAACGCACGGAAGCTGCGCTGCGTACCTAGTCAACTTGGAATGGACGTCTACAAAACTTCGTGGAGCAAGGAAGATCACTCCCGCCCGTTGTTATTTCGACGAATAAAGGTGGAGGGAGACACGGCGGTTCGACCCCGCCTAGAGGGAGTGCGAGCTGACCATATTTTTTCTTTCTTTGAGAGTAATGCTTTTGTTTTCTGCAGGCGGAGTGCGTGCCTCGTTTTCAGGCGAGGGGCGTGGGCGCCTCACGCGAACATTCAGCGGGCGAGATGCCAGGCCGGGAACAGCTGACGAGGGACTGATGTCAACGCGATTTAGACGTAGAGAGCTCGGCTTCGCACGTAAGAATGGGTGACACGAGGGGCAGGACAATTTGAGTTGAAGAGAGATAGTATCCAAACACTGGGGAGACGAAGTCCGCGTCTGCGTGCATATGAGATGCAGTATCGCAAAGGAAACGGAGATGCAGATGAGGTGGCGCGCGAGGATTAGACGTGGAGTCGAGTGGAGACAGCGTGCGGCGGATGGAGATCTAGAATGGCCGTGTGCAGAGTGGAGATACTGTAACAGTATTCATGCGAGATGTGCGACACCGACACGCGGCCTGAAGGAAAGCACACAATGCTTGTAGTGAACGCGGGGGAAGAGCTCCAAATGGGCTTGCTCCCCGCACAGCAGACAAGCGCAGGATGAGGGATGCGGGACGTTCGACTTGCACTCCGCGGCAGTAAGCTAGATGTGCGCCCGGCCGCGATGTAGACGGAGCTCTTTTTTTTTGGATGAGACTTCCCAGGGAGCGATAGCGCGAGTAGCGTAACGCGACACGCGAGGATGCGAGAGAGCCGGGACGCATTGGAGGAAACCTAGCCTCGAATATAATCATGAGCGATTCGACACCCACAGGCTGGCGGAAAGAGAGCCAAGACAGTCAAGGGGTACCCGCCGGAAGATGCCGAGACACCGGGTTATAGGGTAGGGTGGGTCGGCGACCTCTTAATTCACTTTTTGGAATTTATGTAGAACCCTCTGAAAATGTGTTTAGAAGGGTCAGAAAAAAATTGACTTTTTTTTGCTGCCTGTCTGAATGTCTGGAACAAAGTCTGGAATGTCTGGAACGGCTTGCCCATGGTTCGCGTGGCCACCATTGGCGCGGATCACTCACGAATGAGTGCTTGATTGCGGCTCAAAATTCGGATTTTCAACAATCTGCCTGGGAAAATTACCCGATTTGGGGCTTACATAACTCGGCTAATAGGGTAGGGAGGGTCCAGCGACCCTTAAGTCACTTTTAGGAGTGGGTGTAGGAGATTTTCTTTGTGGGTACCCCTTGAAGACAGTCCGAGTCAGAATTAAGAATTCCGGGTCGAATGGCCGCCCAGGAGAATGGATCGAAACGCAGGAAGGAACAGCCCTACGGCCCGCAATCACGTCCCGTGTGGTGTGGAGCCGCCGAAGCACACCCAAGCCGCGGGTCGACATGGGCGTCTGCGGCAAGCGCCGATTTGCGCATGTGTGGCAGCACCCTCCGCTTGTCATCGCGTGTTTGCCGCCCTCCTCTCTCTCCGCACGCCGGCAGGTACCGATGGTCACGAATGATCCGCCTCCCGCCCGCGCTCCTCCTCATCACCCTCGCCCTCACACTCGGCATTTCGGCCGCGTCCAGCTCAAGCCCGCGGCTGCCCGCCAGTGCGAGTGCGCCACCGCGAGTAGCGCAAGCGCAATCGGCACGCCGATCAACTCGGCGGCGCTTTCCTCCCTGCGCGGCGTGGTGTCATGCGGTGCGCTGTCCTGCTCCTCCTCTGCACTGCGTCTGCTAAGAACGGGTTAATTTGGGTGGGTAGTGGCCAACTGCCTGGGTTCTCCGCCGCGGCCGCGAACCAGTCCTGCTCCGAGCTCACGCTAAACTACTCGTGTGTCGCACCGCTGTGCGTCTACTCCCTTCTCACTCGTGTCGTGCCTCACCCCATGACGAGCTCCCCTCCACCGAGGCGCTCGTCGAGAGTCCCGCAGTGCTGCGACGAAGCCGACGGGCATCTCCTTCCCGTCGTTCCTGCCGTCGCCCTCCGCGCCCGCCTCCTCTTCCGCTGTCCCCGCATCGGCGTCGAACTCGGCCGTGGCGGCCGCATCAAGCACCTCGACGGTCCCCGCGAGCTTCTCCGCGCCGTCGACGACGCTGAGCAACGCTGCGCACACATGCCGCGCACTCGCTCGGCAGCGTCGCAAGCACTGTGGCCGGCTTACGACTACTAGGCGCCGTGTTCCTATAGTGCTACCAGCCCCGCCGTGTGGTCGCATTTTATCTTGGCGCCTTTCTCCCGCCCTACCCACGTCCCCTGTATCTGTCTCAAGCCCTCCCGCTGCCCTTGGCTTCTGACCACACTCGCTGCTCTGGCTGTGGCTGATTCCTGGCTCCCGTTGCGCCGATTCCTCTTTTGTCATCTGGCCGCTCCGTGCGTTCATTCGCTCGTCTATCTCGCTGATGCGCCTCCTCGCACGCAACGCCGAGCGCCCTCTTCCTCTGTCCGCCGCGCCTCCTTACTGCGCGAGCCTAATCTTCACGCCATCTTCGCCAGCGCGTCCTGTGTTATTTCTATCTTCGCTGCTGCGCCGCGGGTGCCTCTGTATTGTATTCTTTCGGAATTATTGTCGTCTTGACGCCTGAGATAGGTGTCTCCCTCAGCGGAGGGGTTCGTATCTGGTGCTGAGATCGGGCCTTCGTGGATATCGATATATCCTCGTGGCACCCGTTGTACTGTAATTCACAGGTCCTACCTGCAATCTATTTTAACCGCATGTATTAGAATTCCCGATGAGTGCCCACGAAGGCGGCGTCGCAGCTCCACAGGTGAGTCTTCGGCTCTGCAGTCGAGTATTTGTCTTCGTAGAGCAGAGCAGGGTTGCGCGCTCACTCGATTTGCGCATTCCGGACGATCCGTGCATAACTCAGAGAGGTGGTGGTTTGAGTCCACCCGAAGACGTGCGTGCTCTTTATCCGGTTGTTTTTGGCAGCCAGGTGGATTAGCTTGAGTTGTGATCATAATGCACGGCTTCTGGCGCAGATCTGCGCATATCGGACACTGACTGATGAAGAGCGCGAGGGACCAGGCATTCGGAAGATCACGAAGATAGAAGTCTGATTGATGCAGCGCGGAGAGGTGATCATGAAGCAACTATCCAGGATACCAGCTTTACGCAGAGACTCTTCGGGGATTGTGGTACGCGCTCCCATCCAATCCTGTTGGGTGCAAAGATGTGGGAGAGTCGGTGGGTGGTTCAAATCCACTTGAGGCCGTACAACCTCCAGTAATACGCGCGCACCACCACAGGCGGTGCCATCCACCGGAATCCAGCGAAAATCCACCAGATTGCTATGGACCGAGAAATCACATCCGCCGTCATCCACCAGACATTGAAAGTACTTTGGATGTTGGCGGCCCCCCGTACAAGAAATGGATTTCTGTGCGAACTTTATCTTCACCAAAATTTTCAGCTTTCATGACTCCATTTACACAAACTATTATCTTGCCACAAAACTCCGTCATCCACTTGATTTGAATTCAGCCTTCGTCCACCGTCGTCCAGCAGATTTCGGGTAAGATCCAACGGTCTCTTGTGATTTGCAGGTGAAAAAACCCTGTCATCCGCTGGACCTATGAGACTCCACCGACATCCAGCGGAGTGAGGGAGCAAACAGGGGACCGGTGGATGAATAATTGCACCAGATCGGACATCGCCGGTGGACGGCATCCTCTGTTGCTCATACAGCGGCGTCCGTTGGCAGATGCAATCTATTGATGGCAGCCGGCATCTGCTGATGGCTGCCACTGTCCACCGGCATCTGTCGCCATCGACATTCCATATAACCGAGGGGGGCTGTTGGCATCAACCTGCTGGAAGGAGTGCAGTCTAAAGGCTGGAGAACTCCGCCGCTCCATCCGGGCTCATCAACATCCATGGGATGGAATTCCTCGGAAGTGAGCGTTTCCAGGGCTTCCGGGCGTTCAAGATCCTAGGCGCCTGTTGAGACATGATGGATTGATTGTCAGAGGGCCAGAATCACGGTGCGCTGTATTGAATGTCCAATCGGACTCAATCTGATCAACCAACCCAGGTTTCAAGATGTTTATTTTGTTGATAGCAGCTCTCAGCAAACAATCGAAAATGATCTCGCAACCCTTGCCCTTGCCAAGAATGTCGGGAAAACTTTCCAAGATAGCTTGCTCTGGCTGTCGCACCAGCACAGAGTGGTTGATTGTATTTAACAATGCGGATGCCATCCATCTCAACCTCATGAAGTATTTTCCTTCTGGCTCTCATGGAAACATCCTTATTACATCCCGAAATCCTGACCTCCATCAGCTTGCACAGGCCACATACAAAGTTGAGGAGATGGCACTAGAGGAAGCAATTGATCTTCTCTTATCTGCTGCTCAATATGATATCATGGAGGTGAATAATAGAGATGTTGGTAAGCAAATTGTTCAGGTATGTTGCATCTCCAGAATCTTGGACATTGGTTGAAGGATTCCAAAGAAACTCCATTGCCTTCCCTTGGCTGTGGCACAGGCCGGGGCATTTATCTCGTCATCCCGTGCTCTTCCGAAGTATCTGGACTTGTATGAACACACAGCTAGCCGAATGCAGTTACTGCATCAAAAGCCCCCACAATCCGAGTATGGGTGGTCGGTTTATGCCACATGGCAGATCAGTTTTGACAACCTTTCCAGCCAGGCAAGAGAGCTGCTTCAAGTGTGCTCTTTCATCCATCACGATGGGATCACAGAGGATATCTTTCAACAAGCTACATTGTACCAGATTACTCCAGAGGGGCCGACTGAGGCAGACCTCCAGGAGCCATTGGGGTTCTTGGCCAAATTCCTTGATAGTACAGGATCCAAAAGTTCATAGGACTGACCAATGAGCTTGGACGCTTCTCATTGATTGACTTTCAGGCTGCCTCGGGAGACATTACCTTCTCGATTCATCCACTGGTGCATGAATGGTGCAGGGCCATAGTGAAAGTGGATGCTCCCACTGAACTGTGCATGCACAAACTCATAGGGATGTCATTGGCCTCAAGGGATGATGATTTTCGATTCTCACACCAAATGTTTCCCCATCTTGATGCACTTTTGTTCAAGACTGGTCTGGATTCAAGCCGACAGCTGAACATTCTTGATGCCTCATTTGCATCACAGTGTCTGTGGGTATATCACAAGGAAGGGAAGTGGAGTGATGGAATTCATCTGGGGGAATATCTGCTGCAAGCCCTATTGGGGCAGCTGGATGAAGACGAAACTCTCTACATTCAAGGGACTCTAGCCGTTATGTATGCCAACAGCGGGGCGATTCATAAAGGGATAGAACTTTCAGAATTGGTCATGAACAAGCGCAGGGAACTTCTTGGCGAGGATCATCCAGACACTCTGTGGGACATGGGAAACCTGGCACTCAGGTACTCAGAGATGGGACAGGTTCAAGAGGCTTTAGAACTAGAGAAAGTGGTTTTGAGCAAGCACAGGGAACTCCTTGGTGAGGATCATCTGAAGACTCTGAGTACCATGGGAAACCTGGCAATCTGGTACTCGCAGATGGGACAGTTTCACCAGGCTGCAGAACTGGAGAAAGTGGTCTTGACCAAGCGGAGGGAAATCCTCGGTGAGGATCATCCAGACACTCTAAGGACCATGGGAAACCTGGCAATCAGGTACTTGCAGATGGGACAGTTTCACCAGGCTGGAGAACTGGAGAAAGTGGTCCTGAGCAAGCACAGGGAACTCCTTGGTGAGGATCATCCAGATACTCTGAGTGCCATGGGAAACCTGGCAGCCAGCTACTCGGAGATGGGACAGTTTCACCAGGCTGCAGAACTGGAGAAAGTGGTCTTGAACAAGCGGAGGGAACTCCTGGGTGAGGATCATCCAAACACTCTGATCACCATGGGAAACCTGGCAATCAGGTACTGACAGATGGGACAGTTTCATGAGGCTGGAGAACTGGAAAAAGTGGTCTTGACCAAGCGGAGGGAAATCCTCGGTGAGGATCATCCAGACACTCTAAGGACCATGGGAAACCTGGCAGCCACCTACTCGGGCATGGGACAGTTGCAGGATGCAGCAGAACTGGAGAAAGTGGTCTTGAACAGGCGCAGGAAACTCGTTGGCGAGGATCATCCAGATACTCTACGCAGTCTTGGAGATTTGGGGTTCATATGTTTCAAAATGGGTCACCTCACAGAGGCGCACGAGCTTCAGGAGCAGGCATTACATGCACGCAGGCGGGTCTTAGGTGAGGGACATCCGGACACCGTGGACACCGCACATCGGCTCGCTGTGACAATTGCGCAATTGGAAGGTGTAGGGAGTCAGTGAGATATGCAATAATCATTTTCAGTAAGTTGAGTCTTCTCATTGAATCAACTTCTTCAGGTCTTTGACTTCAATGGACAGCGAAATGTAGTTGGGAGTTGGGGGATTTTGTTGGTTTCATTAGAATGGTCCATAGGGTTCCTTACTTGTACTTTGCGTAGTTCCATTTATAAACTCTGTGCCGTTACATCTCTAAACAGTCAACCAACTTTGACTAATCAAGTTGTTTCAACAGTTACTTCCTTGCATAGCGGAGCACTCCCATAGGTAAACAGGTCTTCCTACGCAACGCAGCTCGCTCCTGCCTTTTGTTAAAATCCCCATTCAACTGTGAAGGGAAAGCGGGTGGTTCGATCTCGCTTGGAGGTATTGAATGTACAGTATGTATGCTGTTTTGATTCGAGTAAGCAGCTGCATATGACCCCCGCGCAGGAACGGAGCAAGTGGGCTTAGCCTCAGAGATGTCAGATCCGTTGCAACGTGGTGAGTTATTTTAGTCCCTGAGTCGAGGATCAGAACTTACACACCGGGCCAGCGTCGTATAGCACCAAGGAAGCCTCCGCGGAGCATCGCTCCCGCCCCTTTATCGCTCTACTCGGTGCTAGGTGAAGGGAGAGCCGGTGGCTCGACCGCGCTCGGAAGCATTCACGAAGTAGGCGAACTTTTTATTTGAGGTCGGTGGGAGCGCCGCGGTGGCCCGCGCAGAAATTACGCGGTCAGCAGAGGTGCACGGGAAAGGCAGATACATACAGTCCCGATGCGGAGGAGACCGAGCGTCAATCAGTCAGTCGTAGCATATCTCAATTACCAACGTGCGCAACAGACGTACCTAACGAGGATGAAATGCCCGACTTGCGAGATAAGTCTTTGTGGAGCATGGCGCTCGCTCCCGCGCTTTTTGTAGTCATCTATTGAGGTGAAGGGAAAGATGGTAGTAGCTTAAAGTTCGCCTTTCTCGCAATAAATACGTTCCTGAAGGACAATATAAGACGCTAATCCGCCGCCTCATGCCTGGTGGAACATGTCTTCGCAGGGCAAGGAATCTCGCTGCAACATGTTAGTGAAAAATATTGAAGAACCATGGGAGAGCCGGCGGTTCGAGCCCAGAAGACGTGTCTTTGCAAACTTCAGCCTTTTTCCCGCTCGTAATTCTGTGCAAACGAGAAGTTACTCACTCAGGGTGCGAAGCTGGCCGAGGAAGTCTTCGCGGAGGATAGAGGCTCGCTCACGTCCGTTGCTCCGGCGCGGAAAAAGGCAATGGGAGAGGGAGCGCCGGCGCCCCGCCCCTGCCGGAGGCATATGGTGTATACGAATCCTTTTTCTCGAAGGTGCGTACTTACTTTGTGTATGCGCGCCACGGAAGAAGCTTCATAATTGCGACGCGAGGCGGAGACTCTGGGTGCTTGATAGCGAGCGCGGATGGAAGACCTCGGGGAAGCGCATATCGCAGCATTCACAAGCAGGAGGTACATACCGCAGCGCTCAGCAAGCGGGAGGAGCCCGCCGTGATCCAGAGGAGACTCGGCCGAATGCGAGGCAGCGAGGCAGACATGCAGGGACTCAAGCTGGCACAGCACGGGGATATCCCAAGACATCGCGTTTAGACAGGATGAGACAGGTAAGACAAGACGGATTACAAGTGGGGCTCTAGGGTAGAAGTATCCGTATGCGTATTGGCGACAGCAGATCGACAAGAGAAGTATCTGCAACAGTATCCGCAACTTCGAATAACAGCGCGGGCGGGCGGAGCGAGAGGCGACGAGGAGATGGGGTCCGTGTATGCGTGCGTGCGTAGGAGGTATCGTCCAATGAAGGAGATGGCGGGGCGGGGGTCCGGAGTGAAGGCGAGGCGGTGTGCGGAGAACGGAAGCAGTGCGAGGCGAAGGCGGCGTATGGGATGGAGATGCGAGACAGCGTCCGTGCATGGAGTAGGTAAGAGAATTGAGGTGGTGTGTAGCGTGGAGACGGCGTACGAGATGGGGACCGAGATAGCGTCCGTGCGAGATGTCCGTGCGAGGTGCCACCCGCCGTGAAGGCCCGAATGCGCAATGCTACCGCAGCAGCGCCGAGCCGAGAAGGACGCCCGCCACACTCATCGCGGCGCCGCCAATCCCCACCCCCCGCAAACGGGGCGCGCCCACAGCGTTACTCGGCGTCGTCGACGGCGGCGCCGAGGAGCTCGCGGGGGCCGTCGCCGTGGTTGACCTCGCGCTCGAATTGGACGCAGCGGAAGAAGAGGCGGACGCGGAGGTCGACGACGGGACGAACGACGGGAAGGAAGGGGAGGTGGGCTGAGTTGCTGCGGCGCAGAACTGCTCGACGAGCGCCTCGGCGGAAGACACTTGATGCGGGCACGCGGTGAGGCACGAGACAAGGGACACGGGGTGGGTTTTGCGGTGCGCGCAGAGGAGGGTTGGCGCGGCGCCACGAGAGTAAAGGGGATAGAGAGGGAGGAGACGCACAGCGGAGCGACACCGAAGCAACTCACCGCGACCTCGGAAGCGCAGATCGCGGCCGCGGCGGCGAGCCCGAGGCAGTTTGCCACTACACCAATGTACCCATCTTAGTACGTGGAACAGAGGGTAGGGCTGTGCGCCGTGCCCGTCACGGGCACGGCCGTCATTTCGACGGGAGGGAGACGGGTAAACCCGTCCCGTCTCCGTCCCGTCGTGGAAGTTTAGAAAATCTCCACGGAACGGGACGGGCGACGGGACGGCCGTCACGGGCTACCGGAAGGTGTCGGTTTTCCGACAGGCACAGTTTTCAGCCCGTGCTATGCAGGAGACAGCTGCAAACTCATTTCAGGTTCTAGAGGATCTGATAGAGACAGTTAAACCAAGAAACGCGAATAAATCTTTGCACGAGGGAGGAAGGCGGTAAATAAAAACGAGTGGGAGCGGTCTTGGACGGAAGGATAAAGGAAATCTGCAATAATGAAATCAGTAATACTCATATGCAAGAAACAACTCCAACCTCGTCATTGTCAATATCCATTTCGTCCTCATTACCCTCGGAATCGGAGGGATCGATGAAGTCCGGGAGCTCGAAGTCGTTATCTTCTTGGTCACTGACTGAATCGGCAACTGTCTTGACACGAGGAGCCTTTGCACGCGTATAATTTTAATCCTGACCAGTAGATTTTTGGAGGAGGGCCTTGGTATCCGATTCTGACTCGTAGAATTCAATCTCAGAGGCATCTTTGAGATTCCCATTGGCGTCGCGGGCACACTGGTCAGACATCATCAGAAGAAGATGGTGAAATACCGCGATGCTTCCACAGCTTTTATAGCTCGCAATCGGTTGCAGAGCCGGTCTACGAGTGCTTGAATATAGCTAAATGGATAATTACTAGTACCTGAGTATGGCTGCAAGGAGAAAGAGAAAATTTACGAGTTCACCGCTGGTTAATTTCCGTCCACCCTGCAGGCACTACTACACCACCCTGGCACTGGCAGTGCGAGGGGCAGAATGCCAGCCACTGGAGACAGGATAATTTCTGATTTCAAAAGGATTCAACGCGTCAGTTCATTGCTGGGGCGTCGAGATATGTTGCGGACGTGAAGAGGAAGGCTGGACTGCCGTTTTGATTGCCGGTACATCGCTTCCAAATGGCTGGATGGCAGTGGACTCGGAAACACGGCATTTACCTCAATCGGTGGTTTAACGTTACACGGCTCAAATATACTCACGTGATCCTGCCCGTTGTAGTCCGTCGTGCCGTCACGGCCGTCATTTCGACGGCCGTCGGCTCATCGAACCGTCCCGTTGCCGTCCCGTCGGAAAATATTTCCAGGCCCCGACGGAACGGGTCGGCTACCCGTCGCCGGAATCCGTCGAACCGGCACGACGGGCACGGCGCACAGCCCTAACAGAGGGAGGATTCAGTGCACGCACCGCACGAGAAGACGCCGCTTAACGAAGGCAGCGCCGCCGAGTTTGCTGGCGTGCCGATTGCGCTGCTGCTTTCCCTACTACTTCCCGCGGCACTGGCGCTCGAGCCTCGAGCTGGAAGTGGATGACGTGGACGCGGCGCAGGCGCTGAGCGCGAAGGGAAGGGCGAGGAGGAGGGGCGGGGCCGGGAGGTGCATCGTCCTGGCCGGGTGGGCCGTCAGAGTGAACACAACGGGAGGGAGATATTGGATGAGAAGTTTAGAGGCGCGGCGGGAGATGCCGCACGGATCATAATGCCGTTGCCAAAGTGTGATCTGTGAGTGCGCCGTGACACTCTCTCCTCCAAACCACGACGAGCGTTTTCGTAGTGTTTGCAGTCGGTCGAAAGACCTCCTTCAATCCTTCCGTTGTCTTACGCTTTTCTCCGCCATTCGGTTCGCTTCCGGCATGAATACGGTTCTTTGGGAGCTAACTGTGGCCCTCCTCGCTGGAGTCGATATCGCTGCGGTTGTGCTCGAGCGCCGGTCTGTCTAGGACACTGTCAAAATCTGACTGCTTCACATTCTACCCCATCTCTCCTGAGGCATGACCTCGTTCCGCTGCAAGGCCATCTGCGCAACGACACGCTCGATCTCGATTTTGCGCAGCTGCTTTTTCCTTCTATACTCTCGCTTATCTCGTCCTGAACGCATCCGAGCTCAGGGTACCAGAATCGCCCTCATCCTCAAATATCCCCCGCAACAGACACACTCGTTTTCCCCGACTGCTTGAGAACTGGTTGGTTGTTTCGGCTGCAAGGGCGAAGTCTACGAACGCCAACGTCCCGCCGCCTAAAAACTCTCCTGGACCCACTCGCGCGTCTTACTCAACAAATATTCGTAAGACGAGATCTCGGGAAAGTCTAGGAAAGGAACTCCAATCGCAAGTGCGCTTATCCATCCGATAACTCTTGCGTATGATCGTGATGGCTTCAATAAAGAAAAATCTCGCTCACGTCAATTGGGACCTGGGGTGCGGAATCCCTGCAGTTCTTTCGAGTTTATGCTGAGGTCCCGCAGTCAGACTTCCGAGGTGAATTTCCGCGTTGTAGGAATCATCTCAATCGAGTATTATTCCAGAGTGCAGACGATCTATCCTACAACCAACAAGTTGCGTCGCTTATGCGTCACTGTAAGAGGCCCCACCGCTCCATCAGCGCTGTATACCCCGCCTGCATCATCTCAATCTCCACATCCCCGCAGAGAGGGCACACAACCGACACTGTGAGGTTCAGAGGCGTCGCCGACTGCATACAAGTCGGCGACGCACACGGCATGTGATCGGAGAACCTACATTGGACGATGATTTTGTCCCCGCAGCACGAGTCCCCTCCGGGCGACGAAGAGACAGCGGCATACAAGTCGGCCTGGGAGATGGGGATCCCACATGTATCAGAGGAGACGGTGGCGTCCAAGAGGGTCGCTGACGAGCGGAGCGGACGGTCAGTACGAGGATGGAAGGGAACGAAATCAAGGATGCAAACCTTGTCCAACTTGAGCCGCGGCTGTCGCGCGGAGGATGGATGAAGCGGAACCTGCAACTGCGAGCGCTAGGAAAGATGACGAGGGAAAGGCTTTCGTTGTGGTGCGATGCTGCGTGGTTAGTTCCGCCCAGAGGTCCCGGTTCTATATCAAGGTCACTGAATTACGGCCCGGCATGTGAAGCAGATCTACTTCTGCTGATCAACACCGAGCACCACAAGTCGATTCGATCCAGTATGTACCGCCATTCGTATTCACCGACGCGGCATCCTCAACTCTGCGTCAAAGGCTCGGACAGGGACTCTCCTCCTCCACTGTTATCTATCCTATAATTCTTCTGCATATCACTGTGATGGCTTCAGGCAAATTGCTCGCGTGAATTGGGAACTGGGGTGAGGAACCCCCGCATTTCTTTTCGCGTCCCCGCCCAGTTTATGCACAGGTCACGCATTCAGACTAGCGAGGTGAATTTCCGAGTGACGTGTTCCTTTTAGAAATCATCTCAATTGAGTACTAGTTCAGATTCCAGACGGTCTATCCTATCAACAAGTTTCGTCGCTCATGCGAACTCCCACGTCACTGTAAGAGGCTCCACCGGCGCCATTAATGCTGTATACGCCCCCTGCGTCATCTCAATGTCCACCCAAGCCCCGCAGGAAAAACATTGAAGCGCAACGGTGAGATTGACAGAGGCGTCTCCGACTGGATAGAAGTCAGCCAAGGCTCCCGAACACATGCAAGCCGGGAACCTACATTGGACGATGATTGTGTCCCCGCAGCGCGAGTCGCCCCCAGGTGGCACAGCGACAGCGGCATACAAGTCAGCCTCCGAGACAGGGATACCGCATGTGTCGGACGAGACGGTGGGGTCGAGCAGTGTCGCTGACGAACGGAGCGGTCGGTCAGTATGAGGATTGACGGGAACGAAACTCCACAACGCCAACCTTCTCCAACTTGAGCGACGGCTGTCGCGGGGAGGATAATTGAAGCGGCAGCTGCAACCGCGAGCACCACGACAGATTGGGAGAGAAAAGCCTTCATTGTGTCGCGATGTTGGATGGGTAGTCCTGCTCAGCAGTCCCGTTTTATGCCAAGGTGACTCAATTACGGCGCCTCATGCGGAGAAGTTGTAGTTCTACCGATCAACACCGAACACCGCAAGTCAATGCAATCGCCTAAGTATCCCCGGTATCTCCTATTCATTGACGCGCCATCCTCAACTCTGCGGGATCGAGATTTCTCCGATTCTAGCTTCTTTGGCTTGGTCGTTCTGGTATCGTGACCACCCTCGCAATAAGAAATTGGCATAGCTTGGAGCAGAATCGGGAGCCCCCTGGGCGCGGAAACTCTTGTGTACGAACGATGGCAAGGGCAAGGTCCCATTGAACATTCGTCTGAACCTCCGACACACAACATCAACATCGTCTGCTGGGCCTCAACATGAAGCGGAAATGTCGGCGGAGCGCTCGCGCTGCTGGGTTACGTTGGATACTGCGGACCGGCACCTCTTCCTGATCGCCGTCTACACCCCGTGTCAAATGTACGTTGGCTAAGTAAAAATGGACTGCGGCAATATATCGAATCTTTCGCCTCGCCTCATCAAGTACTATACTAAACTGGGAAATTCGCACTCAGGGATGAAACACGTTGCGCGCAACCATCATTTTAAGCAGCGAAATTATACGTTCCCAAGAACTGTGTACAGTCAGAGAAGGCTGTGGATTATTGCTCCTGCTCAGTTGTGCGTGGCATTGGGAGGACGGGCTAAATGGGTATCAGATTGATTAAAAATATAGGCTAGGTATCCCCGCCATTTGCGCGGGCCTATGGAAACCCGGAGAATTACGCTTTTTTAGCGAGCGTCGGCAGGATGCCGGTTGATGCCAAGTGATCTCGGCTGCTGTTTTCGGTTGTAAGACCCCGGAACTAGACATGCGCGCCCGTCCAGTCACCGTTCACACACGCATTTGGGCCTCCAGCGTCGGTCCACCTAATGGTAGTTCTCCCACTGACTCCCAATCAAGGGTGATGTCATGTAAAATAATGATCATAATTATTGATCCTCAGTTTGAAAACTACCATTAGATCCCCCCGCAAACTCTTCGTCCGAGAACCAAGCGAAGAGTTCCACATCCTCAACCATATCACCCTGCCCCCTGGGCTCGTCTTCATCAATCATTCGGTTGAGCTGATCTGATTGTTCGGCATCTGTGCAATCATTGGTCAAAAATGAAATCTTCGTAGTGTGGTTGGAAGCCAGTGCTTACCTAGTCCTTGCCCGTTATTAACTCCTCCCATGTAGTAAGACCCATTAGGTCCTACTACACTATCCCCATTGCACAGTGGCTGTAAATCAGGGATCAGTTCCATTCATTGGCGATGTCCTCTCGCTCTTTACGTTCAAATGTGCCTGGCACTGCAAAACTATTGCCTGCGTCCTGGAGTGTAAGCTGTTTTCCTTTCCTGAGGTCTGTTGCAGTCTCTAATATCCAATCCAGGACTGTGCTCACCCGCTGGCCACGGATGACTGGGAGGACTTTGGGTCACACATGCGCCAGCGGAGCCCGGATACAGTAAGAACTGAGTGAACTCCCTGGTTTATAACACTAACTTGCCTCCTCCAGGAATTGTTGAATAGATCATCCACGCCGCCTCCATCAAAGAAGCGCAGTATTGTAGCTTATGTGTCTCCGGATCGCAAAAGACTGCGTCAGGCATTAGCTGAGGGCGGTTCCTCCAACATTATCAATTCATCCAGTAAGCAATTATTTTCAACTCTCATTCAGTACTAATATATCCTCAGAGCCTCCAGTCTCGGAACGCATTGAATTTTTCCCACTCACTGAATGTTCGCTGCAAGAGCTTCTTCACCCTACGGAGGCAAATGGGGTGCGTTTTTTCACATGTGACCCTCAGCATGCCGCTCCCGGCTTCCTTGCCGTTGAGCTCTCAGCCAACATCGGTCTTGGGACGTTCAAAACTGCCCATATTGGACACTTGACGTTGACCCACCTGGCAACACATGGGCTTGGGACAAGGCAGAACGACTTGGTGGCGGTTAAACGACTGTATTACAAACGCGACCAGAAGGCCAACAGCTCCGACACTCCAAAGCTCCGCAGAGTATGTGAAGATTCTCCAGGAGGCAAACCTTCTGTTCTGGGGGGCATCTATCATGGCTTTCACTTCTTCATTCATCTGCCACTTCATATCCCAAGCTACAGAGGAACCCCCTTTCACAATTCCGGAATTGCGATTTGTTCATGCAGGTGTGGCGGTCGTGCATGAACAGGTTAATGGAACCAATGTTGCCAACACGTCCTCTGTTCGGCGGACATATTTGGTAGAGGAATTCATCAACACTGGAACAGAGCCCGAAGAATTCGTTAAATTCATCCACAATGGGGATGCTGTGCCGCTGCTGCCTCCTGACGACCCACTTTATGGGATTGCAGAGTTCCTGTGCTTCACACAACATGTTCAGTACTTCAAGAGCGGTGGTGCCGTATTTTTGTCTGACTTGCAAGGTATGATATAATTGCTCCTTTTGAACACGAAGTGTGCCAAGGTCTGATTGCAAACTAGGCTCGCAGACTTTGCTCACAGATCCGCAAATCATGACCTCACCGTACGATTATCCCTTCTTCTTTGCTGTAAATCGGTTTTAGCTGAGTGAATTTTTAGGGAGATTGCAAATGGCACGGATATTTTCGGTGAGGGGAATGTTGGCAAGGTTTTCGTTGAATTCCCGAAGCAGCATATCTGCAATCAATACTGCGAGTGGTTCGAACTGCCGTCCATGAAGGTCTCTGGTGTGAATGACTCCTAATACATTCATTTACATCCTATGCAATATGCCCTATGAATATAAGCTATGATTATGATACAATCCTGCTTGGTGTATGGATGGTTTCTGTTGTTGAACCACTTCTCCGATTGGCCCTCTGCATAACTTGCCCAGCTGAAGAAGACTTAGAAGTGCAAGTTAGTGCCTGTACCCGTAGAGTAGCAGCAGGGGACTTATGAGAACCTAGCTTGGTGGCTCAGGATGAAGCTCCGGGCGTTGATTTGTTGTAAGACTCGGTTCGCAGTCGGCAGGTAAGTGTGTATTGTGTCACAGGAAATTTGACATGGTGGGATGTAGAAGTATGGTATAAAGGAAGAATTGGACATTAAGATTGTGGAAAATATATGCCCGCACCGAGTACCCACCGCGTCGACAGGTTTCGCTCGCGACGCGACGTTTGATGCACAGGCACGTGACCTTGATGGAACACAATTCCACGCGACACCGACGTGTAATAGCGGTCGGGGGCAGTTTGGAGTAGCCTGAATGATTTAGGAGTGAAGAGTGGGTGGAGGAAAGGTGGGAGAAATGTTATGTGGTCGTTAACACCCATTGAGGACCTCGTGTGCCTCGGAATGATTGAGAAGGAATTAATTTCAAGGGTGAACTTAAGGTGTTGATTGGGAAGAACTTGGGAAACTTCCCTCACCTGAAGAGTGAGATGCATTACGGAGTGGCGGCTGGAGCTTCACGTATGTGTGGTTCCGGGGTCTTACAACCAAAAACGGCAGCCGAGATCACTTGGCATCAACCGGCATCCTGCCGACGCTCGCTAAAAAAGCGTGATTCTCCGGGTTTCCATACGGGCCCGTGGACGGGTTCCATACAGCAGCGATCACCTCCAAAATCAATTCGTTTCATAATTCGGCGCATTCCGTTGCACACCAAATCGGTGTTTTCAACGCCCGGTGGCGGGGGCGGGGATCCAGGAATTAGATCACATCCTAGGTGACCCGAAATCCATGAGCTCCATATTAAGGTTTAAACAGAAGCACGATGTGGTCCCTCCACCGAGTGGAGGTTGCGAAGTGTAAATATTGGAGGGGAGCGAGAGGCAGTCGGACAGAGTATCACAGCGGCAAATCTGATATGCACACCTAACCGGGCCCATAACCGGTGAAATAAGTTTTTGTGGAGCAGAGCAGCTCGCTCCCACCTCTTACCAGGGAGCAGCAGCAATGAGTCAAAGGAGAGCCGGTGGTCCGAATGCACCCGAAGACATTTCTAAGCCGGTCAATTTCAACTTTTATTTATTTTGGTTACTGTCGTGTGGGCCCCCTTGGGCGCTGTGAGTCCTCCCATAGGCACTATTAAATTTATTCCAGCATTCCGAATTGGATTTTTATTGGAGCGGGATATATCAAGACACATGTTCAACGTTCAGGTGCGGCAGATACACTCTCGCGAATTCCATGGGCGCCCAGGCGTCACCTGTCTGGCCCGCAGATACCCATGATGTTCTTCATGGAGTACGGAACTTGCTCCCACTTATTGAAAGGGCATGGTAGCAATTTAATGGTAGAGACGGTGGTTCGACTCCACCGGAGGACATGATTCGGAAGAATGGTATGCCTTTTTGCCAAAGAAACGGACACTGTACAGAGTGCAAGAGTAACTAAAGGCGAAGAAGGGTTACGGATTACGCAACTGGTACGAACATTGACATTCTGCTAGGGCATTCGGTCGTTTGAGCCTATCCTTTTCGTGGAACAACGAAGCTCGTTCCCCCCGAGTGGAAGGCCCCACGTCCAATTCAAGGGAGAGACGATGATTCGCCCCTGCCCGGAGGCATACGAATGATACCTGCGTGCCTTTTGTTCAAGCGAATGCGTGTGTTGTTTTTCTGGCCAATGCGGGGAGCGAGTTGGAAAATGGCGCGCGCGAGGAGCGAGTGAGCGGGAAAGTGGCGCGCGTACGCCGAGTTCGCGCGGAGATTCACAGATAAATATTGATTAACAGCAAGGGTGCGAGGGACTTACTATAAGCGCCGCTGGGGCCGATGAGACCGAAGCGCGAGAAGAGAGAGTGGCCTGAGCGCGTGCTAGTGTGTGGCCACATCGCCGGGAGAGGTACATAGCGGATGCCGCGTGTCGAGCGCGAGCCGAGACCTAGGCAGATACGGAAGCGGAGGCAGATGCGGAGATAGCGTCCGTGGTGAACCGTAACACACCTATTCAACATCAGAGATGGTGAAACAGGTCTTCATGGAGCAAGGCAGCTCGCTCCCATGCAGTAATTCTACCCTCTACTTGTGCGGAGGGAGAGCCGGTGGCTCGACTCCACCCAGAAGCATTCTCTGTGCAGTCAGTATTTTTATCCACCTTGCGTTAATCAGCGCAGCGTTAGTGTCACGGTGCACGGGGCGGAGCGGGTAATACCGAGAAGTATTCAGGCTGGCGGATACAGACATGGCGCCAGAGAAGACTTGAAGATTTTATGTGAGTCAGTGAGCCAGGCATTCGCTTCAGTAAACGCACAAAATTAATTGACGCACCTATCCAGCAGCTTAGGCGTACCTGCACGCGTACCTGCACGCCTCCGTACTTCACGTACAGAATCAACGCACGTATGCACCTGCTGAGGAGAACCTTCACGTCTCCGTGGAGCAAGGTCGCTCGCTCCCACCGAGTGGTTGAGATCCCTTCAAGGGAGAGCCGGCGGTTCGACTCCGCCCGGAGGCATATTTACTTACTTATACAGTAGTGTGCTTTTTTTGTTCCGCCGAGGTGCGTATGCGCGGACTGCGCGGGGAAATGGCGCGCGCGAGCAGTGAGCGAGCGGGGAAAATGATGCGCGTGGGCATAGTCTGAGAGCCCTCGACGCAGAGATGCTCAGATAATATTAATTAGCAGCAGAGGGAGGGAGCACATGCGGTGCAGGGGTATTTGTGGCCTGGTTTGAGCGCGACGAGAGATGGTGGGGTAACCGCAGCAGAGAAAGTCCGAGGTACATGTATCATGCAACAGATGAAGGTGGGGCACGCGAGGGATAAGATGAGCGTGCGAGATGCAGACGAGCAGCACGCAATGCGCAACCCGCGAAGTAGTAAATGGTACCGCAGCGCCGCGCCCCAACCTTATCTTCAGCGCACGCCCGAGTGCGCGTGTACGGTTGTCACGGGCACGCCGTGCCGGGGACAGCCCGCGGCAGATGCGGAAACGGAGGCAGGGCGAGACAGACGCAGACGCAGAGGCGGAGAATAACGGGACACGAGATCGCCGTGCGCATGTACGCCGCACTGCAGCAGAGCGCAGGACGAGGGACGCGGTGCGTTCGAGCTGCACTCGCCGCGGAAGGTACGCCCGGCCGCTGGAACTTTGTTCTTTGAGCGCAGATCTGAGATCTCCAGAGCGACCGAGCGAGCGGAGGAGTGCGATCAGCGAGAGCGCAAGAGGGACAGTACGCGGTGCAGGGAGCCTAGCCCCGAGTATGATCATGACCGATTCCATGCCCAGAAAGAGAGCCACTAAGTCACAGAGTCGACGTCCGAGTCAGCATTCGGAATTCCGAGACCGCCGAGAAGAAAAGACACAAAAGTGCGGGCAGACATAACCACAGGATGGACGTCGCAATTGTGTATGTTCCCGAGCGGCGTTGAATCGCCGAAGCACACCCAAGCCGCGGGTCGACATGGGTGTCTGCAGCAAGCGCCCATTTGCGCACATCACCAAAAGCGGGGTTTCTTGTTATGCCCTGTTGTAGTGCACCTTGCCCGATTGGGTTTACAAGGTGATACAAGGGTATAACATGCTGGTTATACCCTTGGAAGGCGCTCGCCAGCGTGGTATTAGGGTGTTTCAGAATTAGATTTTTGGGTCCAACTTGTGCCTCAACTTATGCCCCAACTTGACCTCAACTTGAGCCAAGTTGGGGCACAAGTTGGAGCCTTAATTGTGAAACACCTAAGTAGATGTTCTGCCTCAACTTATAAGTTTTGTCCTTCCTGCGGCGCGCACATGTCCTAATTGGTCAGTCCGTCCCAAAAGGGATATGGGCACTTCCTACGCTACCCTCATCTACTGGCTTCAACGAATCTTTCCACGGGCACTGTCTCCTCCAGTCCCGTCCCAGAACCCCCCCCGAGATCCAAGGAACAGTGAAACTACTCACGGTTCTGCCGCCCGTCAAGTACTTTGAGCGCCGTAGCAATTACGCCGTGCGGGCTCTCCGCGATCCGCAAAACCCCGCGCTTCGCTTGGTGGACTACGAAATGGGGACTCAACGAAGCTCACTGGAGGAGCTTATGGTCCGTCGTCCTGGACTGCATGTGCCGTTATGTCAAAAACACTCACTCGCGTATACAGGCTAATTCCTCGAGCCCAAATTGCGGCGATTATCGCGAAGGGGGAGGTCGTACTTTGCCGGAACTGGAGGTGTGTGCGTCGGGAGACGAGAGCGATGAGGATTTCTTGCCAGATCTTGTGTAGTGCCTCTATCGATTATCTGCCGTGCTTTGTCAGCTCACGAATACACCTCTCATTCATGCCCACAACCTCGGAACGTCAGCTCTTGATACAGAATGTCCTCCTCCACGCGGAGATGGACACGGACGAGTACATGGCGGAGCAATTGATGACGACGACGACGACGACGATTTAGAGCTGGACCGCCACCGCAGCGAGAGCGATGATGACACCTCTGGGACTTCGGATACGTCTTCAACATCTTCTGACTCTTCAAGCTCAAGCTCGGACTCATCTGGATCGGACACCTCCATGCCCGAGGCAGGCTACATATCAGACGATGATGAAGATGAGGTGTATGCGGCGATGATGAGTGCTCACGGCGAGCTTCTCCAGGTCATATCGGACACGCGGGTTTTGAACCCACACAAAGTCGCGAAGGCCTCCCAACTTCACCTAGTGCTTGTGGAGTTCAAGGAAGACGATCCGAAACGTTTTCGGCGCAACCTCCGTGTGTCGCCAGAGACCTTCGATGAGCTGATTTTGCGGATTGAGACCCATCCCATCTTCTCCAATAAATCACGGCATCCGCAGACTCCACCATACATCCAACTCGCCATCGCTCTATTCCGCTTCGGTCACGACGGCAATGCTGCCTCGGTCGAAAGCATCGCGCAATGGGCCGGGGTCAGTGTGGGGCTTGTCGTTAAAAGCACGCAGCGTGTCATCATCGCATTCTTGAGCCTACACGACAGCGTCATCCGGTGGCCAACAGAGGCTGAGAAGGACGAAGCTAAGGAGTGGGTGGAGTCGGCATCATGCGAGGACTGGGCGGGAGGATTCTTTATGGTCGATGGAACGCTTGTGCCTTTGTTTGAGAAGCCGGGACATCACGGAGAGGTGTATTTTGACCGGAAGAGCAACTACTCGCTCAACGTCCAGGTGCGTGTTAAAGCATCAGTTCTTTCTCAAGCGTCTCTGACATCTCGGCAGCTAATAACACTGCCGAACTTGCGCGTAATCGACTACGTTATCGGTCACTGCGGCAGCGCGCATGACTCTACCGCATTCTGCGACTCACGGACATACAAAGAACATCACACCTTGTTCAAGAAAGACCGCGAATGGATCTGGGCCGACTCAGCGTATGGATTGGATTGGTGGTGTGTTACGCCGTACAAAAAACCCGCATCCCTCCAGCCCAACAACAAGACCTTCAATTATCACTTGTCGAGGGTACGTACACCATCCGACCATCTGTGATATACTGATTTATCTCTCGATTTCGTAGGTCCGAGTCAAGTCGGAGCATGCCATGGGATATATCAAGGGTCGCTTCTCCTCTCTTCGCGGGCTTCGCCAGCAGATCGATGACAGTGTCGACCACGAGCGCGCATTGGCGTGGGTGAAAGCGTGCATAGTCATTCACACGCTAATTGGTTTTATTGAGAACGGGTGGGAGGACTTCGACTTTATGGAGGAGCTTATGCAGGAGGGGCTTCAGAATACTCCTCCGCCTGCTCCTGCCATCGAGACGGAGACCTCGTCGGCGCGAAGGAAAACACGTGGGCAGAAGAAGCGGGCGGACTTGAAGGCCAAGTTATTTGCTAGCGGTATCACAGCAGACAGAGAATGAATAATAAAAGCAGTTTCTCGTATTATGAGCCCGGATGTACTGAATCCACTACAAATATTATTACTACCTAACTAAATGACGACGCGATGTAAGAGTCCGATCTACTCCCATTGTTCCGAATTAGGAAGGGCCCACCCTGCTTGCGAGCTCGAAGAGGTCGAGGCCATGGAACTGAAGTCCATGCTCGAGAAGTCCGGCATACCGGTGAGGTGAAACGGCGCCCCATCTTCTCCGAATACCGTGTCGTTTGATGACAGATGAAAGTCGACATGCCTGGGAGGGACTGCGGAGTAACGCGTGGAACGAGATTTGGAAGGGGATGGGGAGCCGATGCTAAGGACGCGGGTGCTTCGCCGTGGGGACTGTGACGTGGCACGGCGATTCAGGCGTACGCGCTCGTTCTGAGCTTGCACCAGCTTGAGCTCGTACTTCATCTTCTTGATCTGGATGCGCTCCATCTCCTCCCTATGCTGTAGCTTTCTCTTCTCCGCAAGCCGCCTCGATTCGGTCTCCCGAATATCATTCATGCGATCAATGGTGTTCTGAGGCTTCTTCTTAGCGGCGGTAGACGATTTGCCAGCGTTGGCCTTCGCGAGACCGAGGTCACGACCGGAGACAGCGGCGGGGGCCTTGGCCTTCCCCTTGCCTTTGGGTTTCTTTGCTGGAGCTGATGGCGGGGTTTGTGGGCGCGGGCTCGAGACTGGAATCGATTCCTATAGGTATGTGATCAGTACTGCGTGGACGTCGGGCCTATGACAAAGTACTCACTGGGAAAGCTTTGTCGTCGACCTCTGAAGATGATGAATGTGACTTGTCATCGCCGCCAGTATCTTCTTGCCCATCCCGCGCCTTTGATGCTTCCGATCGGTCATCTTCAAACTCGTCTCCATAGTCTACGTCTCCATCTACGAGGGTCTCTGGCTCCGTGTCGCTACCAGCAGCACGCGCGTCGAAGATATCTGCTGCAGCGCTGGCACGATCTGTCCCAGGCTCCGATGACTGCACGCCAACGGGGTTATAGTTGGGGAGCTCCCGCCAAAAGGCGTGGAGGTCATCCCACCAAGGCCACTCCTGGCGGATCTCCTCTATACAGGTGTCAGTACTGTGCAGCAGCCGCGGCATGTGGGACTGAGGCTCACCGATCAAGGACGAAAGCTTGCTGCCTTCCTGGATCTGTGACGGATCAAGCCCAGCTCCTGTCGCGCCGAGCCGCTCGAGCAGTTTTTGGTACTCCTTCTTGAGCCTGCAAAGTCTTGTAAGCAGCGCGCATGTACTTCAAACAAGTGGACAGACCTGCGAAGCCGTGTCTCCGTAGACGTGGCGTATTTGGCGGGGTCATTCTGGTAGCGGGCTCGCTCGTTGGGATCCTCGGCGAAGATGTACTTTGCCAGAACCCCGCATTGAACTGCCTTGCCGTCCTTCGCCACCTGCTTTGTGCGGCCTTCTTTTTTTGCCTCGGCGGTCGAATCCGAGAAGAGCTTGATACGGAATGTCGGGTTCTCGCACAGATATGTGACGAGGGAGTGGGTCCAGCGGATGTTTTTAACCCAGTTGATTTGTACACGCTGAGGCTTGCCAATTAATTCGACGTCGGAGGAGTCGTTGGCGGTGACCGGCACCGCTTTTTTTGCACGGCTCTTTCGCTTTTTCGGGACCGCGGGGGCTTTCGCCTTGGCTGGGTCGTTTTTGGCCATGAGGCCTGAGGATGAGAAGGAGTGAAGGTATGTATGCGAAAGACGGCGGCGGGACGTTGATGGTACGATAAAAATAAAATAGTATTACATAAGAAAAGGCGGTGATACGGGACTGAGAAGCCGAAGTTGGGGCACCGAGTTGAGGCACAAAGTTGGGGCCAAAGTTGGATGTCAAGCCGTGGTCTTATGCACGACTTGACATCCAACTCGGTGCCCCGACCGATTTCGTGCCCCAACTTGATGCCAAGTTGGGGCACAAGTTGGGGCATGAGTTGGGGCTCGAAAATCTAATTCTGAAACACCCTATTGGACTTGTAAGGCATTTAGTAGCCTGTTTTCCGGGTGCCAGGCTTATTCTAGGTTTATAAGTCAATATAAGAGTACAGTAGTTAACCGGGAAGCGAAACGCATCAGGAAGAAAACCACCTTGCTACGGCGCTATCCAGCACTGTGGTAGCAACCCATAGCGCTTCCAGTCTGCCATAGCAAGGTGATTTTCCCCCGATGCGCCGTGACGTGGAAGCGAAACCCCGCCTTGTTCAGTACCTTTGACCACGCCTATGGACACAAATTTTGAGGAGGTTATGCTCCTGGTTCATAAACCCTGTCTCGCGAAAGGAATTAGCCAAAATGCTCATATAACGCTGAGGCAGCACCATTAGGGATCCCCACCGTACTGTATACGGTTACGACCGTAAGAATTACGGTGACTTACGGGTACCAACCGGCCCGTAACCGTAACCGTAAACCTGTCGCCAGAGCCTCTTACGGTACGGTACGGGAGACTTTACGGTTATACGCCCGTATTACGACCGTATATATTGCAAAAAAAAAAAAAAAAACATAAAAACAGTGTACCTATGCATTTTCGGCGGCCCGAAGAGCGCCTTCAAGGGCCGTGCGCTTCAGATGAAGGTGATGCTTAAGCAGCATCAAAGTCCGAATAGTTTCAGGCTTCAGCAAGGACACACCCGAGGAGAGGCCCAAAAAAATTTACGAAGCAGTGGACGAATAGACTGATAATTGAGCGCCTCGATGCGCCAACAGTGTGTTCCGTGGACTTGCTCAGGACACCGCGCGTTTCGCGCCCCTTATGAGCTGATATAGATGTCAAAATCATGGATATTGAATCATCGAAATGGAACAAGCCTTGTTTTGTGCGTTCTCGAGCAAAGGCCGACGACTCCAAGCTCGCCATTTGGGGATGCTGCCTTCGGCAGGTCAGTCCATAGTGCCAAGGCCCGACAGCTAGTCGCATTGTGGAAACGTGGGTGGCTCCAGGCAGAGGATTGTCCAGTATGGCGCGTCAGCGGCGTGGCTGAGGTGCAGGACGGCGCGTCGAAGGCGGGGAATCAGAGACGAATGCCGAAAGCTTGGCACCCGAAATGGCCAAAGGGTCGGCCCATTTCGGTGAATTTACGGTCCGTATTGTACCGTATACGGCCGTAATATTTACGGGTTCTTACGGTTTACGGTACGGGACTACCCGTAACCGTAAGAGGCGCTCCCGAGGGCCTTACGGTACGGTTACGGGACCCGTAAAGCCGTAACCGTACGCCGTATTTTACGGTTACGGTGGGGATCCCTAAGCACCATTTTGTTTGGCACATTATTTGGCCACGGGGCCCGCTTTTCCGAGTTCATACCAGCGGTGCCAGAATAATGTCAGGTAGCCAAAAGATGATGTTATTGAGGGTTCTGAGGATGCAGATGAGGTTTATGATGGCCCAACTCGCGAGGTCGAGGGATATTGAGCCATCTTGCACTGTTTTGAAGTGTTTCGCTTCCACGTTGTTGTGCCAAATTTGGCCTTTGCACAAAACCTCCCCGTTCTCGACGAGAACATCACTTAAATGTATGATTCTTTGAACCACCATGTGGCCCGGAAGGCTCCCTGTGAATGTATGGCAAGAAAGGAACACATTGGTGCAGTATTCATCTCGTAATCGGCCACGGACTCTGACTGTTTCGTTTCCCGGTTAAATACTGTAACTACTCATACTGAAAAAGCACCAAGGGAAATTTTCCAAGGTGCTCGCTCTGTGATGTGACTTTGTAAAATTTATAGAAGTGTGCGCGCATGTGGCGCAGACGCTAACGACTTCGGACTTGTCAATGGCAGGTTTCGTGATGGAATGATGACGGACTGATGTGGTCCGTGCGCAGAAGGCACGATCAAACAAACAACACTCAACATTGATATTGCGATCATGCTCCTTGCTCTTTCCCCTCCATCTCCCCCACTGCCGTCCTCGTCCCCGCCAACCCAGCCCGAACCACGTCTCCACGAACCAACTCTGCCGGCCTCTCAACCGAGTACATTCGCACGCAAACAGCTATTCATCAGGGAAACCCCCCCCAGAAATTTTATGGTATTTGGGCATATATTATCGCAAAATTGCCCGACTTCCATGAATGACCAAAATTGTCCAAAACTATGTTCTCAGCCAAAAAAAATATCAAAATTTTGTTCAACTTTGTGCATATGTTTCCTCACTGTACCCTCAATTATCTATGTACTAGTTTACCACTTTGCTCCAATATCACGCTCAGATCAGCTCAGATGCACCGAATTATGATCAATTAATGTGCCGTAGAGTACAATGTATGTATAGGAAAGGTATTAAATGAGGTTACGACTTCTAGAAACTTAAAATACGGTCGGGAATTACTCGCTATCGATGTCGAGAGTGATAACGTTATTGGCGGAGCCCGAGGCTGTCGCAATGCTGCCCTGCGAATGGCTGGTCCAAGGATCAGTGGCATAGCAAATCAAATATCAGTTGAGCGACTCATGAAACCTTGAGAAACAGATCATGCATCATTTTATTGAAGGTCTTGGATGATGGCTGTTGCGCTGTTCTTCCATGATCGTGAGAAGGCTGTTGTAGGTGCTCTCAAGACGACCCTGGCTGAACTCTTCGGGGTGCACATAACGGCCAGTCAACCATGCTTGTAGCGCAGCCCAGACCTGTTCAACAAGAGTGAGTAACAATTAAAGGTGGGAGAGAGGAGATGTACATTGGCGCCAGCTAAGCAAATCATTGCATCAGGGAGTACGACCTCGGTTGGACGGTCCTCCCGATTGAATTTCAGCTTCTTCTGGTGCGTAAAGCCGATCGATTTCCTGCCGCTCCACCAAACCTCGTGGATCATGTCCACAATAGCGGGGGCGTGAAAAGGTAAATTGGTGTTGAAGGCCTATGATTCCGAATGAGATTGGGCATTTGGAGGAAGAGAGACAAACTTTTAAAACGGCCTTTGGGTCAGTGACAGTCACGGTGTCACCGGTCGCAGATGCGACATCGCCGTCCGCTGTAGCGTTGGGGCGAGGTGTGGGCAGCAGGACATACGCAAAGATGTATCGCTGATCGGCCATGAGCTGCTTGATGATGGCTCTGATTTGCGAACTTGTCGTCCCGGGTTTGTTGAGCTCGTAGTGTGTGGCGATCTTGGAGAGGGTGCAACGGCGGAGAGCCAACCGCAAGTTCCCGCCGCGGGTGTAAATCTTGAAAGGTGTCAGTGGACTGTCAAATAAAATAAAGGTGCTTACAAGGGGCGCAAGGCGGCTACAAAATATGGGGTCCTTCTTGGCCCGCCTCTGGATGTACTCCGCGTCATCCGTGGTCTTGGCAACGCGGCGGACAAGTCGTGAGATGGACCCAGCGCGCGAGACTGTCGTCTCGTAGCCATTTTTGAAGCTGATCTCATAGAGCAACAGATCCATGGAGCCCTTGAGGACACGTCCGAGGAGAGGTTTCTGATCGCGGAGCCTGAGTTGGCCGCCGGTGGTGGGAAAGACGATACGGGCTGAGTGATGCCAATCGGACTCAGGGGTTTCCTTGGGTTTGGCGTCGGCCGGCTGGTGCATAACCTTAGACGCACGAATCACGGGCTTCTACAGATACCTGGTCAACAATGTACCGAACGGTATCAAAAGGTATCGGTCGCACACCTCCTGGTCGTACTTCAACTGTTGTGCTGTGGTCGTCTTTTTCCGCGGCTCGACCACCACCTGAGCGGGAGAAAATTGGGACGTGAGGAGATGGAAGAGGGGGAGAGAGACGGGGATGAGCAAGCACGTACAGGTTCTTCATCATCCTCGTTGAGTTCAGGCTCCGATCCGTTCGTGTCTGTAGCTCCAACGTCGTTGTCGAGGTCCGTGTCAGGAGGCATGGAGGCCCTTGACGATGACGAGGATTGACGGTGATGGCCGACTTTCGGAATGTCGATGGGTTCGAAGTCCAATAGGTCATCATCCACCGGGATGAGCCGAGGGACCTAGTTACGAGGGGTGAATAAGGATCTTTAACGAAGGGAGCGTAAAACCTTCGTCAGGATATCCTTCGTCGTGTCCTCTTCTCCACTGGCAGATGCGGAAGATCCATCTTCAGGTTCACGTTCGTCCTCAGACTGGCTGGAATTATCTTCGGAGTCGGCATCGGCGTTGTCACTGGCAGCGGACTTGCGCGCGGACTTGGCCGAGTTAGCATTGGTCTTCACGGCAGTGCTTTCTGGTACATAGAAACATATTATTAGAGTCGCACATAGAAGACAATAAACTCGAACTTACTTGCAGCATTGCTCGAAGCGCTCAGGCTCTTGGTCCGTTGGTTCTGGGAAAGTTGGGTCTCTAGCAAAAAGGAAGTTAGCAATACGCGGCTCGGCGTCATCGCGAACCTCACCATTTGGTTGTGGATGAGAGTCATCATCCGAGTCCACGATGGCGGTCGGGATGTATTCTGGATCAAAGTGACAAGTCACATGTCACACGCGTTAACCCCGGCAACCGCTCACACTTACTGCGTCTGGCCGCTGGGCACTGTTTTTCCCCTGTTGGGCTAACTGAGAACATTCTTTTGGATTGGCTCACGATACACACCTTCAACTGCGCTCTTGGCCTTCGGTTTCTCGCCCACAAGCGGACTCGGACTCTTCTTGGTGACCTTCTTCGCGGCTGGGACTGGCTGATCTTCGACGTCCATGGCGTCGTCATCTATGAGGGTCTTCAGATGATAGCCTGGGCAAAGTGATCAATATACCTGAACGATGAGCTTTGGACTTCTTGGTTTCTTGGGCGGGGGTGCGGACTCGGAGGAGGGCGACACTGACCTCTTGCGCGTGTCCCAGACTGTAACAGGTGTTGAGTGGTACCAATTATAGGTTCTCAAACCTCACTTTTATTTTTGAGAGCGGTCTTCTTAGCGCGCCGGCCTCCAGCAGCTTCTGCCAGGTGGTGCGGTGGTGAGAAATAATGCTGGTGAGGCTTATGGTCCACATACCTGTTTCTGCATTGAGCCGTGCAGCTTCAGCTTCTTCGGGCGCACGATTGCGAGCACGAGTCTGCTGCGCCTTCTGCGCCGCGGTGAGTTGTTCTTCTTCTGAGGTGTCCGACAAGTCGATCTCTGACATATCTAGACAATAGGAAATAAAAGGAATGTAGGGGGATTATAAGCAGAGCGAAGGAGGGGAAGGGAAAGAGAAGCGTCTGTATTGACCTTTGTCTTTTTTCACTTGTGGTATGTTTGCACCCCGCTAGCGCTTTTACCGATGCTCTCGTGCTGATGTATCGGCGCTAACAGTGCCTTGGCAGCTGCGCCGCTAATTTATGGTGCCTTGGCATCACACACTATCAATCGTACTTCGTCTCATTCTGCGATATGCCTCATTGCCCGGGATGCGGAATGGTGTTCGTGGGCCGGGCTTACGGTGTCCACCTGAAAAGGACTATGAATGGTCCCTGTATTGAAGTCCGCGAAGCTGCGGAGGCTACTCTCTCGGATTCGGACGACTCAGAAGAATTTGGCTCAGAGATAGCTGGCGACTTCCCCACTGGAGGCGGCTCATCCGCTGGGGATTTCTTCGAGGACGATTACACGCCCGCAGATTTTAATTATATATCCGCCGATGCCTCAGACTCTGAGTCGGACCTGGATCCTGACGAGGGAGATTTTGATCCGATCGCGAGGGATCGCGAGGCAGCTGCAGATGCCCAAGCCGGTGATGGATGGGAGCCTGCGAGACCTGCTCCCAATGTCCCAGAGGAGGACAGTGACATGGAAGAGCTCCCTGTCAAGCCATCATCCATCCCTACTCGCGAGAAGCGGAAAATCACCGAGGATCGCTTTCATGAAGAGCCCGTCATAGTCAAGTTTCCCGGGAACAGAGCTGGCGAAGAAATGTCGAAAGCACGCTGTGCATCAGCGGAGGAGCAGTATAATGCCGCTGTGGGGAAATCTAGCAACATCTATGCTCCGTTTGCCTCGAAAATGGACTGGGATATTGCGCGATGGGCCAAATTGCGTGGTTCCGGCTCAACTGCCTTTACAGATCTTCTGGAGATTGATGGGGTAGGCTCTTGCGATTGGCCTCTTTCTCATATAATATTGATATCTCGCCCAGGTTTGCAAGGCCCTGGGACTGTCCTACGGCAATTCCGTCCAACTCAATGCTATTATCGATGAACACCTTCCCGGTCGCCCAAAATTTACGCGATCGGAGATTGTCCTCGAAGGTGAAGTTTTCGACCTCTATTCTCGGAACATTATCGAGTGCGTTCGCGCGCTATTCGGGGACACCGACTTTGCCCCATATCTATTCGTGGTTCCGGAGCGCCACTATGCCGACAAGGACCAAACAATCCGCCTTTATCATAATATGCATACTGCAAAGTGGTGGTGGAGTACCCAGGTAATTAACATCGCTGGTCGAATCTGAAACCCGCTAACAGTACTCCAGAAACAGGTGGAACAGAATAATCCCGGTGCTACGATAATTCCCATCCTCCTTTCATCCGACAAAACACAATTGACAATGTTCGGGAATAAAACTGCGTACCCCGTTTACATGACAATCGGAAATATTCCAAAAGAGATACGGCGTAAACCATCTCGGCGGGCTTATGTCCTTCTCGCATATCTTCCAACCTCCCGACTCGGACATATCAAAAATAAAGCTGCGCGTCGCCGCACTCTAGCCAACTTATTTCACACATGTCTATCTTTCATTACTGCCCCTTTACGCAAAGCTGGCGCTACTGGGATCCCTATTGCCAGTGGTGATGGAATATGGCGCCGTGGCCATCCGATCGTGGCCTGCTATATTGGCGACTATCCCGAGCAACTGCTGGTTACTTGTGTGAAAACAGGTTTATGCCCCACGGGCGAAGTCGACCGTGGTAGTCTTGGGGATGGAGAATCTACGTGTTCGCCTCGGAACTTGGAAGTAATTCTTGACGCTCTGGATCAGCTCGATCAAGGCGGAACCATATACGCACAGGCGTGCAAGGATGCGGGTATAAAGCCCGTGGTCCATCCGTTCTGGGAGGACCTCCCTTATACAAACATCTTCCTGTTCATTACCTCCGATGTCTTACATCAACTTTATCAGGGGATCATCAAGCACTTGATAGAATGGCTCAAGGAGTGTCTTGGAGAGGCAGAGCTGGACGCCCGTTGTCGACGTCTTCCTCCAAACCATAATATCTGTCTTTTCATGAAGGGCATTTCACACCTCAATCGAGTAACCGGCAGAGAGCACGACCAAATTTCGCGCTTTCTCCTTGGTATTATCCTCGACGTGAAGCTCCCCGGTGGCCTCTCACCAGTGCGACTAGTGGAAGCAGTGCGGGGGATCCTCGACTTTACATATGCCGCCCAATACCCCATGCACTCGACCGAAACTCTCACGAGTCTCGAGGACGCCCGAATCCGGTTTCATCGAAACAAAGGCATCTTCGTGGATCTCGGAGTTCGCGAACATTTCAATCTTCCGAAGGTGCACTCGATGGAGCATTATCCCGGGAACATCACGTTCTTTGGAACGTCCGATAATTACAACACGGAGTACACTGAACGACTTCACATCAATCTTGCTAAAGATGCCTCCAGATCAACCAATCGCAAGGACGAATTTTCGCAGATGACTCTGTGGTTGGAACGCAAGGAGAAGATCATTCGCCACGATCAATTCGTTCAATGGCTCCCCGGGCCCTCCGATCATCGAGAACCTCCATCCAGGAATCATTTACGAGCGCAAACTCACAATGCCAAAACACCCCACGCTCAAGGCCGTTAAATTCACCACACTCGAGACCGTATATGGTGCTCCATTCTTCCGTGACACCCTTTCACGCTACATCGTCCAGTTGACAGATCCCGGCCTGTCTCACGCCCAGATTGAGCGCGAAGCGATTAGCTTCGAGGTTCCATTCAATGCAGTGCCCGTATTTCACAGGATTAAATTCAGTACCTCCGATCCGTATGCCAATGGTGGGCCTGCGGACTCCATTGTTGACTCCATCCACGTGCAGCCGAGGAAGTTTCTGCAGAATGGCGACGAAGTCCCCGCGCGATTTGATACTGCACTGGTCAACACGGGCAATGGAGGGAAAACGGGCACTGCAGGTACACCTTATCTTCGAGTGTGTCCTACAGCCATGCTGATCAGGACATTCAGGATACCGCATAGCACAGATCCGAGTCGTATTCTCCCTTCCTCCTCGTCTGGCCAAGACGATCTTTCCTCCGAACATTGTACCTCCAAAACATCTCGCGTATGTTGAATGGTTCTCGAGCTTCAAACCTCAGCCGGAGCGACACCATTTGATGTATAAGGTCTCGAGGGTGATTAAAAATGGTGATCGCCTAGCGAGCATTATTCCTGTGGACAACATTCGGCGTAGTGTTCACCTCTTGCCCAAGTTCGGGCCCATTGCACCGCCAGATTGGAAGTCTCATAATGTGCTGGACAAGTGCCCTGCTTTCTTCGCCAATCCATGGACTGATCGTCATATATATACAACACTGTATTAGTAGTGATCACTGAATGAGGAGTTCGATATGGCGCAAAGTTGGATAAAATTACTATAGAATATCTCGTGTTGTGCGAGGCATATAAATTTATCGGTGGTTGGTGATCATTGTGATGAACTTTGCATAAATGTTACTCAAAATACTTGAAACTTTCGAAAGTTATATTCCAGAAGAAATTTTTCGATAAAATTGCAGAAAATTCCAGGGGAGGTTTTCCCTGATGTTCCTGCCCCGCTCCCTGTGCCATGCAGATTCAGGTTCGCGGCCGTCTGGCTTCTCCCTCGGGCATATGCCCTCGGCGCGTTCTTCCCCCCGCTTCCCATATCTCACCGTCCCCGCCTCTACCTTGTTCTCCCCGTTCGGTAACTACTTTGGGCCTCTGGCTTGTACGTCAAGAGTCGCAAGCCGGTCAAGCCTTCAATGAACATCTCCCTCGGTTATCTTTGCCAGTCTCAGCCTTTCAACTTCAAGTTCTGGCCTTGTTGCTGCCCTTCTTCAAGGTTGTTTGTCTCTTCAAGACCGCAAAGCGTTCACCTCAACACAACAAAAGCCTCGCGACCGCTCGTCAAGCTCGCAAATCCCCTCCAAGGTCCCAATGGACCTTCATGTCTGTTCTTCCCATCTTCATCACAATCAAAGCTGGACCGTGACCGGCACCACCACCGGTCGCTCTTGCCGCTTCGTTCCACATTGCGCTCCACTCTTGGAGATGCTCTCCTGCACTTATGGTAGGGTATGTAGCCTCCTCCCCTCATATCTGTTGTACTTCATGTACAGTAGGCTGTACCTATAAATATACTCTCTTTCCATCTGTTTACAATGTGTTCGGCGAGCTGGAATTGAATCAGAACAGCTTTTTAGGTGGCCCATTTGAACGTGCCTGATGTGATCTCACCGTGCTTTTAAAGCTTTTTATTACATTATAAAGAAAATAGATGATAAGGCTAGTTGTGTTTTTCACCAGCCTTTCAAGCCCGGTAGGCTTTTTAACCCTTGCAAGGCCTTGTTTGGCCTTGCATGTTTCTCCACGTTTTCGCGATGCATGTGTGGCTGCGCCCTCCGCGTGTCATCGCGTTTTTACCGCCCTCCTCCTCTCTAACCACCAACCCTCTCTCCTCTCCGCACGCCGGCAGGTACAGACGCCCCACGAATGATTCGCCTCCCGCCCGCGCTCCTCCTCATCATCCCCGGCACCGCGGCCGCATCCAGCTCAAGCCCGCCAGTGCGAGTGCGCCGCCGCGAGTAGTAGCGCAAGCGCAATCGGCACGCCGACCAACTCGGCGGCGCTGCCCTCCCTGCGCGGCGTGGTGTCCTACGGTGCGCTATCCCGCTTCTTCCCTGCGCTGCATCTACTACGAACGGTTAATTAAGTGGGTAGTGGCGAACTGCCTGGGCCTCGCCACCACGGCCGCGAACTAGTACTGCTCTTCCGAGGTCGTGCTGAACTGCTTCTATGTCGCACCGCTGTGCGTCTCCTCCCTTCTCACTCGCGTCGTGGCTCACCCTGTGCCCGGACGGGCTCCCCTCCACCGAGGCGTTCGTCGAGAGTCCTGCAGTGCTGCGATGAAGCCGATGCGCATCCCCTTCCCGTCGTGCCTGCCGTCGCCCTCCGGGTCCGCCTCCCCTTTCGCTGCCTCCGCATCGGCCTCGAACCCGGGAGCGGGGTCCGCATCAAGCACCGGGACGGTCCCCGCGAGCTTCTCCGCGCCATCGATGACGCCGAGCAACGCTGCGCGCACACACACCGCGCACTCGATCGGCAGTGTCGCAAGAGCTGTGTCGGGCTTACTACTACTCGGCGCCGTGTTCCTGTAGTGCTACTAGCCCCGCCGTGTGCTCGCACTGCATCTGGGCGCCTTCCGCCCGCCCTGCTCTCGTCCTCTGTATCTGTCTCAAGCTTCCCCGCTGCCCTTGGCTTCTGACCACACTCACCGCTCTCCTACTTGCGTTCTGCGGATGTGGCTCTTGTCCACTGCTTCGTCTCTCCTCCGCTGCGTACAGTATGTTCGTTCGTCCATATCCATCTCGCTGGTGCCCTTCATCGCTCACGACGCTCGTGCCCTCTTCTTCTGTCCGCCCCGGCTCACGAGCACACAAGTCCGGTCTTCCTCGCGGCATCTTCGCGCGCCCTGTATTGTGTATTTCTATCTTCGCTGCTGCACTTCCAGTACCTCTTTATCATATTCTTTCGGAAGTCTTCGTTGTCATCTTTACCTGTACGCCTGAGTTCGGTGTCTCGGGTGCGTATCTGGTGCCGATATATCCTTGTGGCACCCGTTATACTGTAATTCACTGCTTCTGCATGCAATCCATTTTAACCGCGTGTAGAATTCCCGATGGGTGCCCATGTAGGCGGCGGCGCAGCTTCACAGGCAAGTCTTCGGCTCTGCAGTCAAGTACTTGTCTTCGTAGAGCAGAGCAGGCTCGGGCGCTCGCTCGATCTGTGCATTCCGGACGATCCCTGATACATTGCAAGGAGCGATGGTGGTTGCACTCCACCCCAGAACCTTGCACGGCGACTTCGCAGTTGTTTTTTTTTGCGGCGAGATAGAATAGCTTAAGTTGTGATGCACTTGGCTTCCGTGCGCTCATTCAGGTTATTGGACACTCACTGATAGGGAGCGCGAGGGACCAGGCATTCGGAAGAGCACGACGAGAGATGAGACTAGCGCGGAGAGGTGATCATGAAGCAATTATTATCCAGAATACCAGCTTTACGAATAGTCTTCGGGGAGTATGGTACGCACGCCGATCCATTCCCTTTGGTGAAAAGTCCTGAAGCTGTGGGAGAGTCGGTGGATGGTTCGAATCCACTTGAGGCGGTACAATCTCCAGTAATACATGCGCACTGCCACAGGCGGTGCCATCCGCCGGATTCCTACAGTTGTGGACAAGCAAAGCCCGCTAAAAAAAACCGAATTTTTCGCGTGAGATGAGTGCGCCAATCGAAAGATCTCATCAAGGGCTTTCAAATGGTGCAACAATCAAGTGAATCTGTCGAGCCGTTGGCCAGCAAATCATCATTTAGTATACCGGGCCGGCCAAAATATTGGCGGCGGCTTACAAATCATCAGAAAAATATGAAAAAAATATGGAATCGACGCGTCTTGTCGAGCCGCTTCTGATTCTATTGAAATCGAGGAAATCCATCCAGAAGTTGTTGCACAATTCAGCATTCTTTCTGATTACATGTTCACTTGATCTCATGATGTGCTTCCGATTCCACACTGATTATGCACCGATAAGCCCCCTCCTCTCTTGCCCTCTTCCCTCATGGCTGGCCGATGTGGACACCCTGCTAAACGAGCAAAAAGAAACCTTACTGGACTCAGAAACCAATCCTCTAGGGCAGACTATTCACCTAAGTCTTCTCCTGAACCCCCATCATCTCCAGAAAGTGTGGATGACTTTGGGGACTCCGAGGCACTTGATATCAGTGAACTCAACAGTCTCATGTACCTGGAGGTCAATTCTGACCATGATGACAACGATAATGAAGCCGATTGGGAAGAGGTTGCAACTGAAGAGCTCCAAGAACATTTACTAGCCTTGATTGCCAAGATCGAGGAAGATCAGAGAGACGCAGCAGATGAGGACTGGATTCCGAGCCGGGAAGCCGCTGAAATTAAAAGGGCAGCTGAGAGACGCAAGCCCGGAGGTCAGTTCTATCAATTGCTGCATATTCTGTACTTATCTCTGTTAAACCAGGCCGTGTATTACATAATGTGGCTGTGTAAAATAAATCGGATTTTTCCCAATCGCCTCCGATCACAATTCTGAGATTTGGTCCTGACCCAAAATTTTGGCGCCGCTTATTTGTCGTGAGAATAACTTCTGAGTATGTTTTTTGAGCTCTTTGGGCACTCTGGTCTCAGGAAAATTATAATATTGCCCAAAATAATTCAGGTTGAGGCTGCATATAATTAGCGGGCCTTGCTTGTCCACAACTGTATGGACCGAGAAATCCCATCCGTCATCATCCACCAGATGGATGAGAGCACTTTGGATGTTGCCGGTTCCCCATACAAGAAATGGATTTCTGTATGAACTTCATCTTCACTGAATTCTCTAGCATTCATGACTCCATTGACACAAACTATCTTACCCCCAAAACTCCATCGTCATCCACTAAATTTGGATTTCAGTCTTTGTCCACTGTCTTCCAGCAGATTTCGGGTAGGATCCAACCCCGGCCTCCTGTGATTTGCAGGTCGAAAAATCTGACATCCGCTGGATCTATGACCAGACTTCACCAACATCCAGCGGAGTACGAGGTGTGGGGGAAATTAGCCGAGCTCAATACGTAATCTAGTAACCCATTTAGTAGTGTACGCGCGTCCTGTCCCTCCATCCGTTTGCCTATGTACTGCCTGTACTTCCTAGGTCAAACGTCTGTTGCTTTCTCTCCTACCGGGTCCCCCTCGAGCCAGTCAGATTCCCAACACGAGGGAGCAAACAGAAGACAGGTGGATGAATAATTGCACCAGATCGAACATCGCCGGTGGACGGCATCCTCTGTTGCTCATACAGCGGCGTCCGTCGGCAGATGCAATCTATTGATGGCAGCCGGCATCTGCTGATGGCTGCCACTGTCCACCGGCGTCTGTCACCATCGACATTCCATATAACCGGGGCGGGGGGTCGTTGGCGTCGACCTGCTGGAAGGAGTGCAGTCTAAAGGCTGGAGAACTCCGCCGCTCAACCCAGGCTCATCAACATCCGTGAGATGGAATTCCTCGGAAGTGAGCGTTTCCAGGGCTTCCGGGCGTTCAAGATCCTAGGCGCCTGTTGAGACATGACGGATTGATTGTCAGAAGACATTTACCATGCGGCCGTTACCTGGATGGCTGATGCAAGATGTATGTCAAGAAATAGTTTGGCGGCCTTCAACTACAACAGTATCCTTGCTTTGCATCCTCGCTTACTCGGACTCTCGTGTTGTATTGTGAACAGACTTGTATGTGGAATCTTTTTTGCTGGGCTGCTCTCCGGACCTAGCTTGAGGCTTTTCATGCTCGGGTCCTCCCGGGTCCATCGGAATCAGATCCGTCGCGGAAATAGAAGTGGTTCAAATTTAGGCCATGGGAAGTGATAACGATCAGCACCCCCTCTCACACACGTTCCCCCCACGTTCCTCCCTCTTCCTGCTCACATTCTCTCCCCTCCACCGACTGGTTTCCCTTCAGGGCCGCAAAGACTCAATCCACAGTGATGTCAAACACAGGTGCCCCTGATAAAGGGGTGAGGGTCTTGTCCCTGGGTAATGCCCTCATTCCTCTGTGCTTTAAGTCGTATTGACCCAAGTGGTTAGATGGCGGCGGAGCAGGAGCACTATCTGAGTTACTCATCCTTGACCGAATCATGTATCAAATACAGGCTATCCTTGGCTCCGACACAACTCCTGCTCCATGTGACTATTTTGAGATTATCGGAGGTAGTGGTACAGGCGGGTGAGTGTTATTCCCTGGAAAAACCCTGGAAACTGATGTGACTTAACAGTATCATTGCATTGATGCTCGGCCGCCTCCGCATGTCGATTGCTGCTTCCATTTCAGCCTATGAGAAGCTTCAACCTAAGTCAAAAAGTGGATCGGCCGAGCAGTTCAAAGCCAGCCAGCTAGAAAAGGTGCTAAGGCAGATATTCCGAGAACAAAAAATGAAAGATGTCCGCTCACATGCCTGCAAAACGTGCGTGTGATTATCTGTCTCAGAAATAAAACTGGATTTAGATACATATATTCCCCAGCTTTGTGTGTGCCATGCATGAAAGCAATATGAATGCTGGGATTCCTGAGCTCTTTCGCTCATATGACACACCAGAGGAGCCGGCCTTTGATTGCAAGATATGGGAGGCTGCACGGGCCACATCTGCCACACCCGGCCTTTTCAAACCAATGGAAATTGGCTCGGGAGGGGTGAGGCCAAGGTACATTGGTGGATGTGTTGGCCACAACAACCCAACCTCCCTGGTTGTGGCAGAAGCCCAACAAATCTACCCCTTACAGCCCGTTGTCCTTGTGGTCAGCATTGGCAGCGGGCATCCTAACACCATCCAGATTCCGAGATCCCCGAATTTGACTGCCATTGCCAAAACAATGCAAAGCATTGCAGCCGACTGCGAAAGAATACACGAGGACAATGCACGAAGATTTCGTAGCAGCCCCAATACCTATTTTCGCCTCAATGTCCTTCAGGGTCTGCAGGGCTTTGACCAACAAGACTGGGGCAGATCAGTTGAAATCTCTGCACATACTCGGGTTTATCTGCATATGGAACATGCAAAATTGAAGCTCACAGGTGCTGTGGAAGTGATCCTGAGTATGTGCCTTCAATTCTCAGGTTCAGCTTTACTCCCTTACTGACACTGCTGGTAGATCCTGTGGTTACCATGTCTGACTCCCCAGCCTATCTGAAAGTTTGTCCATCCCCGAGTGTCCGTTTCACTGGAAGAGAGGAGATTCTGCACAAGATGTTGGAATATTTCAACACAAGTATTGGTCAACGGCATATTTTCCTGTTGCATGGGCTTGGAGGCTCTGGGAAAAGCCAAATTGCCTTCAAATTTGTCGAGCAGTCTACCAGTATGCTGGAATCACGGTGTGCTGTGTTGAATGTCAAATCTGACTCAATCTGATACACCAACCCAGGTTCCAAGATGTTTATTTTGTTGATAGCAGCTCTCAGCAAACGATCGAAAATGATCTTGCAACACTTGCCCTTGCCAAGAAGGTTGGGAAAACATATCAAGATAGCTTGCTTTGGCTGTCAAACCAACACACAGAATGGCTAATTGTATTCAACAATGCAGATGACATAAACCTCAACCTCGGGCAGTATTTTCCCTCTGGCTCTCACGGAAACATCCTTGTCACATCTCGGAATCCTGACCTAGGGCAGCTTGCACAGGCCACACAGAAAATTGAGCAGATGGCACTTGAGGAAGCAATTGATCTTCTCTTATCTGCTGCTGGCTATGATATCATGGAGGTGGCTAATAGAGATGTTGCTAAGCGAATTGTCCAGGTATGTTCTGTCTCCACACTCTTAGATGTCAGTTAAATGATTACAAAGAAACTCCACTGCCTTCCCTTGGCTGTAGCGCAGGCTGGGGCATATATCTCTTCATCCCGTGGTCTTCAAAAGTATCTGGACTTGTATGAACAGACAGCCAGTCGGATCCAGTTACTGCATCAAAAGCCCCCTCAATCTGAGTATGGGTGGTCGGTTTATGCCACATGGCAGATCAGTTTTGAGAATGTTTCCAGCCAAGCAAGGGACTTGCTTGAACTTTGCTCTTTTATCCACCATGATGGGATAACAGAGGGATTGTTTCAACAAGCTGCATCATACAAGCTCAGACGAAGGGGGCCTACTCCAGCTGAGCTCCGTGAGCCCTTGGACTTTCTGGCCAAATTCTGCAGCAGTCTAGGTTCCAAGTGGGATTCACTGAAGTTTATAGCAATCACAAATGAGCTTGCACGGTTCTCATTGATTGACTTTCAGGCTGCCTCAGGAGACATTACCTTCTCAATTCATCCATTGGTGCATGAATGGTGCAGGGCCATAGTGAAAATGGATGCTCCCACTGAAGTGTGCATGCACAAACTGATAGGGATGTCATTGTCCTCAAGGGGTGATGATTTTCGATTCTCACACCAAATGTTTCCCCATCTTGATGCCCTTTTGTTCAAGATGGGCCTGGATTTGAGTCGTCAGCCCAACATCCTTGATGATTCATTTGCACTGGAGGGTCTGTGGGTATATCACAAAGAAGGCAGGTGGAGTGATGGGGTGTGCCTGGGGGAATCCATGCTGAAAACCCTATTGTCGCAGCTGGATGAAGCTCAAACTCTCCACATTCAAGGGACTCTAGCTATCATGTATGCCAACAGCGGGGCGATTCATAAAGGGAGGGAACTTGCAGAATTGGTCTTGAACAAGCACACAGAACTCCTTGGCGAGGATCATCAAGACACTCTGTGGGCCATGGGGAACCTGGCACTCAGGTACTCAGAGATGGGACAGGTTCACGAGGCTGCAGAACTGGAGAAAATGGTCTTGAGCAGGCGCAGGGAACTCCTAGGCGAGGATCATCCACATACTCTGAGTGTCATGGGAAACCTGGCAATCAGATACTCACAGATGGGACAGTTTCAGCAGGCTGCAGAAATGGAGAAAGCGGTCTTGAACAAGCGCAGGGAACTCCTCGGCGAGGATCATCCAGACACTCTGGGCATCATGGGCAACCTGGCAAGCAGATACTCACGGATGGGACAGTTTCACCAGGCAGCAGAGCTGGAGAATGTGGTGTTGAGCAAGCGCAGGGAACTCCTTGGCGAGGATCATCCAGACACTCTGAGAACTATGGGAAACCTGGCAAACAGGTACTCGCAGATGGGACAGGCTCACGAGGCTGCAGAACTGGAGAAAATGGTGTTGAACAAGCGCGAGGACCTCCTTGGTGAGGATCATCCAGATACTCTTATGGCCATGGGAAACCTGGCACTCAGGTACTCGCAGATGGGACAGTTTCACAAGGCTGCAGAACTAGAGAAAGTGGTCTTGAGCAAGCGCAAGGAACTCCTCGGTGAGGATCATCCTGACACTCTGATGGCCATGGGAAACCTGGCAATCAGCTACTCTAAGATGGGACAGTTTCATGAGGCTGCAGAACTGAAGAAATTGGTCTTGAACAAGCGGAGGGAACTCCTGGGTGAGGATCATCCAGATACTCTGATGACCATGGGAAGCCTGGCAGTCAGCTACTCGGAGATGGGACAGGTTAACGAGGCTGCAGAACTGGAGAAAGTGGTCTTGAACAAGCGGAGGGAACTCCTCGGCGAGGATCATCCAGATACTCTGAGCACTATGGGAAACCTGGCAGCCACCTACTCGGACATGGGACAGGTTCATGACGCTGCAGAACTGAAGAAAGTGGTGTTGAACAAGTGCAGGGAGCTCCTTGGCAAGGATCATCCAGATACTCTGATGGCCATGGGAAACCTGGCAGCCACCTACTCGGACATGGGGCAGTTGCAGGATGCGGCAGAACTGGAGAAAGTGGTCTTGAACAAGCACAGGGAACTCCTTGGCGAGGATCATCCAGACACTCTCTGGACTCTCGCAAATTTGGGGTGCACATATTTCAGAATGGGTCGCCTCGCAGAGGCATGCGAGCTTCAGAAGCGGGCCTTGAATGCACGCAGGCGGGTTTTGGGTGAGGGTCATCCAGACACCGTGGGCACCGCACAGGACTTGGCCGCGACGATTGAACAATTGGACAGCACAGGGAGTCAGTGAAAGAGTCAATATTTATGTTCAGTAAGTTGGGTTTTCTCTTTGAATCAATTGTGACAGGCTTCTGACCTCCCGCGGACAGTGAAATTTAATTGGGAGTTGGGAAATTTCGTTGGTTTCATCATCATGGTCCATGGGGTTCCTTACTTGTACTTTGCGCTGTTCCATTTATGAACTTTGGGCCGTGCCATCTCTAAACAGTCAATCAACTTTGACTAACCGAGTCATTTCAGCAGTTACTTCCTCGCATAGCGGAGCACTCCGATAGGTGAACAGGTCTTCGTAGGGCAACGCAGCTCGCTCCTGCCTTTTGTTAAATCCCATCTCAACTGTGAAGGGAAAGCGGGTGGGTCGAACCCGCCCGGAGGCATAGAATGCACAGTATGCATGCTGTTTTGATTCATGTAAATTGCGCATGAGCCTCGCAGAGAAACGGAGCAAGTGGCCTTTGCCTCAGAGATGTTAGATCCGTTGCAACAGGCTGAGTTATTTTAGTCCCTCAGTCGAGGATCAGAACTTACCCATCTGGCCAGCGTCGTATAGCACCGAGGAAGCCTTTGTGGAGCATCGCTCCCGCCTCTTTATCACTCTACTCAGCGCTAGGTGAAGGGAGAGCTGGTGGTTCTCCCCCGCTCGGAAGCATTCACGAAGTAGGTGACCTTTTTATTTGAGGTCGGTGGGAGCGCCGCGGTGGCCCGCGCAGAAATTACGTGTTCAGCAGATGTGCACGGGAAGGGCGGATACAGACAGTCATGATCCGCAGGAGACTGAGCGTCAGTCAGCCAGTCGTAACATATCTCGATTACTCACGTGCGTAATAAACGTGCCTAACGAGGATGAAATGCCCGACTTGCGAGACAAGTCTTCGGGGAGCATGGCGCTCGCTCCCGCGCTTTTTACAGTCATCTATTGAATTGAGCGGAAAGACGGTAGTTCGAGTCCAGTCGAGGGCATTCAGAGCTTAATGTTCACCTTTTTCGTAATAGATACGTTCCTGAAGGGCAATATAAGCCGCCAATCCGCCTCATGCCTGGTGGAACATGTCTTCGCAGAGCAAGGATCTCGCTGCAACATGTTAGCGTGAAAAAAATAATGATTGAAGATCCATGCGAGAGCCGGCGGCTTGACCCCAGAAGATGTGTCGTTGCAAACTTCAGCCTTTCCCTGCATCTAATTCCGTGCACACGAGAAGCCACTCACTCACCTGGCAGGGTGCGAAGCTGGCGGAGGAAGTCTGCGCGAAAGACAGAGGCTCGTGTTCGCCCATTCGGAGAAATGTAATACGAAAGGGAGAGCCGGCGCCCCGCCCCCGCCGGAGGCGTGCGGCATATACGCCTCCTTTTTCTTTGAAGGTGCGTACTTACTTAGTGTATGCGCGCCACGGAAGAAGCTTCATAGGTGCGACGCGAGGCAGAGACTGTGGGCACCTGATAGCGAGTGCGGGCCGAAGACCTCGGGGAAGCGCATATCGCCGCGCTGACATGCGGGAGGTACATATCGGAGTGCTCAAAAGCGGGAGGAATCACAACACTCACAAGCGGGCCCGCCGCTATCCAGAGAAGAAGAAGGCGCGGCCGGACGCGATCAAGGCAGAAACTCTAGAAAATTTTAATTAGGGTGGCACGGGCAGAATCCAAGACATCGCGTTCAGACAGGATGAGACAGATAAGACGAGGGATTACAAGTGGGGCTCTAGGGTAGAAGTATCCGTATGCGTATTGGCGACAGCAGGTAGCAGTATCCTCGACAAGAGAAGTATCCGTAACTTCGAATAACAGCGCTAGTGGGCGGAGAGAAGGGGAGAGGGAGAGGAGGGATAGGTCCGTGTATGCGAGCGTCCGTAGGAAGTATCGGGCAATGAAGAAGATGGCGGGGCGGGGGTCCGGCGTGAAGGCGAGGCGGTGTGCGGAGAACGGAAGCAGTGCGAGGCGAAGGCGGCGTATGGGATGGAGATGCGAGACAGCGTCCGTGCGTGGTGTATGTAAGAGAATTGAGGTGGTGTGCGACATGGAGACGGCGTACGAGACGGGGACCGAGATAGCGTCCGTGCGAATGCGCAATGCTACCGCAGCAGCGCCACGCCGAGGACGCCCGCCACACTCATCGCGGCCCCGCCCATCCCCATCCACAGCAAATGGGGCGCACCCGCAGCGTTACTCGGCGTCGTCTACGGCGGCGCCGAGGAGCTCGCGGGGGCCATCGCCGTGCTTGACCCCGCGCTCGAATTGGACGCAGCGGAAGAAGAGGCGGACGCAGAGGTCGACGACGGCACGAACGACGGGAAGGATAGGGACGTGGGTATGGTAGCGGCGGCGCAGAGCTGCTCGACGAGCGCCTCGGCGGAGGACACCTCGTCCGGGCGCGCGGTGAGGCAGGCGACGAGGGCGGCGGCGTAGGTCTTCGTGCTGCGGGCAGAGGAGGGTTAAAAGAAAGAGGGGATGAGGGGAGGAGACGCAACAGCGGAGCGACGCCAAAGCAGTTGACCGCGACGTCGGAGGAGCAGTTCGCGGCCGCCGCGGCGAGGCCCAGGCAGTTCGCCACCGCGCACGTCAGCTTGCGTATAAACCGAGTTGGTCGGCGCGCTACTACTCCAGCACAGAACGGCGGTGGTGGGAGAAAGGAAGGCTCGTTTGATGGGATCAGGGAGTTGGTCCTGTTTACCTGGCCATGCTTTCTCTTCTTCCCCTCACGGCGTCTCCCATCTTCACGAAAGCCGTCTGCAAATGCAATGCAACGCATTGCCCCTCCAGGACTTGCTGGATCTTGGGGCAATATAAGTCAAAACTTCGTCAGTTTCGAGATCTGACCAGCGATTATTCTCGAGAACAGATCGGCCTTATTCTCGGTGAGTTCTGGCGTCTAGCATCTTCACGAAAGCCGTCTGCAATTTAATACAGCGCATTGCTCCTCCCATTCTTGGTGGATCCTAGGACAATGTAAGTCAAAGCAATTTTGAGATCTAAACAGCGCTTATTCTCGCGACCAGATTGGCCTTATTCTAGGTTAGTTCTCGCGAAATCCGGGAGCAAATTTCACCGCGGATAATCTCAGAATCTCCGGTAACAACCGCCGCAACGCGCGTACTACTCACCATTCAGTCTGTCTTGTCACGAAACACCGCTTCGTCGAAACCAATTCTTAGTATCCCGCCGACTGTATGCGACGAGGCCAGCTCTCAAGGCGTCTCCACGATTGTGTCCTATCACACACCAATTTTCGCGGGCTTGAAAGCGCTCACGCTCGCAACCCCACTGCAACAGACGCTCTTCTGCTGCGCCGCCGCCGGGATCTCCGTGTGCAGCCCGCACCGCGCGCTCGACGGCGTATTCGGCGGGATGAATCATGCACAGGCACGGATCAGCAAACAGTCACCTGCCTTGAGACCAAGCCCGCGACCGAGGCGATTGGCCCGTGTGGCGTTCGATCCGCCCATCTCGATGGAGGCGCTCGAAGGCCGCATATAAAAGACCCTCAGCCTCTCACAGGGTTGGTCCTACTCTCCTCGATGTTTAACTGATTTTTGACGTCTTGCTAGTTCAGGTGGGCGCATACCACATCACCAACTCGTCGCTCATATCTAGCACGATGCCCTCGCGGCGGTAGCTGCGGATCGCACTGTACGTGCCTCACCCAATCCGGGACGTATTCTGACCCAGATTCACAGCCGGACACACGAACAAGGAGCGCGGGTGCCTTCCTCTCCTCTGGGATAAGTTGCGCGGAGCTTGACGATCCGGGCGCCGAGGGTATCATCACCCAACCTTTGCAGTTTGTGTAACTTGGTTGTATTTTGCCGTTAAATTCATTTATCCCTTTATGCATCTGTCTGACTACCCTGTCTCATTCTCATCGCTCATCGCAGGCAGGTACACAATTTGTTTAGGTTGCACACGATACTTACGTTACTACAAGTCCATCAAAGTTATCTGAATACACTACAGTCCGCGACGGCCGTCGGGCCTCGATATCCGCCGCGGATCTTGTCGTTTTACTTGGAGGCTGGCGGCTCGGCCTCCGTCTCCGAGGAATACAAAGCTGGTTGGCTTGTTGGCTGCTCGTCCCCGCAGACTCAGCGATTTGTCAGCAATCTCCCCTTCAGGTGCATCGTCCGACTCCACCCGGGGGCTCACAACGGCCTCACGATCCATCTCAGAGGCCTATCGGTCTTTCGTAAGCTCCAGATGGATTTCAACTTTACCGGGTGCAAGGTGTGCGAGCTTTGATGATGGAAGCGACGTCCTGCGGGCACCGAACAAATAGCAGGTGGGCATTATATCAGGTTTCTTTCCCTCCCAATTTTCAAAAGAAAAAGAAAAAGAAAAAAAATGATATTTGGTCTGGCGGGAGACTAGGGCGGGCAGCCTCCCACACGTCCAGTTTCCCTCGGCGCGTGAATATATCGCCGATTCGCCACATGTAGTAGTATGCTCGGGGGCGATGGATATCAATCTCCGGATCCGTACACGCATTCAACACGGCTTGAAAGACGCTGAGTGCCATCGTTTCATCGCCTTGGCGCGCTATCTAATCTAAGCTCATCAAATCTCAGTTTAGCTAATCTTATCGGCGCAATTCTCCGCTTACACAATGACACATCTCAGACGATCGATCTTGAGACGGAGCCGCTCAATGGCGCAGGTTTCCTGATCAAGGCGCACGTCCTCTCCATTGACCCAGGCATCCACGGGAAGATGAGGAGTGTACGCATTTGCTAAACCCAGCTCCCATACATAGTCCTCACGTTCTCCGCCTGCCCGCATTCAGCATAGGTAACTCATTCAAATTCCCCTCAATCAAAAATCTGGAAAGCTCGTAGAACTCACGGCTTTGGCATCGGCGTCGTCCTGCGGTCGGAAAATCCAGATCTGGCGGAGGGGCAATACATATATGGCCCGATTCGTAAGTTCGCCTCGCTGATCGTTGAGTATTCCACTAATGGCGCGGACACCGGATGGCAGCCCATCAGGAATACAGCGTCCTGAAAGCTACTCAAGGGTTAACCCTCCTTGAGAAGGACTCGAAGTTTCCATGGAATGTGTACGTCGGCGCCGCGGGACTGCCTGGTACGAAACGAGTTCATCCAGCTTTATCTCGTAATATTTAAGTCGGGTGATATAGACAAGACAGCGTTCATGGGCTGGAAGGAGTTCTCGAAGGCCAAGAAGGTGAGATGCTGAGCTATGTTTCGTATCATCCCAATCTTCGTTTATCCAGAGCGAAACGGTACTCACTACATCAGGCGCAGGTATGTCGAATTACCACACTCCCGGCCAACGAAAACTAAGGTGACTCTGCCAGGCTGCGTTGGCTCGTACGCCTTATTTCCACCTGCCCTCAAATCCACTAACTAATAGAACTTCACCCCCATGCGCCAGAAGGTCATCCAATTTGCGAAGCGCGACGGCCTCAAGGTCATCGCCTCCGCTGGGTCCGAGGTCAAGGTCGAGTTTATGAAGAAGATCGGGGCGGATGTGGCATTCGACTACAAGACGACGGATACGCGGAAGGTCCTTGCGCGTGACGGGGCCGATTGACATGTGTATTTCTATCATTCAATAATATGTGGGCTGACGGGCGACACTGAAAGTACAGCCATCAATGCGTGGTTTCTGGTTTGTTGCGACTCTCCTGTCTCCGATTTTCCTGCGTCTCACTGATTCACAGCGACTGTAGGAGTGCGGAATGATATCAGGTACTAATCTCATCTAAAATATACCTACCTTCCGATATTCATGTTATCCGGGGCAGGCTACAACACGGGCTACCCGTCCATCAAGGTTCTCTTTCTCTGCATTCAGCTAAGTGACCCTCTTCCGCAGAACATGCACCGCACCCCGTTCAAATTGTCCACCATCTCCGGCGTGATGGTATTTTCAAGTCAAATATAGCGCCGAGCTCTACGCGACCATCCCGCGTCTGCTCGCTGACGGAGAGATCAAGTATGCAGAGGACGTGAGTAGGTAGTTTCACACCGTCGCAGAGACTATTTTGCACGTGCTCGTGGGGGATCCCACCGTGAAAGCTGTGGTTGTCGTCGCGGAAGAGTGTTCGGAAGGTGGGTGGGCGGAGACGTTCCGGCGTACCTGATGATTAGGTGATTGTATGACGCGAGTGCTCAATAATTATAATTGATGCGAAGCCGCAGAAGCATTTAGGTTTCGCTGAACTGTTGCGAAAAGCGTGGTTATGTACGCGAGCCGCTCCCGGTTTTGAGCAATGAACCTGTTCGGGTAGCGGGCTTTTACGATAAGAGCGCTGTGTGCTCTGACCCAAAAAAAGATATCTCTGATCTTTGTCCCAAGAACCTTACAAGAACTTGAACTTCTGGTCTGGGTTGAAATTCGCTCGATCGCGATCAGCGGCAGTCGGACGGCATTCCAAGCGTGATCGTCGATCGAGTGGATTCCGGCTCCGAGATTTGCTCCTATTGCTCACCCTGTACTTCTACTTCCTACCAGCAGCAGCAACGACTGAAGCATGTCCGACAGCACCAGGGCGCAAGAAAACCTCGAGGCGGTGCGTTCCTCCCCTCACCTTGAACCTTCGCTCATCCATGCCATGTAGACAAGTGCCAGTGGGGATGCTTCTGGGTCCCGCATGCCGTGCGTAAACTTGAGGAAGAATGGCCTCACGTTGATAGATGGTACGTCGCCAATACAGATACTATTGCTACAATTCGGGTCAACACCTCTCAGGCCGCCCCGTCAAGATCGTGGATATGTCAACATCTAAGACGGGCTCCGGGTACAAAGTCCACATAGTTGGGATTGATGTACGCCATCGCCCCGTCTCAGTCCTCCCCCGCAGACTTACGCCGACGCAGATCTTGACTGGACGGAAACATGCGCGTACACTCGTCGATCGGCTCTACGCCGTGCACTTACTATTGTGTATATAGGAAGTTATCAAGAAACACACTGAAGAGATGGAGGTGCCGACAGTCGTCTACACCGATTATCAGGTGGTCAGTCCCCATCCCAGGCCGCGCTGCGTGTCATCTGAATTTTTTGTAGGGTTCCATGGCCGACGGCCTCCTTCACCTCGTAGCTCAGAATGGCCCCGACGTCGAACTCCCTGCTGGACCCTTCGAAGCGGAGGTCCAGGAAGGCGTAACTGAGGGGAAGGCACTGGTAGTGAAGGTCGTCGCCGCTATTGGCGAGATGCAGGTGCGTCCTCTGCTTCCCTCCCTTGACACTCACTCAAAGTGCGTGGTTTACAGGTAATTTTGGTTCGAGAGGGGGTTGTAGGAGATGCTTGAATGAATGGAAAATGTGTCGGCGAGTATACGATGTATGCGATCGCTCCATTTATAGGATCACGAATTCGAATCTGAACATTAGTTCACTTGCGCTAGAGCAACATTTGGTTCATTGTGACATCTCACAGGTTAAGTCGTTGTAGTTTCCCGAGTTTCGTCGAACCTCAGGCCCGTTCCAAGTATCTTTCGCCCTGCTTTGGTCAAATGTTGAGGATGAGCTGCCGAAATTCCAGGCTGATGCCAACATTGGCAGCTGCGCCGTCAAACCACGCCATATACACAGCAAGAAGAAATGGGTTAAGGGATGCGCGACGAGAGATAGTGCGGAACAAGTTCCGACATGACGAGGTATCCTGCAATGAGAGCGGAAACGGAGATGCAGATGGCGTGGTGGACGGGGATCAGAAATTCCAGGCGGAGTGGGGGGGAGACAGTCTCTGGAGGGAGATCTCCGACGACTTAGTCGATGTTCGTAATAAACGTCGAGAGCAATATTCACGACGGCACCGAGATCGCGGGCATGCGTGGCGCACCGCAGCCCGGGATATGTATGCCTGGTCACAGCGTAGATGCGATACGGGGCCGCGAGGGAGAGGGAATAGACTCACATGAAGTGAAAAGTACATGAAAAAGTTTTCATGATATTTGTACATGAATTGTGGATTTCATGCACCAGATCCCTGAAATTCATGAGCTTTGACACTCACAGTGGTGACCTGAGCGCGTGCTGGTGTGGTGGTCCCGGGCACGCCGCCGGGATAGGTATATACCAGACGCCGCGTGTCGAGCGCGAGCCGAGACCTAGGCAGATGCGTAAGTGGAGGCAGACGCGGAGATAGCGTCCGTGGTGAGCCGTAACACACCTATTTAGTAGGGCTGGAACATTATGATTAAATACACCCTGGGCCCGTAACGTACTGTAATCGTAATATAATTTTAAGGATCGACCACATATTTAATAGTATGCGTAACATAATGTATTGTAACCATATTTTAATCATATTTAATCATATTTAATGGATGGTGACACCCTGCAAGTAGATTTGGCGACCCATGGCAGTGCCAACCAGGATTTTGGCAGCTCAGGGTTGAAACTCATAAGGGCTGGTGCATTAGGTATTTCTAGATGTAATCACCTTCAACAAACTATGTCTGAGGGCAAAATGACTGAAACAACGTGTCTCAAGATTTTTGATGGATTGATCGTTCAGTGATGGGACATCACATCATAGCGCGCAAGTGGACCGTCTGCATCGTCTCCGAGTGGAATGGAGCGAGGCAGAGATTTGATGCGCTTTTTGAGGGCTTTGATGAGGGGTGGAAAGAACTTGACGAGCTGTGCGTCATCGAGCATTTTGGTGCGCTGGCCCGACGTGAGCGCAGAGAGAGCGAGCGGTCAGGTGAAAAGATAGGCAGAGTTAGAAATGTGGACCCGAGCTTTCGGCAAAATATCAAGTGACCTTTTGTGCTTATCAGAACGCGGACCACGGACCGGCTGATTGGCTGTTGACCCATTCGGCCACCATTGGCTTAATATTATGATTAAATACGGGCCTCGTATCGTATTATAATCGTATCGTAATGTAATGTATCAGCCATAATTTTAAGGGCGTAATATTACGGGGCGGGGGTATTTAATCGTAATCCTAAGATTATAATAGATTATAATCAATTGTAACCGTAATCTTATCCAGCCTTACTATTTAGCATCGGAGATGCAAGGAAGCTCGCTCCCTAGTAATAATTCTGTCAGCTGCTGCTGCGGAGGGAGAGACGGCGGTTCGACTCCGCCTGAAGCATTCTCGGTTAACTCGTTTTTTTATCCAACTTGCGTTAATCGGCGCCAGCGTTAGTTTCACGGCACACGGGGCAGAATCGGTTATACAGGTAAGTATGCAAGCTGGCAGACACCGACATGGATCAATATCCACAGAACCCCGGAGATTGTATGTGAGTCAGTCAGTCATTCGCTTGAGTCAACGCACAGAATCAACGCACGTATCCACCTGCTGAGGAGTACCTTCACGCCTCCGTGGAGCAAGGCAGCTCGCTCCCGCCCATTCCAAGGACAATCGTAGTAGCAATCAAGGGAGAGCCGGCGGTTCGACCCCGCCCGGAGGCATACGATTATTGTGTCCTAATTTTTCTTGTTCTGCCGAGGTGTGCATGCGCGGAGCGAGCGGAGAAATGGAGCGCGTGAGCAGCGAGCGGGAAAAGTGGCGCGCGCACGCCCAGTTCGCACGGAGATGAGCAGATAAATAATAATTGACAGCTGAGGTGCGAGGGAGGACAGGCGGCGCTGGGGTAGATATGGTCTGGCCTAAGCGCGACGAGAGATGGTGGGGTAACCGCGGCAAGAGACAGTGGGAGAAAGTCCGAGGTACAAGTATAGTGTAACAGATGAAGGTGCACGCGAGGGAGAAAATGATGAGAAAGCCGTGCGAGAGGTGGACGTACAGGACGCAGGACGCAACCCGCGAAGGCGTGGATGGTACCGCAGCAACGCCGCACCCCCAACCTCATCTTCAGCGGAGGCCCGAGTGCGAGCGTGCGGTTGCTACGGGCATGCACGCCGCGCCGGGGAGAGCTCGAGGCAGATGCGGAAATGGAGGGCGGGACGGAGGCAGACGCAGGCGCACACGCGGGTTGATGACGGACTGAAAAGGGACACGAGATCGAGGTGAGCATGTGCGCCGCATTGCAGAAGAGCGCAGGATGAGGGATGCGGGGCGTTCGAGCTGCACGCGCCGCGTAAGGTAGGCCCGGGCGCGGTGTAGACGGACCTTTGTTTTTCGAAATTTCGAGCGCAGATCCGAGATCTCCAGAGCGACAGAGCGAGCGGAGCGAGGATGAGAGAGGGCCGGTGTGGAGGGAGCCTAGCCCCGAGTATGATCATGAGCAATTCAATGCCCAGAAAGTTGGCCAAGACAGAGACTAAGTCACAGAGTCCGAGTCAGAGTCGAGTCAGAGTGCGGAATTTCGAGGCCGCCGAGAGGAAAAAACACAAAAGTGCGGGCAGACATGACCACAGGATGGACGCCGCAATCGTATATGCTCCCTGCGCGGCGTTGAATCGCCGAAGCACACCCAAGCCGCGGGTCGACATGGGCGTCTGCAGCAAGCGCCCATTTGTGCATGTGTGGCTGCGCCCTCCGCGTGTCATCGCGTGTTTACCGCCCTCCTCCTCCTAACCACCAACCCTCTCTCCTCTCCGCACGCCGGCACGTACCGTTGGTCACGAATGATCCGCCTCCCGCCCGCGCTCCTCCTCATCACCTTGCCCTCACACTCGGCACCTCGGCCGCGTCCAGCTCAAGCCCCGCCAGCGCATAGTACGTAGCGCAAGCACAATCGGCACGCCGACCAACTCGGCGGCACTGCCCTCCCTCCGCGGCGTGTTATTCTGTGGTGTGCTATCCTGCTCCTCCCCTGCGCTGCATCTGCTAAGAGCGGTTAATTTGAGTGGGTAGTGGTGAACTGCCTGGGGTTCGCCGCCGCAGCCGCGAACTAGTACTGCTCCTCCGAGGTCACGCTGAACTGCTTCTGTGTCGCACCGCTGTGCGTCTCCTCCTTTCTCACTCGCGTCATGCCTCACCCCGTGCCAGGACGAGCTCCCCTCCGCCGAGGCGCTCGTCGAGAGTGCTGCAGTGCTGCGACGAAGCCGACGCGCATCTGGTTCCCGTCGTTCCTACCGTCGCCCCCCGCGCCCGCCTCCTCTTCCGCTGTCTCCGCATCGGCCTCGAACTCAGCCGCGGCGGCCGCATCAAGCACCGGGACGGTCCCCGCAAGCTTCTCTGCGCCGTCGACGCCGAGGAACGCTGCGCGCACACACGCCGCGCACTCGATCGGCAGTGTCGCAAGAGCTGTGTCGAGCTTACCACTACTCGGCGCCGTGTTCCTGTGGTGCTACTAGCCCCGGCATGTGCTCGCACCCCATCTGGGCGCCTTCCTCCCGCCCTACTCTCGTCCTCTGTATCTGTCTCGAGCTTGTCCGCTGCCCTTGGCTTTTGACCATGCTCGCCGCTCTCGCTGTGTCCGCCCTCCTACTTGCGTTCTGCGGATGTGGCTCTTATCCTCTGCGTTCGTCTCTCCTCCGCTGCGTTCGTTCGCTCGTCAATCTCGATGGTGCGCCTCCTCGCATGCAACGCCTCGTGCCCTCTCCATCTGTCCGCCGCGGCTCCTTCGCGCGCGAGCCTAATTCTCACGACATCTTCGCCAGCGCGCCCTAGATTATTTTTATTCTCGCTGCTGCACTTCCAGTCCCTCTTTATTATATTCTTTTGGAAGCCTTCGTCGTCGTCTTTACCCTACGCTGAGCTCGGTTCGTATCTGATGCCTCGGGCGGCTGAAGCCGGGCCCTTGTGAAATCGATATATCCTCATGGCACCTCTCGTGCAATACACAGTTTCTACGTGCGCTCTATTTCACGGTGTAGAATTCCCTATATGTGCCTATGTAGGCGGCGTCACGGCTCCGCAGGTGAGTCGTCGGCTCTGCAGTCAGGTCTTCGTAGATCAAACTCGCTCACTCGATTTGTGCATTCCGGACCATTTCTGGTACATAGCTGGGAGAGAGGCAGTGGTTCTAATCCATCCAAAGACGTGCGTGCTCTTAATGCGGTTCTTTCTAGCGGCCAGGTGGATTAGCTTGAGTGGTGATGCTCTTGGCTTCCAGCGCAGATCTACGCTGACTGGACTCTCGCTTATGCGGAGCACGAGGGACGAGGCATTCGGAAGCGCATAAAGAGAGACGGGTCTAATTTACAAAGCGCGGAGGTGATAATGCAGCAATTGTTGGTGAGAATACCAGCCTTACGCAGAGAGTCTTCGCGGAGTATGGTACGCGCTCCCATCCAATCCCTTGGGTGAAAAGTTGTGGGAGAGTCCGTAGCCTGAGCTCGAATGCACCTGAGGACGTAAGATCTTTACGGCGTTTTTTTGGTACCCGAAGACGTTTGTTGCCTGCTGATCAGTGCATTTTTGTTCGACTTATTGGAAAAGCCTGCAAGCACGATACGAGGTCACAACTCGCTCCCCCGCTTTCAAATCGCCCGAGTGCTTGCAATGTGTATTGCGTTCAGGGGAAATGCGGAGTTCCTCGCATGGCATGGAACTCAGGTATGCAAGGAAGCCTTCGCGAAGCAAGAAGACTCGGTTATCCCCCATTGAAAGTCACGGACTTCCAGGTTAAGGGAGAGACGGTGGTTCGAATCTACAGTAAACGAAGCCGGGAGCAACATTTTATTTCTTTTCTCCCCGCGTCATTTTTGAAACAATGTCGAGAGAAGTTTTGAACCGAGGAAGCTTCACATATACCTGGCGGCCCTGGTAGAGTACAGAAGCTCGCCCCGCCGTTTACACAGAGACTTCGTAGATCAGCCGTTCAATCAACTTTTAACCAAGCCATTTCAGGATTACTCATTCACATAGCACGATGGTCATCTAGGTAAAGAGTCGTCGTAGAGCAATGATCATGACGCTCACCCCCGCGCTGGATGGTGAAATTTTCAAGGTAAGGGAGAGCCCGTGGTTGGCATCCGCCGGGAGATATTCACAACCGAGTGAACACTTTTTATTGGAGTTCGGCGGGAGTGCCGGGCGAAATTCAGCGCTGCGCAGATATCCAGGGTACGATGGGACTCAGAGACATAGCGTGCATGACGCGATGCAAAGAAGCCTCGGCGATCGCAGTTAGGGCTGCTGACCCGATCCGTAAAAGACGGTTATACGGCTTCCGTAATACGGCGCCCGTACCGTCCCGTCGACCCTTCCACCCCACCATTGGACGGGACGGGTCGCCGTACCGTACGCCATTACGGCCGTCGAAAATACGGCCGTATAGGCGTTGAAACCGTATTTTGCGGCACCTCCAAAGTGATGTCTAAATGGCCAGCAATTGAATTTAAATCAACAGAATTGGGATGGAACTCAGCGGAAGGACGGCTGGAACAATTGAAAGGGACCATTTGATAGACGGGATATTCGGTATTGGGTGGCATCGGCTAATGCTGGCATTGCCGTGCCCTGCCAGACTTGGCGAGTTGATGTTTTTCTCTTGCATCCCAGCTGACTCCAAGTGCAATGGTTCAAAAAATTTAAGCGTGATGCAGCAAATTGATGCGGTCCCGGGCTCTCCCAGATACTGCTGCTAAAAGGGTGTGTTTGTTTGTTCTTGGTTCAAATATTATTACGGATACACGGAGCAATTTTATCCTGAGTCGCATCCTTTGTTTTGCTTCTCTGGATTTGTGTTGGGAAATATGGTTGTTTTACCTATTTCTCTGGGATGAAAGTCAACGTGGACAGATGAATAACCTCGTCCAGACGCGGAGACTTTGAATGCTGATGAGTTGCTCCGCCCAATTATGCATCTCGGAGACAATCTCAGACGTGCCACACCTAAGTTCGAGGCTAGGGTAATAAGTGGGACACTTGACACCCCTTGGTCAACCTGTAGAGGTCGTTTGTACAATTGTACGTGCCGTCCTCCCGTATACGGCCGTTTTTGTGCCATACCGTACCGTCGAGTCCCTGGAATTCGTGGCAACGGGACGGCATACGCTTCGGGTAGGCCAAAATACGGCTGTCAAATGTACGGCCGTCTCCGTATACGGTGCGGTCCGCAGCCCTAATCGCAGTCAGCGCATGGAAGCTGCGGACCTACCCCACATCGTAAATTGCCCCATACGCCCTTTGCCGAACAAGGTCAGGGCCACGTCTAAATAAAGGGCCGGATGCTGGTTGAAATGCACTCGAACCGATTGGGTTTCCCAGCTTGTTTTTTTTCTAGTCCTGTTGTTACTGCGGGGGTCCGATCGGGGTATTGGCTTATTACCAATCATCTTTGTAGCACTGGGATTCAAGGATTTGTAATGAGCAACAATGCAAACTGATACTTTACCCTGCTGTCAAGAGTTCTGTCTCTTCGGAATTTTGCACATTGGCCTGGATGTTTCGCTATTCAATGAGTTTGATGATCAGTTTACGAGCATTTGCCAAATGATTGACAAAAGATTGGTAATAAGCTAGAAGTCCGATTGGACCCCTCTGATAACCAACAGACTTCAACACGTGAGGCACAAGCTTCATGTTGAAGTGTCTGTCTACGAGAGACTATTTTTTTCGGGGTCATTAGGGTTTGGAGCTCTTTTGGCGCCAACATCAGTATCAACCTAGGAGAGGTGCACTTACTCCAAGTCTCTGTGGAGCAATGAAGCGCGCAACGATAAGGGCCGTTGGAAACGAAGGACACGACAAATGTGCCGGCGATCAATCCATCATGCATCATGTCGCAAAAGGGCGCTCAGATCTTGAGCGCTCCGAAGCCCCGGAAACGCTCACTGCCGAGGAATTCCATGCCACGTACCTGAAGAGCGGCGCAGTTCTCCGACTCATTTTAGACTATATGCCCTGCCACCAGGTCGCCACCCTGGTATGCGGAGGTCGACATCGAGCTGAAGAACGGTCCTGCCAGATCCATTGGAATTAGATACGTGGCGGAAATAGAAGTGGTTCAAATTTAGGCCATGGGAAGTGATAACAATCAGCACCGCCCTCTCTGCCACGTCTCACTTCCCCTGCAGCTTGTCTCCCCCCTCGTCTATCTACTCACCACGGGCACTTGCAGAGGAGCAAAAGGACACAGCATGTCGAACAATGATGCCACTCGTAAAGGGGTGAGGGTTTTGTCCCTCGGTAATGTCCTTTCCCTACCAGCTCGAGTTCATATTGACACCCATCATTGGTTAGACGGCGGCGGAGCAGGAGCGCTGTCTGAGTTACTCATACTGGAGCAAATAATGTATCAAGTGCAGGCTACCCTCGGCTCCAACACTACTCCTGCTCCATGTGACTATTTCGAAGTTATTGGAGGTAGTGGCACAGGAGGGTCAGTGTTATTTCCTGGAAAATGCTGGAAACTGATGTGACATACAGTATCATTGCATTGATGCTCGGCCGCCTCCGCATGTCGATCTCTGCTTCTATTTCAGCTTATGAGAAGCTTCAACCTAAGCCCAAAAGTGGATCCACCGAGCAGTTCAAAGCCAGCCAGCTGGAAGCAGTGCTAAGGGAGATATTTCGAGAAGAGAAGATGAGAGACCTCAGTCCACATGCCTGCAAGACGTGAGTGTAATTACCTGTCATCAAAAGAAACTACACTTATCTGGATGCAACCCCCAGCGTTGTCTGTGCCATGCATGAAAGCAATCTGAATGCTGGTATTCCTGAACTATTTCGCTCATATAACACCCCAGAGGAGCCGGCCCTCAATTGCAGAATATGGGAGGCGGCCCGGGCCACCTCTGCTACACCCGGACTTTTCAAACCAATGCAAATTGGCCGGGGAGGGGTGAGGCCAAAGTACATTGGCGGAGGTGTTTGGAACAACAACCCAACCTCCCTGGTTGTGGCAGAAGCTGAAAAGATGTACCCCTCACAGCCTGTTGTCCTTGTGGTCAGCATTGGCAGTGGTCATCCTGACACCATCCAGATTCCGAGATCTCCAACTTTGACTGCCTTTGCCAAGACCCTGAAAAGCATTGCAACTGACTGTGAAAGAATACATGAAGACAATGCACGCAGATTTCGCAGCAGTCCCAATACCTATTTTCGCCTCAATGTCCTGCAGGGTCTCCAGGGCTTTGAGAAACAACACTGGGGAAGATCCAGTGAAGTTTCTGCCCATACTCGTGCTTACCTGGCTACAGAAGATGCAAAATCTAAGCTGAGAGGTACTGTGGGAGTGATCCTGAGTAAGTACCTCAGATTCTTAGGCTCAACTTTACTCCCTGACACTGCTGTTAGATCCTGTGGTTCCCATGTCTGATGCCTCTGCCTATCTGAAAGTTTGTCCACCCCCGAGTGTCGATTTCACTGGGAGAGAGGATATTCTGCAAAAGATGTTGGAATATTTCAACACAAGCATTGGTCGACGGCATATTTTCCTGTTGCATGGCCTTGGAGGCTCTGGGAAAAGCCAAATTGCCTTCAAATTTGTTGAGCAGTCTAGCAGCATGTCGGAGACACGGTGGGCTCACTGTATTGAATGTCCAATCTGATTCAATCTAATAAACCAACCCAGGTTTCTAGATGTTTATTTTGTTGACAGCAGCTCTCAGCAAACGATCGAGAATGATCTCGCAACACTTGCCCTTGCTAAGAAAGTTGGGAAAACTTGCAAAGATAGCTTGCTTTGGCTGTCAAACCAGCACACAGAATGGTTGATTGTATTCAACAATGCAGATAATGTAAACCTCAGCCTTGTGCAGTATTTTCCCTCTGGCTCCCATGGAAACATCCTTGTTACTTCCCGGAATCCCGACCTCAGGCAGCTTGCACAGGCAACACACAAAGTTGAGCAGATGGCACTTGAGGAAGCAACCAATCTTCTCTTATCTGCTGCTCAATATGATATCATGGAGGTGGCAAATAGAGATGTTGGAAAGCGGATCGTCCAGGTACGTTGTGGCTCCACAATCTTAGACATTGGTTAAATGATTCCAAAGAAGCTCCATTGCTTGCCCTTGGCTGTGGCACAGGCCGGGGCATATATCTCTTCATCCTGTGCCCTTCAAACATATCTGGACTTGTATGAACAGACAGCCAGCCGAATGCAGTTACTGCATCAAATGCCCCGACAATCCGAGTATGGGTGGTCAGTTTATGCCACATGGCAGCTCAGTTTCGACAACCTTTCCAGCCAGGCAAGGGAGCTGCTTAAACTTTGCTCATTCATCCATCATGATGGGATAACAGAGGTGATAATTAAACAAGCTACATTATACCAGATTACTCCAGATGGACCGACTGAGGTGGACCTCCAGGAGCCATTGGGGTTCTTGGCCAAATTCCTTGACAGCACAGGTTCCAAGTGGGATTCACTCAAGTTCATAGCACTGACTGATGAGCTTGGCCGGTTCTCGTTGATTGACTTTCAGGCTGCCTCAGGAGCCATTACCTTCTCAATTCATCCATTGGTGCATGAATGGTGCAGGGCCATAGTGAAAGTGGATGCTCCCACTGAACTGTGCATGCACAAACTGATAGGGATGTCATTGTCCTCAAGGCATGATGATTTTCGATTCTCACACCAAAATTTCCCCCATCTGGATGCCCTTTTGTTCAAGACAGGCCTGGATTCGAGCCGCCAGCTCAACATCCTTGATGACTCATTTGCACCAGAGTGTCTGTGGGTATATCACAAAGAAGGCAGGTGGAGTGATGGGGTGCACTTGGGGGAGTCCATGCTGCATATACTAGTGTCGCAGCTAGATGAACAGCAAACTCTCAACATTCAATCGTTGCTAGCCGTCATGTATGTCAACAGCGGGGTGCTTCACAAAGGGAGAGAACTTACAGAATTGGTCTTGAACAAGCAAACAGAGCTCCTCGGTGAGGATCATCCAGATACTCTGGCCGCCATGGGAAACCTGGCACACAGCTACTCAAAGATGGGACAGTTTTATGAGGCTGCAGAACTGGAGAAAGTGGTCTTGAAAAAGCGCAGGGAACTTCTCGGTGAGGCTCATCCAGACACTCTGAGTGCCATGGGAAACCTGGCACTCAGCTACTCAGAGATGGGACAGGTTCATCAGGCTGCTGAACTGGAGAAAGTGGTCTTGAGCAAGCGCAGGGAACTCCTCGGTGAGGATCATCCAGATACTCTGAAGGCCATGGGAAACCTGTCACTCAGCTACTCAAAGATGGGACAGGTTCATCAGGCTGCAGAACTGGAGAAAGTGGTCTTGAGCAAGCACAGGGAACTCCTCGGTGAGGATCATCCAGATACTCTGAAGGCCATGGGAAACCTGGCACTCAGCTACTCAAAGATGGGACAGTTTCATGAGGCTGCAGAACTGGAGAAAGTGGTCTTGAGCAAGCAAATGGAACTCCTCAGTGAGGATCATCCAGATACTCTGAGGACCATGGGAAACCTGGCACTCAGTTACTCAAAGATGGGACAGGTTCACGAGGCAGCAGAACTGGGGAAAGTGGTCTTGAGCAAGTGCAGAGGACTCCTGGGCGAGGATCATCCAGACACTCTGAAGGCCATGGGAAACCTGGCAGTCAGGTACTCAGAGATGGGACAGTTTCACCAGGCTGCAGAACTGGAGAAAGTGGTCTTGAGCAAGCGCAGGGAACTCCTGGGCGAGGATCATCCAGACACTCTGAGTGCCATGGGAAACCTGGCAATCAGGTACTCAGAGATGGGACAGGTTCATGAGGCTGCAGAACTGGAGAAAGTGGTCTTGAGCAAGCGCAGGGAACTCCTTGGCAAGGATCATCCAGATACCCTAAGAGCTATGGGAAACTTGGCACACAGATACTCACAGATGGGACAGTTCCATCAGGCTGCAGAGCTAGAAAAAGTGGTCTTGGACAAGCGCAGGGAATTTCTTGGTGAGAATCATCCAGACACTCTGAGGACCATGGGAAACCTGGGATTCAGGTACTCTCAGATGGGACAGCCTCATGAGGCTGCAGAGCTAGAGAAAGTCGCCTTGAGCAAGCAAATAGAACTCCTCGGGGAGAATCATCCAGATACTCTGTTTACCATGGGAAACCTGGCAGTCATCTACTCGGACATGGGACAGTTGCAGGATGCAGCAGAACTGGTGAAAGTGGTCTTGAGCAAGCGGAGGGAACTCCTTGGCAACGATCATCCAGATACTCTGCACAGTCTGGCAGATTCAGGGTTAATATGTTTCAAAATGGGTCGCCTCACACAGGCACGTGAGCTTCAGGAGCAGGCCCTGAATGCACGCAGGCGGGTGTTAGGTGAGGATCATCCGGACACCACCAAAATCGCACATCAATTGGCCGCCACGATTGAACAATTGGATGGTGCAGAGAGTCAGTTACAGAGTCAATAATCATTTTCAGTAAGTGAGTCTTCTCATCGAATCAATTTCTTCAGGTCTTTGACTTCAATGTAAAGCGAAATTTAATTAAGGGTCAGGGAATCTTGTTCGTTTTGTCATGATGGTCCATACTTTTTTTACTTTGCGTAGTCCCATTTATAAACTTTTTGCCGTTCCATCTCTAAACAGTCAATCAACCTTGACTGACCGAGTTGTTTCAGCAGTTACTTCCTCGCATAGCAGAGCACTCCGATAGGTAAACAGGTCTTCGTAGCGCAACGCACCTCGCTCCTGCCTTTTGTTAAATCCCCATTCAACTGTGAAGGGATAGCGGGTGGTTTGATCTCGCTTGGAGGTATAGAATGCACAGTATGCATGCTGTTTTGATTCATCCAAGTCGCGCATGAGTCTCGCAGAGAACCGGAGCAAGTGGCCTTTGCCTCAGAGATGTTAGATCCGTTGCAACATGGTGAGTTATTTAGTCCCTCAGTCGAGGATCAGAACTTGCCCACCTGGCAAGCATCGTATAGCGCCAATGAAGCATTTGTGGAGTATTGCTCCTCCCACTTTATCACTCTACTCACCTCTAGGTGAAGGGACAGCCGGTGGTTCTACCCCGCTCGGAAGCATTCACGAAGTGGGGGAACTTTTCATTCGAGGCGGTTGGGAGCGCCGCGGTGGCCCGCGCAGGAATTACGCGTTCAGCAGATGTGCATGGGCAAGGTGGATCCAGACAATCACGATGCGGAGGAGCCTGAGCGTCAATCAGTCAGTCGTAGCATATCTCGATTACTCACGTGCGGAATAAACGTACCTAACGAAGATGAAATGGCCGACTTGCGAGATAAGTCTTCGGGGCGCATGGCGCTCGCTCCCGCGCTTTTTATAGTCATCTATTGAAGTGAACGGAAAGACGGTAGTACGACTCCACTCGAGGGCATTCAGAGCTTAAAGTTCACCTTTTTCGCAATCAATACGTTCCTGAAGCGCAATATAAGACGCACGCACACGTAATCCGCCTCGTACCTGGTGGAGCATGTCTTCGCAGAGCAAGGAATCTCGCTGCAACATGTTACCGTGAAAAAAACAATGATTGAAGATCCATGGGAGAGCCAGCGGTTCGACCCTAGAAGACGTGTCTTTGCAAACTTCAGCCTTTTCCCCGCACCTGATTCTGTGCAAACGAGAAGTTACTCACTCACCTAGCAGGGTGCGAAGCTGGCCGAGGAGTTCTTCGTGGAGGACAGAGGCTCGCTCTCGTCCACTGCTCCGGTGCGGAAAAAGGTGAAGGAGAGCCGGCGCTCGCTCCCGCCGGAGGCATGTGGCGTATACGAATCCTTTCCTCTGAAGGTACGTACACCGAAGACGCTTCATAGTTGAGATACTATGGGCGCCGCGAGGCGGAGACTGGGTGCCCGATGGCGAGCGCGGGGAAGCACAGGCGGGCGGTACATGTCGCAGCACTTATACGCGCGGGAGGTACATATCGCAGTACTCACCCGCGGGAGGAATCACAGCACTCGCAAGCGGGCCTGCCGCGATACAGAGAAGAAGACTCGGCCGGACGCGATCCAGACACGGAGCAACTCTGGGAATTAGGGTGGCACGAGGAGAATCCAAGACATCGCGCTCAGACAATATGAGACGGGGCAGACTACAAGTGGGGGCACTAGGGTAGGGGTATCCTCGATAACAGCGCAGGCGGGGAGGAGACATGATATTGGCGGGAAGGGACAGGTCCGTGTCCGTGTATGCGTGCGTAGGTACCGTAACGGGGCGGGGATCCGAAGCGGAGTGGAGTCGAGGCGGTGTGCGGAGTGGGGGGAAATCGAAACGAGACAGTGGAGAGAATAGAGACAACGTCGAGAACGAAGACGGCGTACCGGATGGAGATGCGAAAAGCATGCGAGAGCCTGCGTCCGTCTCCGAGATGGCGGGCGTGCAGCGCGAATGCGCAAGAATGCGCGATGCTACCGCAGCAGCGTCGCTGCTACACCGCCCATCCCCACGCCCACGCCCACGCCCATCCCGAACGGATGCGCAGAAAGCGTGGCGTTACTCGTCGTTGATGGCGGCGGCGAGGAGCTCGCGGGTGCTGTCGTGGAAGCCGCGGTACTGGACCCCGACGCTGAAGACGCCGAGGCGGAGGCGGAGGTCGACGACGGGACGAAGGAGGGGAAGGAGAGCGGGGTGGGTTTCGTTGCTGCGGCGCAGAACTGCTCGACGAGCGCTTCCGTGGAGGCCACCTCGGTGGGGCACGCAGTGAGGCACGAGACGAGGGCCTTGGCGTAGGGTTTTGCGCTGTGCGGAGGTATATGTCAGCGCCGTTTCGGAGAGGAGCGAAGGCAGGGAGGAAGGGAAAGAATAGAGATGAAGGGAGGAGAACGCACTTCGGAGCGACACAGAAGCAGTTGAAAGCAACCTCAGAGGAGCAGTTCGTGGCCGCGGCGGCGAGCCCGAGGCAGTTCGCCGCTACACCAATGTACCCATCTTAGTACGTGAAACGGAGGGAGGATTCAGCGCACGCACCGCAGGAGGAGAGCCCGCTCAGGGAGGGCAGCGCGGCCGAGTTGGTCGGCGTCCCAATCGCGCTTGCGCTGGCACTACTACTTGCCGCAGCACTGGGCTGGAAGTGGATTGACGCGGACGCGGCGCAGGCGCCGAATGCGAAGAGGTGAGGGCGAGCAGGGAATGCGGGGAAGGGAGGTGCATCGTCCTGGGGCGGACCGTCAGAGAGGGATGAGAGCAGAACACAACGGGAGAGACATTGGAGAGAAGTTTGAAGGCGCGGCAGGTGATGCCAAACGGATCATGATGCCGTTGCCGAAGTGTGATCTGTGACTGCGCCGTGACACTCTCTCTTCCAAACAACGACCAGCGTGCCGTCTGGCGAAAGGCCTCCTTCAACCCTTCAATCTCTGTCTTACGCTCTTCTCCGCCTTTGGGTTCGCTTCTGACATGAATACGGTTCATTTGGAGCTAATTGTGACTCTCCTCGCTGGAGTCGATATCGCTGCGGTTCTATTCGTGGAACTGGCTGCTGCACACTGTTGAAATCTGACTGCTTGACCCTCTACCGTGCTGTCGGTTCATATTGACTAGTCATCCCATCTATTCTGAGGCATGACCTCGTTCCACCGCAAGGCCATCTACCCACTGGCAACGACACGCTCGATTTTGGGCAAGTGTAGAAAGTACTCTTTCCCTCTGTAATGTCGGTTCAAGCTTCCCATCCTGAACGCACCCGCGTTCGGGCGGAATCGCCCGCACCCTCAAATATCCCCCGTTACAGACCCGGTCGTTTTCCACGACTGTTTCAAAGATGATTGTTTCGGCTGCAGGGGCGGCCTCTACGATGCCATCGTCTCCCAGCTTAAAAACCCTCCTGGACCCGCTTGCACGTCTTACTCGACAAATACTCTTAAGACGAAACCTCGTGAGAGTCGCAGAAAGGGACTCCACACTTGCTTCACTATACCTCTTCGCCGTATCACCGCGATGGCTTTAATAAAAAATTAATTCTCTCTCACGTTACTTGGGACCTGCGGTGCGGAATCCCTGCAGTTCTTTAGAGTCCTTGCTCAGTTTAAGTTTTCAGACTAGCGCGGTGAGTTTCCGCGTGGTGTGTTTCTTGTACACATTATCTCAATCGAGTATGATACTACTCCAGAGTCCGGACGATCTATCCAACCAACCAGCAAGTTTTCGTCGCGCAAGCGAACTCCCAAGGCGCTGTAAGAGGAACCACGCCGTCAATGCCTGTGTCATCTTAATCTCCACCTCCCCGCAGAGAGGGCACGCAAGTGCAACCGTGAGGTTCAGAGGCGTCCCGACTGCATACAAGTCGGCGACGCCCAAGGCATGTGAACCGAGAACTGACATTGGACGATAATTATCTCTGCAGTGCGAGTCCCCTCCAGGCGAGGAAGCGACAGATCAGCGGCATACAAGATGTGGACCCCGTATGTGTTATATGAGACGGTGGGTCGCTGAAGACGAGCAGACGGTCCGTATGAGGATGGAAGGGACCGAAATAAAGAATGCAGACCTTGTCCAACTTACGCCGCGGCTGTTGCGCGGAGGATGAGCGAAGCGGCGGCTGCAGCTGCGAGCCCTAGGAAAGATGAAGAGGGAAAGGACCTCATTGTGTTGCGATGGTGGGTGGTTGGTCCTCCCCAGCAGTCCCACTTTCTTGGCAAGATGACTCAACTACGGCGCCCCACGCGGAGAAGTTTTGGTTGCACCGATCAACACTGAATACCGCGATTCTAGCGAATCAAACATACCCGGGGGTTTATATTCATTGATGCGGCATCCCTCACCTGTGGGACAAAAATTTCCCCGATTCTAGCCTCTGTGGCGCGGTCTGCCTGGACCTCGAACTTGTAGTGAAAAAATTGGCATACCTGCAGGGAGCCCCCGGGCGCGGAAATTCTTGTGTACGAACGATGGTAAGGCCCCGTTAAACATCGGTTCGAGCCTGCGACGCTCAACTTGAATATCATCTACTGCGCCAGAAGCGGAGGCGGAGCGCTCGCGCTGTTGGGTTGCGTTGAATACTGCGCACCCGCACCTCCTTCCAGATCACCGTTTACACCTCGCAAATGTACGTTAACTAAGTAAAAATAGACAGCAGCAATATATTGAATCTTTCGCCTCGCCTCATGGAATCCTGTATGTAAGCACTAAACTGAACTGGGAAATTCAACCGCGGTTATGAAACACCTTGCGCGCAACCGCCATTGCAAGCACTGAAGATTGGGAGCAGGGTAGAACTGTGTGCAGCGCGAGAGGGCTGTGGATTATTGTTCCTGCAACTCAGTTGTGCGTCGTATTCGGAGGACGGGCTAAATGCGCGTGAAATTGACAATAAATACAGGTCAGGTATCCCCGCGGCGGCAGCCGTTTGCGCGGGCCCGTTGACGGGTTCCGGACAGCAGCGATCACGGACAGGAAATTCATCCAATAATTCTATTTGCACAGGAAATGGAAATTCTCAACGCCCCGGTGACGAGGCCGGAGACTGGAAATTAAATCACATCCTCCACCGAGTGGAGGTTCCTAAGGGTAATATGTGCTCACCTGCGTCCGTTAGGCATGGAAGTAGTCCGAACGAAAGACACGAGCGAATTAGCCAATTTGGCAATACATCTACCCGGGACACCAGGTGTGCATGCAGGTCGTCGTGGAGTATGGAACTTGCGCTCAGTGATTGGAGGGTTTGAAGAAATTCGGGGGAGGAACGGTGGTTCGACTCCAATTGGTAGAGACGGTGGGTCCCGCCCGAAGACATTTCGTTGAGAGTCCGCCCTTTTTGCTAACGCAGTGAATAGAACACAAAGAGCGCAGATCTTCGGGAAGTATCCTTTGCTCCCACGAAATAGTGTAGAATGCTTGATTCGTAGGAGAGGAGATGGTTGTATCCCACCGGACCCACCCGAAGACATTTCGGCTCCCAATTGATTGGTCATTTTTATCGCTCTTCATTTCGTGATGAACTTTGTATTAATTTTTTGTTCCACTAGAAGGCACCGGGACTGAGTACATCCCTTCAGAATCTGTGCGAACAGCACTGAGTACAATCAGGATTTCGTCCGTTGGGGGTGGACATGTACTGCGCATCGGGGTTAGTCGCAGGTCTTCGTGGAGTATGGAACTTGCTCCCATCTGATTGTGTCGCGTACTGAACATTTGCGGGAGAGACGGTGGTTCGATCCCACCCGAAGACATAAGTAATATGTCGCGGCCATTTTTTTGCAGCGGGGCCTGACATAGTATACGAATAAATAGGATAGTAGAGTACTAGTAGAACTGTATAAAAGTGTTTTGCGCCTACCCGAGTCAGCCTCCAGACAGCTAAATTCGTATTCGCGGAGCCGGCCAGATTATTACTCCCACATGTTATGTGGAAAATTTAAAACGTTGAATATGGGAGAAACGGTGGTTCTGGTTGGACTTACCTTGGTGTTCGTGCGTCAATCAGGATGTCGCGCACAGAATCGACGCACGTATCCACATGCACGCCTCCGTGGCGCAAGGTCGCTCCCGTCAATTAACGGAGAGCCGGCGGCTTGACCCCGCCCGGAGGCATTTGCTATTTCCTCGTTTGCTTTTTTGAATTATTTTCAGGGAAGTCGAGCAAGCGGAACGGCGCGAGCTGAACCTGATCGATGTCACATATGCTGCCATACATTATTCCCACATCTGATTTTTTCTCAGGTCAGGTCCATAAGATGCATACCTATCGCACCCAAAATCCACGGAAATGAGCCGCCGTGGAGCAATGAAGCTCGCTCCCGCGAGTTGAAGATGTTTTCCGCAGCTCAGTGAGGACGAGTGTCACGCCAGAAATTCAGCGCGCCAGCATAGCCTGAGAAACGTCCCATATGCTCGATCGCTCAACACGGGATTCAACGCCCTAGGGCGCGGTGGGGGCCCGGGAAACTTGAAGCCTGAAGACTGAACCGCAGCTCCCAGTGCAGCAGGCGAGCCATATGCGTGAAGCGATGTAGCGCAAGATGAGGGATTTGCCACACAAGAGCTAAACTCAAGTTGCCAGACAGTCACAGAATTCCGATCTTGAGAAAGTGAGAAAAAAAAATCGAGTTGCTAGAAATTCAAATAAAAGCGGGGAGACGGCCTGGCCGCAGGGCGGCCGGACGGGAGGAATCGGGGAAGGGTTGATACTTTACCGTGGCCGGGTGGCCGGGTCAAAGCTGAGGAGAAAACGAGAGGCGGGTCGACAGCAGCTATACAGCCTCGTGGATGGCGAAACAGCTCTTTGTGGAGCATGGCGTTCGCTTCCGCCAATAGCAGAGGAGTTTGAATGGCAGTAGTTCACCCCGAGGACATTTGGCAATGCTGTACATGCTTTTTCTCAATCAAAGTATTGGTCAGGCAAATCTGAGACGCACACCTAGCCGACCGCGCGAACACCGACCTAAGTCTTCGTGGACAAGGTAGCTCGCTCCCCTGCAGTTATTCTCCGATCTACTTACGCGAAGGGAGAGCTGGCGGTTCGGACCTGCCCGATGACATTAGAGGGCTTAACTTGCAGCCCTTTTTCTCATCGGAATTGTGCAACGTCTGCACGCCTAGCCAGCCTGAGACACCAAAATAAGCCCTCGTTGAGATACACCGGATTCAACGCCTCCGTGGAGCAACGAAGCTCGCTCCCGCGGTTTGAAGGATGATGATCTAGAAACGGATCCGGGGGGGCCGGCGGTTCGAGCCCACCCGGAGGCATGTGAACTGGTCGCATTTATTTTTCCTTTTAGCGGAATGCTCTCGTTTTCTGCAGGTGAAGTGCGTGCCTCGTGTTCAGGCGAAGGGCGTGTGCGTGCGTATGGGCGGAGAAAGCGAGCGGAGGGGTGGGGCGCTGTTATGGAATATTGTAGAATTCATTATCTCATTGAATTCTCTGCATATTATTGATTATAATATTCTATTGTTGGCTTGATAGTGAAGACACACTTCTAAATCATTATTCTGAGTCCCAGAACTTGACTCAGACTCAAGTTCAAGCTTCTGAACAGCTTAAACTCAAGTACGTTCACATCCATCAATATTTGATCGGAACTATCCGAGTTTGATTTGAACTCGTGCTCACTGCGAAAACATGTTTCCCACATGTTTTCCACATCAATTAAGTGCTAATCCCTTATGGTTTAGTGCATGGTCAATCTATGTAGATGCTTCTTTACTTACACAGTACCTGCGAGATGTTCGGAGTATAATCCTGGTCTTACTGGAATATTCTAGAACATTTCCATAACTCTGACTCACATTCATTAACCATTTCAAGGAACATTCTAGTGCAACACAAGAATGTTCCAATGCTACGTAGAATGTTCTAGCAACCACACTCCTTAGCTATATAATGAGAGCCTGTCCTCATGTGACGGCACCACATCTTTACTTCAATCCACTACGTAGCATCTACAACTACCCCTCGAATAAGCTAGCCTAAGTTGCCTATAGCCGATTTCAACTAACTACCTAGCCCACTGTAGCCTATAGGAAGTTATCACCTTGTGTTATCCCTTGTTAAGCGCAGAGCCCACTGGGACACAAGGTCACAATTGTAGTTATACTGGTTGACCGATTTAAGTTTGAGTCACTTGCATTGAGAATTTACGAACCCTGCTATCTGCTCTAGTCAGATACGCTCTAACGACTTACGACCTATAAACTCATATTTCCAAAAACATCACTCATGACATCAGTAATCTATTACTGACTTACGCCCGCAAAACGCAAAATCCTAACAGGCGCGCGAGCGGAACGGGACGCAGAGTTTTGCTGTACATTGTTGTAAAACTGTAGGACGAGAGGAGAGGCGGGTGAGCGCGAGCCAATGAATGAATGAGGCAGGCTCCAGAGAGGAGGAGGAAGCGACACAACGCGAAGACCCAGAGACAAGCTGAGAAAGATCCAAAGACAAGTTGACAACGAGCCCAAGACCAGTTGGTGTCGGACGCAGACGCGGAAGCGGGAGCGGGAAGACGATTTGCGGCGTTTGGATATATACGTAGATATACATATGAGTATCTGGACATGTATTCCTTATTCAGAAAATTTGCAGGAGATCCGCTGGTTCCACCCGAAGACTTGCGAGTTACTCCATACTTTTTTGTAGACCTCCCAACAATTTACCTCAGTCAATGCAGGGAATTCACGGACCTAGGCCGCAGCGCAGGGAGTGGGATGAGTCTTCGTGGTGCATGGAAGTTCGCTCCCGCCTGTTCGGCATGCACATAGAGGGTCCATGGGAGAACCGGTGGGTCGAATCCACCCGAAGATGTCAACAAAGCCTCTTCTTTGTTTTTTTTGGGCCCGTAGTTTATTCAAGAGGAGAAAGACGAAGCCACAGTCTCCAGCTGAGATGCACTGAATAAGCCTTGGTTGAGATACTCCGAAATGAGCCTCCGTGGAAGCAAGGTAGCTCGCTCCCGCTGGGTAAACGATGAAGGTAATTATCAGGGAGAGCCGGCGGTTCGACCCCGCCCGGAGGCATTCTGAAGATACATGGCTGTTTTTTGTTCAGCCGAAGGCTTGCTCCGTTTTTTGTTAGCCAAGGCGCGGAGCGAGTGGGTAAATGGAGCGCATGAAGAGTGACCGAGCGGAAGAATGGAGCGCCGGAACATAGTCTGAGAGACGTCGACGCAGGATGCACAGCTAAATATTGAGTAAAGGTGCGAGGGACTGACTATGAATGTCACTGGGGTCGACGAGGCCGAAGCGTGAGAAGAGACAGTGCAAAAGTCCGTGTATTCGGAGGTACACCACACGAGCATCGTGAAACAGACGAAGACGGGGGCAGACCACGCGGGGATCCGAAATGCATGTGCATATAGGCAGGGCGGGAGGACGGAGACGGCGCACGGGACGGAGAAAAGCATGAGCGATGCAGGCCACGCCACCCGCCGTGCACGACACCGCGCAGGGGGTTCGAAGTCGTGCATAAATTTCGAGACAGAGAGGAGTGGAGCAATCCAGGCTACTTTGGCCCATTCCGATGCGTGATATGACGCATAGATCCACAGACAAGGTAACATCGGAAGCGGAGGCGGGGGTACACTTCGGAGCACGAGGGTACGAATGTGCGTATCGATCGTATCCGTATTCCATGTTTCGTATGTCGTATTCGTTATCGTCGGTGAGGGAAGGGTCCGCAACGACGTTGAGTTCGAGCTGCACTGAGCGGTAGAAAGGTGCGCGCGACCGTGGCGCAGACGGAACCGTTTTTGAGCGTAGACCTGAGATCGCTCAAGAGCGACAGAGCAAGCGGAGGAGTCCGAGCCGCGAGAAACTGGGCAAGGACAGCGAAGGCCAGGAAGCTGAGTCTGAACCAGTAGGCGGCGGGATTCGTCGAAGACTTTGGATTGCGCTTGTTTTGTGTATCAGGCAGCATTTAACGCACGGAAGCTACGCTGCAGACCTAAGCAACTTGAAATGCACGGAACTAAGCATCCGTGCAGCAAGCCCTCCCTCCCGCAGCTTGAAGGATGTAGAAACGGATCGGAGAGAGACGGCGGTTCGACGCCGGAGACACCTGATATTTCGCTGCTTGCTTTTTACATTATTTTCAGCGCTGTCGAGCGGCCGGAAATGCGGCGCGTGAGTTGAGTGTGAGAGATATCCCAACATGTGAGCTTAGCCTGAGAGCTATCGTAGAGAGATCACGTATGTGAGATCGGGTTACACGGGAGAGGCTTGTTGCGCGGCGCGGTGTGGGCCAGGGGCAGGCGATCCAATGGATGATACAGACGCCAATGAGGAAGAGGAAGTCAGGCTGACTGCCTGGGTGCAGGGCGACGAAACCACGCAAAAATTGATATCCAAAGGCAAGTGGACATCAGAAGCGGGAGGGCTCGAAGGTAGCACAGTAGAAGTCCGAGGTAGGGGATCTTATCCGCGACAAAAAGTGGGAGACAAAGGGCTTGCGTGCGTGCGTAGGAGGTATAGTGAAGCAGAAACGGATCTGCAGATGACGTAGGGGTGGGGTGGGCGGGATCCGAAGTACGAAGTGGAGTGGAGCGGAGACGGGGTGCGGCTAACGGATGGTGGAACTTTGCGGAGAATGCAGCGGGCGTGCGTTGGAGAACTCGAGCGGTTTGAGGTGAAGCACGTAATATTTGCGGTGAAGGCTGGAACGAGATCCACGTCGACGAAGGATGAGCAACTCGGCGTTGGCTGTATTCCGCGGCCGTAAAGTACGTGCAGAAGGTTTTTTTTTTCGATGAGACTTCCCAAGAGAGACAGAGCGAGCGGAGGAATGCGGACTGCAACGGCGTGAGAGGGCCGAGTACGATTACGAGAGATGAAAAGGAGTCAAGGCACTGTAGGCAGGGCCGAGTGCGAGTCAGAATCTTGGTCAGAATTCAGAATTTCCAAGGCGGCTGAGAAGGAAATGCGGGGGACAGAGAGATGCGGGCAGAAATGGCAAGCTCGTAGATGCAGTCGTGCGGCGTCAAATCGCCGAAGCACACCCAAGACGCGGGTCGACATGGGCGTCTGCGGCAAGCGCCTATTTGCGCGTGCGTGGCTGCGCCCTCTGCGTGTCATTGGGTGTTTACCGCCCTCCTCCTCTCTCGCACGCCGGCGGGCATACTGGCACAGGACGATACACCTCCCGCCCGCGCGCCGCCTCCTCCTCTCACCTTCGCGCTCGGCGCCCGGGCAGCGTCCAGCTCAAGCCCCGCCAGCGCCAAGTCCAACGCCCGGCGTGCGAGTGTCAGTGCGCCGCCGCGAGTCGTAACAGCGCAATCGGCACGCCCACGAACTCGGCGGCGCTGCCCTCCCTGAGTGGCGCCTCGTCGTGCGGTGCGCTATCCTCCTCCCCTGCGCTTCATCTACTAATAAATCGGGAATTGAGATTGGTGGATGTAGCCTGGGCCTCGCGGCCGCGGCCGCGAATTTCTCCTCTGAGGTCGCGGTGAGCTGCTGCTGCGTCGCCCCGCTGTGCGTCCCTCCCGTCTCCTGCCCTCCTCCGTACTCCCTTTAACCCTCTTCTGCTCGCAGCGCATAACCTACGCAGCCGCCCTCCTCTCCTGCCTCACCGCGTGCCCGACCGAGCTCCCATCCGCGGAGGCGCTCGTCGAGCATTTCTGCGCCGCTGCCAGGAAGCCGACGAGCATCTCCTTCCATTCCTTCGTGACCTTTTCCTCTTCAGCCGCTTCCGCTCCCTCTTCCGCTGCGTCGAATTCGGGAGTGGGCTCCAACATCGTGACGGCACCCGCGGGCTCCTCGTCTACGCCGAGCCGAGCAGCGCGCGCACACACACCACGCACTCACCCGACAGCGTCGCACCCATTCGCACCAACCGTGGCGCGCATCCTACCTGCTACTCCTCCTCGGCGCCGTGCTCCTATAGTGCTACTCGCGCCGCCGTATCCTGTTCTCGGCCCCTCCGAATTCGCCTCCCTCCCGCCCCGCTTCTGCGTCCCGAATATCTCTCGCGTCTTTCTCTTTCTCAAGCTTAATCGCGCGTCCTGCTCCCGTCGCGCTGATTCGTCTCTTGTGCGCTGCGTTCGTCCAATCCATGTCAACGGTGCCCATCGCCTCCTCCGGACCTCAGAGCTGTCTCTCCCTTGCTGTGTCAACTCGATTACCTCCCTACAAGCGCCTACTTGTCCGACGATCCGGCTTCGCAGTCTACCAAGCAAGGCTTCTGGATCTTTGAGCCTCCCTCGTACTCGATGCTGGTAATCGGCCATGCATGGGAGGAGCGGTAGGTCGAGTGCACGCGAAGGAAGGCGCAACTGATAGTAGAGTGGCGATTGTCCGATATCGATATACTTGTGCAGCAATTGTCTGATTCTTTGCGGTCCTGGGGGTCGTCTCGCGTATACTGTACTATGCATTGGATTTAATGCATGTGCGTGGGGATATCGAGCGCGCACTGGAACTAGTGCGGGACACCCGTACCTGCGAGAAGGGCGGCGTCGCGCGATATAATAACATACTCCTACCTATATGCGAAAACGGGACCTTGGATCTGCGGGCGCGCGACGAGATCGAAGCGCGGATGGATCAATTATTCCAGGCCCGTAGCCCGGCCCTTTACGGGCTGTCGAAGTCCCAATTTTTGTGTGCGTGTGCTGGGCGCATTTATGCATTTATGCGGCTTCACAACGCCGTGGGGGCTGTGTGGTGGTGGAAAGCGCTCTGCCCAATCGAGACTTGTTGTATCAAGGAGAGGCGGTGGGTCGACTCCGTTTGAATGACTGCTATGACGCTTAATTAGAAAGTCAGATGAAGCGTTTTGTCGCGCTCCTCGCCCCATGTTACCTATATACGTACACATCGTCCAGGGACTCCAGGCGATCGAGCAGGATATATGTAATAATATAGTGAATCGGGCGGATTCTGGACGCTTGTCGGTAATGGAATAGGAGTGTTTGAAACTCTTTGGTGTGAGCATCACTATCGACCAGAGAGGTGCACCTATGCAAGTGCCTATGCACCTTTGTGGACCCAACTCCAAGTCTCCCCGGAGCAACGAAGCATGCTCCGACGATAAGGGCCGTTGGAAAGGACACGACCTGTGCACAGTATCATTTTTTTTCCAGCCTGAGACCACACCTTGTCCTCGCTGGAAGAGAACCAAGTGCTAAAGAGGCCAGCGGTGAGTGCACAAGGAAATTTCTGCTCACTGGCATTGTCGTCCAGCTTGATATCAACCTCGAGATCTGCATATTACCCGCAGTCGCACCCCTCCCAAAAACAGAGCACGTGCCCATCCGTCCACGTGCATAACCATTTTTTTCTGAGTCAACTCAGTCATTGTCAAGCAGGACGCAGAAAGTGGCAGATTTACTACACATATTTTTTTTTGATGCCACACAGAGAAGGCTAAAAAGTACAGACAAGGACAAGGATAATTAAATTGCCGTGAGATGCTATTTACGAAACAGAGTGGCATTGAAATGGGTCAATTGAGGTGCAAACAACACAAGAATATGCAACAGTGTAGCAAGGGATAGGGATACTGTACATACCTGTATGGGAGCAACGGTCACGGTCACCGCAAGACCGTTGCGTTGCCTTTTTTCTCTGGGGTCACGGTCACCATCGAGCTTGTTGCCTGGAAAAAATCGTGACATTCAGAACGAGGTCAGAAAAAATCATTCTTAAAATAAATTTGGCTCTCTGAGACCTCGAAGCATCTACCAGTGTGCCATAATCACTGTTGATTAATTCCTCGCATACTGTGCTCAATTTTTCGTCAGGTATTCCAGCTTTATACATGCCTGCGGTTGCCTTTTCAGGCAACAGTCACGATCACGAAGCAACCCGTTGCCTAAAAAAGAGGCAACAGACTTGTCATGGCACCGGGACCATTGCTCCCATACAGGTATGTACAGTATGTGGAAGAGCCAGTCATACGTTAATGCGACGGTTGATAAGCGCGTAGCAAAGAAAGGACGCACCTGGATACCGGACTAGCCCTTTCACGCGCTCCGAGGGCTGCGCGCGGTCCCACTAAGTATACGGGGCAGCCCCGGGGCCAGGTGCCACCACGACATGGCAAAGGTATATCATGGAACAACCAGCCAACTTGTGCGGCAAATTGTGCCACCTAGGCAACTTGGGAGTCGCCGCCGATGCCGTTCAAACACCAGGGGCCAGGGCACGCTGCAGTGGCTCGGGCATAAAGGTCTGAGGGATGAAGATGAGAGAGCTGGAGTACTCGTGCAATCTCTTGAGGAGGCTGAGGCGTGTGGGACATAGTGGCAGAGGAAGAAGAGGACTGCTTGGTTCCGAGTGGACGGTTGTTTGCATGGCACATGATGGCACGTGCACTGTTTTTTGGAGGGCTACGACTGGCCGAGACCGACAATATCTTCGCTTTGTATCCTTACTTAGTGGGTTTCTTGTGCTGTATCGTGAACAGACTTGTATGTGGAATGATAGGTGCTGGAGTACTCTCCCGAGGTCAAAGTCCTCGTAGGTCCTCCCAGTTCGATCCGCGGCGGAAATAGAATCAAATCAAGCCGATGGGGAATGGTAACAATCAACACTGCCCTCGCAGTCACGTCACTGACTTCCCCCCAGCTGCTCTTTGACCTCATCTTCCATCCACCGACTGCGAGCACTGTCAGAGGAGTGAAGACTCAGTTCCACAGCAATGTCAAACAAAGATGCCCCTCACAAGGGGGTGAGGGTCTTGTCACTCGGTAATGTCCTTGCCCCTCCCAGCTTGAATTCACTTTGACCCCACAATTGGCCAGATGGTGGCGGAGCGGGAGTGCTGTCTGAATTACTCATACTTGAGCAAATAATGTATCGAGTGCAAGCTACCCTTGGCTCTGACACGACTCCTGCTCCATGTGATTATTTCGAGGTTATCGGAGGCAGCGGAACAGGAGGGTGAGTGGTGTTTCATGGGAAGATGCTGTAAACTGATGTGCCCAACAGTATCATTGCATTGATGCTCGGCCGCCTCCGCATGTCGATCTTTGCTTCCATTTTGGCCTATGAGAAGCTTCGACCTAAGCCCAAAAGTGGATCCACCGAGGAGTTCAAAGCCAGCCAGCTGGAAGCAGTGCTAAGACAGATATTTCAAGAGGAAAAGATGAGAGATGTCAGCCCACATGCCTGCAAGACGTGAGTGTAATTATCTCTCATCAAGAGAAACTACACTTATCTGGATGCAACCCCCAGCTTTGTGTGTGCCATGCATGAAAGCAATATGAATGCTGGGATTCCTCAACTTTTTCGCTCATACAACACACCAGAGGAGCCGGCCTTCAATTGCAAGATATGGGAGGCTGCACGGGCCACGTCTGCCACACCCAGACTTTTCAAACCAATGGAAATTGGCCGGGGTGGGGTGAGGCCAAAGTACATTGGCGGAGGTGTTTGGAACAACAACCCAACCTCCCTGGTTGTGGCAGAAGCTGAAAAGATGTACCCCTCACAGCCTGTTGTCCTTGTGGTCAGCATTGGCAGTGGTCATCCTGACACCATCCAGATTCCGAGATCTCCAACTTTGACTGCCTTTGCCAAGACCCTGAAAAGCATTGCAACTGACTGTGAAAGAATACATGAGGACAATGCACGCAGATTTCGCAGCAGTCCCAATACCTATTTTCGCCTCAATGTCCTGCAGGGTCTGCAGGGCTTTGAGCAACAACACTGGGGAAGATCTGGTGAAGTTTCTGCTCATACTCATGTTTATCTGGGTATGGAAGATACGAAATCTAAGCTCACAAGTGCTGTGAATGTCATCCTGAGTGAGTGCCTCCAGGCTTCATGCACAACTTCCTTGCAGACTGATATTGTTGGTAGATCCTGTGGTTCCAATGTCTGACTCCCCCACCTATCTGAAAGTTTGTCCACCCCCAAGTGTCCGTTTCACTGGAAGAGAGGATATTGTCCAACAAATGACGGAATATTTCAACACAAGCATTGGGCAACGTCATATTTTCCTGCTACATGGGCTTGGAGGCTCAGGGAAAAGCCAAATTGCCTTCAAATTTGTTGAGAAGTCTACCAGGATGTCGCAATCACGGTGTGCTGTAACAGACGTCCAATCTGACTCAATCTGATGCACCAACCCAGCTTTCCAGAAGTTTATTTTGTTGATAGCAGCTCTCAGCAAACAATCGAGAATGATCTCGTGACACTTGCCCTTGTGAAGAAAGTTGGGAAAACTTTTCAAGATAGCTTGCTTTGGCTGTCAAACCAGCACACAGAATGGCTAATCATTTTCAACAATGCAGACGACATAAACCTCAACCTCGGGCAGTATTTTCCCTCTGGCTCTCACGGAAACATTCTTGTTACGTCCCGGAATCCCGACCTCGGGCAGCTTGCACAGGCCACACACAAAGTTGAGCAGATGGCACTTGAGGAAGCAATTGATCTTCTCTTATCTGCTGCTCGCTATGATATCATGGAGGTGCCTAATAGAGATGTTGCTAAGCGAATTGTCCAGGTATGTTGTGTCTCCACACTCTTAGATGTCAGTTAAACAATTACAAAGAAAATCCATTGCCTTCCCTTGGCTGTAGCGCAGGCTGGGGCATATATCTCTTCATCCCGTGGTCTTCAAAAGTATCTGAACTTGTATGAACAGACAGCCACTCGAATCCAGTTACTGCATCAAAAGCCCCCACAATCCGAGTATGGGTGGTCAGTTTATGCCACATGGCAGATCAGTTTTGGGAACATTTCCAGCCAAGCAAGGGACTTGCTTGAACTTTGCTCTTTTATCCACCATGATGGGATAACAGAGGGATTGTTTCAACAAGCTGCATTGTACAAGCTCAGACAAAGGGGGCCTACTCCAGCCGAGCTCCACAAGCCCTTGGACTTTCTGGCTAAATTCTGCAGCGGTCTAGGTTCCAAGTGGGATTCACTGAAGTTTATAGCAGTCACAAATGAGCTTGCACGGTTCTCATTGATTGACTTTCAGGCTGCCTCGGGAGACATTACCTTCTCAATTCATCCATTGGTGCATGAATGGTGCAGGGCTATAATGAAAGTGGATGCTTCCACTGAACTGTGCATGCACAAACTGATAGGGATGTCATTGGCCTCAAGGGGTGATGATTTTCGATTCTCCCACCAAATGTTTCCCCATCTTGATGCCCTTGTGTTCAACGCGGGCCTGGATTTGAGCCGCTGGCCCAACGTTCTCGACAATTCATTTGCACCAGAGTGTCTCTGGGTATATCACAAAGAAGGAAAGTGGAGTGATGGGGTACACTTGGGGGAATCCATGCTGCATACACTAGTGTTGCAGCTGGATGAACAGCAAACTCTCACTATTCAAGGGCATCTAGCCATCATGTATGCATACAGCGGGGTGTTTCACCAGGCTGTAGAACTAGATAAAGTGGTCTTGAGCAAGCGCAGGGAGCTCCTTGGTGAGGATCATCCAGACACTTTGAAGTCCATGGCAAACCTTGCAGTCAGGTACTCACAGATGGGACAGCTTCATGAGGCAGCAGAACTGGAGAGAGTGGTCTTGAGCAAGCGCAGTGAACTCTTTGGTGAGGATCATCCAGATACTCTGAGGACCATGGGAAACCTGGGATTCAGGTACTCCCAGATGGGACAGTCTCATGAGGCTGCAGAGCTTGAGAAAGTCACCTTGAGCAAGCAAATGGAGCTCCTTGGTGAGAATCATCCACATACTCTGTTCACCATGGGAAACCTGGCAGTCACCTACTCGGACATGGGACAGTTGCAGGATGCAGCAGACCTGGCAAAAGTGGTCCTGAGCAAGCGGAGGGAACTCCTTGGCGAAGATCATCCAAATACTCTACATAGTCTGGCAAATTCAGGGATAATATGTTTCAAAATGGGTCGCCTCACAGAGGCGCGCGAGCTTCAGGAACGAGCCTTGAATGCATGCAGGCGGGTCTTAGGTGAGGATCATCCGGACACCACCAAAATCGCCCAACAATTGGACGCCACGATTGAACAATTGGATGGTGCAGGGAGTCAGTTACAGAGTCAATAATCATTTTCAGTAAGTGAGTCTTCTCATTGAATCAACTTCTTCAGATCTTTGACTTCAATGTACAGCGAAACTTAATTAGGGTCAGGGAATCTTGTTTGTTTTGTCATGATGGTCCATACTTTTTTTACTTTGCGTAGTTCCATTTATAAACTTTTGGCCGTTACATCTCTAAACAGTCAATCAACTTTGACTAACCGAGTCATTTCAGGAGCTACTTCCTTGCATAACGGAGCACTCTGGTAGGTAATCAGGTCTTCATAGGGCAACGCAGCTTGCTGTTGCCTTTTGTTAAATCCCCATTCAACTGTGAAGGGAAAGTCGGTGGTTTGATCTCGCTTGGAGGTATAGAATGTACAGTATGTATGCTGTTTTGATTCATCCAAGTCGTGCATGAGCCTCGCAGAGAACCGGAGCAAGTGGCCTTTGCCTCAGAGATGTCAGATCCGTTGCAGCAGGGTGAGTTATTTTAGTCCCTCAGTCGAGGATCAGAACTTACACACCGGGCCAGCGTCGCATAGCACTAAGGAAGCCTCCACGGAGCCATCACTCCCGTCTCTTTATCACTCTACCCGGTACTAGGTGAAGGGACAGCCGGTGGTTCTACCCCTCGGAAGCATTCACGAAGTGGGCGAACTTTTATTTGAGGTCGGTGGGAGCGCCGCGGTGGCCCGCGTAGAAATTACGCGTTCAGCAGATGTGCACGGGCAAGGCGGATACAGACAGTCACGATGCGGAGGAGACTGAGCATCAATCAGTCAGTCGTAGCATATCTCGATTACTAACGTGCGGCATAAACGTACCTAGCGAGGATGAAATGCCCGAGTTGCGAGATAAGTCCTCGGGGAGCATGGCGCTCACTCCCGCGCTTTATACAGTCATCTGTTGAAGTGAAGGGGAAGGTAGTAGTTCGACTTCACTCGAGGGCATTCAGAGCTGAAAATTCTCCTTTTTCGCAATAAATACGTTCCTGAAGGGCAATATAAGACGCGCACCTAATCCGCCTCGTACCCGGTCAAAATGTCTTCGCAGAGCAAGGAATCTCGCTGCAACATGTTAGCGTGAAAAGAAGAAGATCCATGCGAGAGCCGGCGGTTTGACCTGTCTTTGCCAACTTCAGCCTTTTCCCCGCACCTGGTTCTGTCACTGCGTTCCGGCCCCTCGTAGGCAGAGGTTTGCCGACGTTGTCGTACGTCGGGTCTACATGGGTCTACCTCCGTCGATCCCGGTAGGCAGGGTGCGTAGTCAAGGGGTCTGCCGTCGTTGTCGTACATTGGTATACCCGATGTAGTCATACCATGACGACATGCGTCTACATTGGTCGATCTACGTAGACCCACCTCGTCTACCTGAGTTGGCAGATTCTGTTAATGTCAATATCCACCCACATTTTGAGTGACAATGAACAAACCACCTATGTCTACGGCCATGGTCAGGCTTAGGCAGAGGTAGACAGAGGTAGACCGAGGTATGCAGCTCGTAGGCGCACCATCGCCTACGGGTATAAATTGATGTAGTCAGACATCTCTGACTACCCTCTGACTCGGGCAGTAGTCAGACCCTCTGACTACGAGGGGCCGGAACGCAGTGTGTGCAAACTAGAAGTTACTCACTCACCTAGCAGGGTGCGAAGTTAGCCGATGAAGTCTGCGCGGAGGACAGAGGCTTGCTCTCGTCCATTGCTCCGGCGCGGAAAAAATAATGGGAGAGGGATAGCCGGCGCCCCGCCCCCGTCGGAGGCGTGTAGCGTAAACGAATTCTTTTTCTTTGAAGGTGTGTACTTGGTGTGCACGCCACGGACGAAGCTTCATAGTTACGAGGGAGCGACCGCGGGCGAGGGAGGAATCGGACGTGAGGCAGAGATGCACACACGCAGGAACTCAAGCTGGCACAGCACGGGGATATCATCGCGTTCAGACAGGGTACGACGAGGTCAGACAAACAAGATTACAAGTGGGGCTCGAGGGTAGAAGTATGCGTATGCGTATCGGCGACAGCAGGTAGCAGTATCTTCGACAAGAGAAGTATCCGTAACGTCGAATAACAGCGCTGGCGGGCGGAAGCGAGGCAGAGGGCGCGGCGTGGAGTGGACTGGACGGCGTATAGCGTGGAGATGGATACAGGAGACAGCGTGCGTGCGTGGGAGACGTTCGTGCGAGCGCAATGGCCGGCTGGCGTGCGGCATGGAGTACGTAATGCTACCGCGCCGAGCACGCCCGCCACACTCATCCCCATCGCCATCGGGACTCCAAGCGCCAGTGGTCGTGCCGCGCCCGCGGTGTCACGCGGCGTCGTCAACGGCGGCGCGGAGGAACTCGCGGGGCCGTCGCGCTGCTTGACCCCGCGCTCGAATTGGACGCTGCGGAAGAGGCGGAGGCGGAGGTGGGGAAGGAGAGAGAGTTGGATTTCGTAGCGGCGGCGCAGAACTGCTCGACGAGCGCCTCAGCGGAGGACACTTCTGCCGGACACGCGGTGAGGCAGGCGACGAGGGCAGGGGCGTAGGTCTTCGCGCTGCGGGCAGATGAGGATTGAAGGGAAAGAGGACAAGAGCGAGGAGACGCACGGCAGAGCGACACAGAAGCAGTTCACGGCGACCTCGGAGGAGCAGCTCGCGGTCGCCGCGGCGAGCCACAGACAGTTCGCCACCGCGCAGGTCAGCTTGCGGACAAACAGGAGAAAGCGCACGCACCACACGAAGGGATGCTGCTCAGGGAGGGCGCCGCCGAGTTGGGTCGGCGCGCTACTACTCCAGCACAGAACCCCATTATCAACCCCATTCTCCGCTTACACAACGCTGACGGGGAAATCCATTGCTCGATTGCGTGCTGCCCTTGAAAGTATCTTCGGAATGCTTTCGGAGCGGCAATCGCACCATACATGTGTTCTAATTACGCGATATCCCTGCAGGTATTTATACGCCCCCGGGCTGTCCCAAAGTTCATCATACTCATGGCTCCCATCGTGAACGCCCGTGTTCTCTTCGCTGCGACACCCAATAGTGCGTCCATTCCTCTTCGCCACAGGCCTCATTATGACCTTTTTTGCTCCGCCTCGACTTTCCCGTTCCCGGGGAAACCACTGTATACGACACATCCGAGACGATCGATCTTGAGACGGAGCCGCTCAATGGCGGTTTCCTGACAACACACTCGTCCTCTCAATTAACCCAAGCATTCGAGGGAGGATGAGGAGTCCTGAAATCAAGTCCTACATCGTACGCATTTTCATGTCCCATACGTAGTACTTACGCTCTCCGGCAGCCCGCGTTTACCATAGGTGCGCCGTAAGTCATTCAAATTCCCTTCAATTCAAAATTTAAAGCTCAGGATCCACAACTTTGGCATCGGCGACGTCCTGCGGTCGGAAAATCCAGATCTGGCTAAGGGGCAATACATATATGGCCCGATTCGTCAATTGTCCTCGCTGATCGTTAAGTATTCCATTAATGGGGCGGAAACACAGCCCATCAGGAATACAGCGTCCTACCCACTATGCAATGGTTAACCCTCCTCGAGAAGGACCCGAAGCTTCCATGGTGTATACGGGGCCGCAGGACTGCCTGGTATACAAAGTTCACGTGCCGCTTTCTCTCCCGATATTTATGTTGGGCGAAATAGGTAAGACAGCGTTCATGGGGTGGAAGGAATTCGCGAAGGCAAATAAGGTGGGATGCCAGCCCATTTTTTGTGCACGTTATATCATTATTACTCCATCGTGGGTGAAAAGGCATTCATTACATCAGGCGCAGGTATGTTGAATCCCGACACTTCCGTCCAACAAAAGCTGAGGTGCTCTACCAGGCCTGGTTGGCTCGTACGCCCTACTTTCGTCTGCCTTCAAGTTGAATACCTGATAAAATATTCCAGCACGAGGATGATCCAGCTCGCGAAGCGCGACGGCCTCAAGGTCATCGCGTCGGCTGGGTCCGATGCCAAGGTCAAATTTATGAAAGAAATGGGGGTAGATGTTGCATTCAACTACAAGACAACTGATACGCGGGAGCTCCTTGCCACTGGAGGCAAGCACCATGGCCGTGCTTTCATGGCCGAGGTGCGACACTTGCCATGGCATTTGCCATGACGTATGTCATGGGTGTCTATAGAACAAAAGGAAAACACAAAGAGGCGAGAAAATCTCGGGAGTTTTCGGCTTCGTTGCCGCGAACTGATTGACAGTGTGTGTCGGTGCTTGTAGCCTTGCAGGGCATCGAGTTGGATTTGGCCAATGTAAGTTAAATAATATACAAGAATCTGCACCATTTATCAGGTTTCTTTGTATGAAAAGTTCCCTGCACGAGACAAAACCTCCGCGCCCGAAGAGATCCAAATTTTCAAATTGAACTCAACAGCTGCGGAGGTTGTTTCAAAACTCCCCACCAGAGCGCTCATAGGGTGCTCGGATGAATCATAGACGGTGCGGAGATTTTTTATTTCTCTAAACACGAATGCAACATGTTCATACATGCCGAGCCACGGAGGCGTTGCAAGTCGGTTCGGAGAGGTCTTTGATGGGACTCCGGAGCTTTCAGAGAAGATGCGGGGATGGGTTGGCCAGAGAGCTTTTTTCTCGCTGACGCCGTTGCTTTGCATTTGAGTGGTCAATGTCGAGGTCTGACAGCAACAACTGTATGCATCGTTGTGGAGGTCGATGAATTGTTCGTAATCAGCTTCTGGTAATTTTTGTCTCCTCCCTGCTGTGGTTCGCCCGTTCTGTCTATATCACTTTATCTGCTGATGAGGCCGAGCTTCACTGAAACAATGAATTGTTTCAAATCCTTCCGCGTGGCTGACATGAGCTACGCACTCTAATTATAAATACAGCGGTGGCTGCAGAACTGGAATCTATTGAGCTGTACCAGAGCAAAACAAATGCATGTCTTGTTTTATACCCACCCGAAGTTGATTGTCACTACCCACTGCGTGCACTCATAAGCCGCTCAGAGTGTGCGGGATTCGACCTGCTGGATACCGGCAACTTGATTGCAACACCATATCATTGATCTGTGAACAAACGCACCAATGGAACAATGGAACAAAGGAGAATGAGCTCTGACATGGCAAACACCATGGCAAGTGTCAGAGCTATTCCCAGCAAAGGCCATGAACCAACACCCACGGCCCTTGCCCCCAGTGTGCGCGGGAGGGGCCGTGTACTTCTGCACATTTGAATCATCAAACAATGTGCTGGCTGACGCACGGTGTTGAAGTTACTAGGACAATGTGGGCGGCGACATTCTCGATACCGCACTTGAGCACCCGGCCATCAATGTGCTGAAACGGTTGCTCAGATTCAAAGGCTGCAAATGCAAAATGAACAAAATCCAACTTTCGAGTGATTGAGATTGGACACAACTCAAATGAGCAAGAAAGTCCAACTTCAACTACCCAAATACTAGATCTCAAACACTAAACACCTCTTAATTACCCCGATGATTTGTCTGACGAGTTAGGGTCTTTTTAGACACAAGTATAGGTCTAAGGAGCTCTAAGTCAGGATCTCTTTAATTGTCTCTGTACTGTGAGGAGTTACTCAAAGAGGAACTTTCTCCACAGGCACTTGGTTCAAGTAACAATTTGACCAGGTCAAGATTGAAACCGAGCAGTTTATAGTTAGATTTAAGCTTCTCAGCTATAGCGCAAGTAATGGCTTGAAGGCCGGCAAGTTGTTTGAACCGAAGTTCGGGTTTTTGGACACAAGTCCCATGGTTCGATAATCTCAAATCACAAGTCCCAAATGCTTTCTCTGATCTCAAGACAACGGACACACGGCTCTTTCAAACTCAAACTCAATTCACAACGTTGGCAATCAAAAGAAACTTTATTTCACGGGATCACCATCAAAATAGCAGAGTCCTCAGAGTAAAGCCCTCAACCGAGACCTGTCGCGCACGTGGGAAGGGGCAATGGTGTTAGCCTTCCACACTAGCTTGGGTCAAGATTCAGTGCCGTTCCTCGTCAGAACGTCCTGCTTTTATACTACAAATTATATACTATTACAATGCTTGATTACACTACCGTGGGTATATACAGGTATCCGGCAGGTCATCTGGTATCGGGATATTATTCCCATTGGCTGATCATAGGCTCTATATGTTTAATTCTGACAAACAGGTTACCGATTGCAAGCAACCGTCCCCTTACTGTCGCGATCGGCTATGATTTAACTCCTGTTGAACGAGTTAAACACCTTCTGTACTTATTACACTCTGCCCGCTGTGTCCGGAGGACGCGGATAATTACACACTCTTCTGTAGCTTTAATTTGATACCCATAACTCCCGGATTGGAGTTACGGTTACTTCTGTACGGGTTACTTTGTCAGGAAACTATATTTAGTCATCCGTCGGAGTAAGCCGATCGAACCTACTTCGGCGAGAACCGTTACTCGGGTACTTCACAACCGGATCACGTGACCGATCACGTTGCGGAAACCATCAAAACTCAACCAACCAGGGCGGTGTTATACGCCGTAGTACTCGTTAGGACATCAACCAAGCTTCACAGAGTGGATATTCGTCATCTCCTTGGTAAGTGGCTATGTTTATGTCCTATTGCCATTTAACTGAACACTCGGAGCTCGTGTCAGCCCTCAGATGCGCGCAGAATGTAATTATTTAGTAATTCCATTGTTGGTAAATTTCGTGGCTTATCAGCGCGGTTCCTGGTTCGTTGCAATTCTGTTGTTTCTGCTTCTTCCTAATCCATGGCAACTGCAGGAGTGCGGAATGATATCAGGTACTCCATCTCATTTAACATACATCTACCCTCCGAGATTCATGTTCTCGGGGCAGGCTACAACACGGGCTACCCACCTATCATGGTTCCCTTTATACTAGTCCCTACTCCTTTGCGTGCAGCTAAGTGAACCTCCTCCGTGGAAGATGCACTACACTCTGCTCAAATCGCTCACCATCTCCGGCGTGATGGTGTTTCAGCTGCAAGCCAAGTACAGCACCGAGCTCCACGCGACCATCCCGCGTCTGCTCGCCGACTGAGAGATCAAGTACGCGGATGACGTGAGTAGGGGGTTGCACACCGTTGCAGAGACTATTTTGCACGTGCTCGCGGGGGATACCACCGTGAAAGCTGTGGTTGTCGTCGCGGAAGAGTGTTCGGAAGGTGTATGGGCGGAGACGTTCCCGTGCCTGATAAATAGGTGATTGTATGATACGCGAATGCTCAATAATTATGATTGATGCGAAGTCGCAGAAGCATTTAGGTTTCGCTGACCTGTTGCAAAAAGCTTGGTTATGTATGCGAGCCGCTCCCGGATTTGAGAAATGAACCTGCTCGGTTAGCAGGCTTTTACGACAAGAGCGCTGTGTGCTCTGACCCAAAAAATAATATCTCTGATTTTTGTCCCAAGAACCTTGCAAGAACTTGAACCTCCGGTCTGGGTTGAAATTCGCTCGATCGTGATGAGCGGCAGTCCGACGGCATTACAAGCGCAATCTTCGATCGAGTGGCAAATTCCGGCTACGTGACTTGCTCCTATTGCTCACCCTGTACTTCTACTTCCTACCAGCAACAGCAACGACTGAAGCATGTCCGACAGCACCAGGGCGCAAGACAACCTCGAGGCGGTGCGTTCCTCCCCTCACCTTGAACCTTCGCTCATCCATGCCATGTAGACAAGTGCCAGTGGGGATGCTTCTGGGTCCCGCATGCTGTCCGTAAACTTGAGGAAGAATGGCCTCACGTTGATAGATGGTACGTCGCCAATACAGATACTATTATTACAATTCGGGTCAACACCTCTCAGGCCGCCCCGTCAAGATCGTGGATATGTCAACATCCAACTCGGGTTCCGGGTACAAAGTCCACATAGTTGGGATTGATGTACGCCATCGCCCGTCTCAGTCCTCCCCCGCAGACTTACACCGACGCAGATCTTGACTGGACGGAAACATGCGCGTACACTCGTCGATCGGCCCTATGGCCGGGCACTTACTATCATCTATGTAGGAAGTCATCAAGAAACACACCGAAGAGATGGAGGTGCCGACAGTCGTCTACACCGATTATCAGGTGGTCAGTCCCCATCACAGGGTCCGCTGCGTGTCATCTGAATTTTGATTAGGCTTCCATGGCCGACGGCCTCCTCCACCTCGTAGCTCAGAATGGCCCCGACGTTGAACTCCCTGCTGGACCTTTCGAAGCAGAGGTCCAGGCAGGCCTAACTGAAGGGAAGGCGCTGGTAGTGAAGGTCGCCGCCGCTATCGGCGAGATTCAGGTGCGTGCTCTGCCTCCCTCCCTTGGCACTTGCTCAAAGTGCGTGATTTACAGGTAATTTTGGTTCGAGAGGGGGTTGTAGGAGACACTTGAAGGAATGGAAAATGTGTCGGCTAATATACGATGTATGCGATCGCTCCATTTATAGGATCACGAATTCGAATCTACGCAATAGGACCTTCGCTGACTTGAGCTTGAGCACTTGTGACATGGCACAGGTTAAGTCGCTGTAGTTGACCGAGCTGCGTTGAACCTCAGGGCCCATTCCAAGCATCTTTCGCGCTGCTTTGGTTCAATGCTGAGGTTTGAATGAGCTGCCGGAATTCCAGGCTGATGCTAACATCGGCAGCTGCGCTGGCAAACCACGGCATATAAAACAGGAAGAAAAAAAGGATTAGGGGATGCGCGACCAGATGGAGTGCGAAACGAGTACCGTGTATGACGAGGTATTCTGAAATGAAAGCGGAAACGGAGATGCAGATGGTGTGGTGAACGGGGATCCGAAATCCCAGGCCGAGTGGAGGGGAGACAGCCTGCGGAGGGAGATCTCCACCGACTTGGTCGATGCTTGTAATAACGTCGAGAGCAATATTCGCGGCGGTACCGAGATCACGGGCATGCGCGCCGCAGTACAGTCCGGGATATGTACGCCCGGCCGCGGGGTAGATGCGATACAGGATCGCGAGGGAGAGGGAATAGACGCGGAAGGCTCGGAAAGGTGAGTCTAGGCCAGTATGCGGCACAATTGGTCGAAGACATTGGAGTTTGCCCTTGTTTTTGTGCATCAGGCAGCATTTAACCGACGGAAGCTGCCCACCTAATAAATTGAAAATTCATGCCAATAAGCCTCCGTGGAGCAACAAAGCTCGCTCCCGTGTTTGAAGGATGGAGAAAAGCATCAGGGAGAGCCTGCGGTTCGAGCTCGCCCGGAGGCATGGAAGCTGACCACATTGGTTTTTATTTCAGCGGAATGCTCTCGTTTTCTGCAGGCGAAGTGCGTGCCTCGTGTTCAGGCGAGGGGCGTGTGCGTGCGTATGGGCGGAGAAAGCGAGCGGAGGGGTGGGGTGCGCGAGCGGCACGGGATGCAGAGATTTGCTGGAAATTGTTGTAAAATTGTTGGACGAGAGGAGAGGCGGGTGAACGCGAGCTAATGAATGAGCCCAGAGAGGAGGAGCAAGTCGGGGCGCGACACAATGCGAAGACTCAAAGACAAGTTCAGAAAGATCCCAAGACACGTTGACAACGAGCCAAAGACAAGTTTATGTCGGACGCAGACGCGGAACAGGAAGCGGGAAGACGATTTGCGGCGCTTGGATATATACGTAGATATACATACGAGTGTCTGGACATGTATTCCTTGTTCGGATTCCGTAGTCCTGCTGATGGCGGAGTCGGTGTCGTCGGGGAGAGGTATCACTATCAGCGTTCGAGCGCGGTAGGAAGAGGCGCGCGGCCGCAGCAGACGGAATGTGTTTGAGCACAGACCAGAGCCTGAGATCGCCCAGGGAGTGGAGGGATGCGATGCGGGACCACGAGGAGGAGGGGAGAGCCGGTGGAGCAGGAGATAGCCTAGCTATAAGCGATTCAACAGACAGAACACCGAGGTAGGAGAGCATCAGAATCCGAGTGGGCGTCCCGGAGGAAAGACACAGACATAATTCGAACGCCGGGATGGATGGACTCCGCCCCGCGCAGGCCTAGATCATCGAAGCACCCCCAAGACGTGGGAGTCCGCAGCGTCGCATGCGCGCCGCATTGCAGACGAGCCCAGAGTGAGGGACGCGGGGTGTTCGAGCTGCACGCGCCGCGTAAGGTACGCCCGGGCGCGTTGTAGATGGAATTGTGTTTTTCGAGCGCCGATCTGAGATCTCTACAGCGAGTGAGCGAGCGGAGGAGTGGGAGCTGCAAGGACGTGGGAGGGCCGGGACGCGATGGAGGGAGCCTAGCCCTGAGTGTGATCAGGAGAGATTTGACACAGAAAAGCTTTAAAAGTCCAAAGATCCATAGTCCGAGTCAGATTCTCGAGTGGCCGCCGTGAACTGAGAGAAGTGCGGGCAGAAATCGCCGAAAAAGATCCTGGATGCACGCCCCGTGTTGAGTCGCCGAAGCGCACCCAAGGCGGGTCGACATGGCCGTGCGCGCAGAAGGAGCTCATTTGTGCATGTTTGCCTGAGCTCTCCGCCTGTGTCGTCGCGTGTTTACCGCCGCTTCTCCTCTCCCGCCACCACTCCGCACGCCGGCAGGTACAGACGCCTGCACGATGCACCTCCCACCCGCGCTCCTCCTCCAAGCTCTCGCCTTCGCACTCGGCGCCTCAAGTGCAAGTGCCGCGGCGAAGTAGTAGTAGTGCAATCGGCACGCCCACGAACTCGGCAGCGTCTCCTCGTGTGGTGCGTGCGCTTTTTCCTCGTATTTTTACGCAAGCTGATGTGCACAGTGGCGAACTGCCTTGGCCTCGCCGCGGCCGCGTGTTTACCGCGCCGCTTCTCTACTTCTCCCTACTCCCGCCACCAACCCTCTCTTTTTCCTCTCCGCACGCCGGCAGGCACCGACGCCCGCACGATACACCCCCCGTCCGTGCTCCTCCTCCTCGCCCTTACCCGTGCCCCTACCTGCGCGCTCGGCACCTGTGCCGCGTTCTCGTCATCCACGCCCGGCGCAAGCGCAGGTGGCAGCGCAATTGGCCCGGCGATCAACTCGGCGGCGCTGCCCTCCATGAGCGGGGTCTCGTCGTGCGGTGCGTGCACTGCTTCGTCTTTTTCGTATGGAGACTAACGTGTGGGTCACTGCCTCGGGCTTGCCGTGCCGCGAACTGCTCCTCCGAGGTCGCGCTGAGCTGCTGCTGCGTCACACCGCTGTGCGTCTCCTCCCCTCCTTCTTCCCTCCTCCCTCCCCTCCCTTCACTCCCCGCGGCGCCGCTAACTTACCCCCTTGCGCAGCGCAAACGCCTACGCCGCCTCCCTCTTCGCATGCCTTACCCCGTGCCCCGCCGACGCTTCCCCTCCGCGCAGGCGCTCGTCGAGCAGCTCTGCGCCGCCGCCACTAATCCCATGTCCATCTCCTTTCACCTCGTTTATGCGCTCTTTCTCTGCGCCCTCTTCCGTCTCGTCGGCCTCGGGCTCCAATTTCGAGTATGATCGAGCACAGCGACGACGGATCCACGAGTTCCTCCGTGCCGCCGAGCAACGCTGTGGGCGCAGGACGCCCGCTTAGCTTGGGGCTCCCCACTGGGCGGTGCCGCACCTCCTGCTAATACGCCTACTCGACGCAGTGCTCCTGTAGTACTTCTAGCGCCGCCGCCTTCTGGGACTCCATCTCGGCCTCACCGAATTCGTCCCTCCCGCCCTGCTTCTATTTCCTGCGTACCAGATATCCCGTGCTCGTCCTCTGTCTTGTCCTCTGTCTCGAGCTTCCCTGCGCGCTGGCTATCCCAAGTCCCTGACTCGCTGTGTCTGCCCTCTTGCTCCCGTTGCGCTGATTCGTACGGATCTCTCATTTGTGAGGCTGCGTCCGTCTCTCCTCCGTTGCCGCTGCCTGCGTTCCTCTTCGTCCATATGCATCTCGCTAGGGCGCATCCTCACACGCACCGCCCCGTGCCCTTTTCGTCTGTCCGCCGCGGCTCCTTCGCGCGCGAGCCTAATCGTCGCGGCATCTTGGCCAACGCGCCCTGTATTATTTCTATCTTCGTTACTGCACTAAAGGTGCCTCTGTATCGTATTCTTTCGGAATCTTCGTTGTCGTCTTTCCTCCTGCGCTGAGCTCGGTGTCTCACAGTCTCGGCTTCGTATCTGATGCTTCGGGTTGAGATCGGGCTCGATATATCCTCGTGGCACCCTTTGTAATACACAGTTTCTGCGTGCAATCTTTTTTCACCACGCTTGGAATCCCGATGAGTGCCCGCGTAGGCGGCGGCGCAGCTCCACAGGCAAGTCTTTGGCTCTGAAGTCAAGTGCTTGTCTTCGTAGAGTGAGGTCGCTCGCTCGATTTGTGTATTCCGAACGATCCCTGTTACATGCTTGGGACAGAGAGGCGGCGGTGTGAATCCACCCGAGAGCGTTCCGCATTTCTCTCGCGTTTTTCTCCGTCGACACATCGCTCAGGCGAATCGTGGACATGTAGCCGGCGCAACAGGTCTTCGTGGAGTGGGATAGCTCGCTCCTGCTCTTAATAAGTAGGTTAGTTAATTTAACGCACGGAATTAACGCATCGAGGCCGCGTGAGATGAGTCTTCGTAGAGGAGACCCGCTCGCCCTTTGCGTAGGGACATGTTGAAATAAACGGAGACGTAGGTTGTTTTCATTGAGTAGGGCTTTGAGCGACACGCGGAGTCACTCATCTGGCAGGGCACTGAGCTAGGTAAGGAAGTCAACGATGTCCAGGCAATCTTGGTTCGGCAGGGGATTGTAAATTTTGGAAAGGTGATACCTGCGTCGATTACGATTATCTCACAAAAGTTGCGATAAGGTGATTGGGCGGTATACGCATGCCCGCGACATCAAAGCACCTGCTTACAAGTCAGGTGCCATGCCATACGCAATATGCAAGGCAAGCTGTAGGACAGGAGGTGTGCATGTGCAGTCGTGGTCTACACCACCGATCTGTCCATTTAATTTGCACCGTGAAGAACACAGATAGATGCCGGCGTCCCACGGTCATTTTTTACATGTCACCCCATTTCGCCTTGTGAAGATCGGTGAAGAGCATTGAGGGCATCATCGACTGTTGACCACGTCTCGGGCACGTTTGACACCGCACTGGCTTGAAAATTAATCAAGTCAAGAGATGAACAGCCGCAGAATCCAGATAATCGATAGTGCGTACCATTATTAAACGTGGCTCCTGTTAGCCACGCCTCGGACACGTTTGATGCCAACAGCTTGCACATTCATCAAGTCTACCAACGGCCAATGAAAAGCATGGAATGCACGCCGAACATTCGTGGACAGGTACCAAGCCCCGTGGCACAGGACATGAGGAGCCGCATGTCATTGAGTGACCGGCGACCGGTGAGATGCCACAGCTTCGTGAAGACATAAATAGTCAAGCATTGGCCACGTCTCTCTCACTTCCCCCGCAGCTCCTCTCTGACCTCCCATTCACCAACTGTGTACACTATCAGAGGAGTAAAGACTGGGATCCACAGCAATGTCGAACACAAATGCCCCTCATAAAGGGGTGAGAGTCTTGTCCCTGGGTAATTCCCTCGTCCCACTCATCCTTTAAGTCACATTGACCCCCATGATTGGTTAGATGGTGGCGGAGCAGGAGCACTGTCTGAGTTACTCATCCTTGAGCGAATTATGTATCAAGTGCAGGCTACCCTCCGCTCCGACACGGCTCTTGCTCCATGTGACTATTTCGAGATTATCGGAGGTAGCGGTATAGGAGGGTGAGTCTTATTTCCTGGAAAATGCGGTAAACTAATGTGACTTACAGGATCATCGCGTTGATGCTCGGGCGCCTCCGCATGTCGATCTCTGGTTCTATTTCAGCCTATGAGAAGCTTCGACCTAAGTCCAAAAGGGGATCTGCCGAGAAGTTCAAAGCTAGCCAGCTGGAAGCCGCACTGAAGCAGATATTTCGAGAAGAAAAGATGAGAGATGTCAGCCCACATGCCTGCAAAACGTGCGTGGAATTATCTGTCATCAAAAGAAACCACACTCATCTGGATGCAACCCCCAGCTTTGTGTGTGCCATGCATGAAAGCAATCTGAATGCTGGTATTCCTGTGCTTTTTCGCTCATATGACACACCAGAGGAGCCAGCATTTGATTGCAAGATATGGGAGGCCGCACGGGCCACATCTGCCACACCCGGACTTTTCAAACCAATGGAAATTGGCCGGGGAGGGGTGAGGCCAAAGTACATTGGCGGAGGTGTTTGGAACAACAGCCCAACCTCCCTGGTTGTGGCAGAAGCTGAAAAGATGTACCCCTCACAGCCTGTTGTCCTTGTGGTCAGTGTTGGCAGTGGCCATCCTGACACCATCCAGATTCCAAGATCCCCAAGTTTGACTGCCTTTGCCAAGATCCTGAAAAGTATTGCAGCTGACTGTGAACGGATACATGAGGACAATGCACGCAGATTTCGCAGCAGTCCAAATACCTATTTTCGCCTCAATGTCCTGCAGGGCCTGCAGGGCTTCGAGCAACAATACTGGGGAAGATATGGTGAAGTTTCCACCCATACTCGTGTTTATCTGGGTACAGAAGATGTGAAATCGAAGCTCACAGGTGCTGTGGAAGTGATCCTGAGTAAGTGCCTCGAATTCTCATATTTAACTTGACTCCCATTCTGACGCTGCTCATAGATCCTGTCATTCCAGTGTCCGACTCACCAGCCTATGTGAAAGTTTGTCCATCCCCCAGTATCCATTTCACTGGAAGAGAGGACATTCTCCAAAAGATGTCAGAATATTTCAATACGAGCATTGGTCAACGGCATATTTTCCTGTTGCATGGGCTTGGAGGCTGTGGGAAAAGCCAAACTGCCTTTAAATTTGTCGAGCAGTCTACCAGTGTGCTGGAATCACGGTGCGGTGTATTTAATGTCCAATCTGACTCAATCTGATACACCAACCCAGGTTTCCAGATGTTTATTTTATTGATAGCAGCTCTCAGCAAACGATCAAATATGATCTCGTGACACTTGCCCTTGTGAAGAAAGTCGGAAAAACTTTCCAAGATAGTTTGCTTTGGCTGTCACACCAGCACACAGAATGGCTAATTGTGTTTAACAATGCGGATGACATAAACCTGAACCTCAGCCAGTATTTTCCCTCTGGCTCTCACGGGAACATCCTTGTTACATCCCGGAATCCTGACCTTGGGCAGCTTGCACAGGCCACATACAAAGTTGAGCAGATGGCACTTGAGGAAGCCATTGATCTTCTCTTATCTGCTGCCCGCTATGACATCATGGAGGTGGGTAATAGAGATGTCAGTAAGCGAATTGTCCAGGTATGTTGTGTCTCCGTAATCTTAGATGTTAGTTAAACAATTAAAAGAAACTCTGTTGCCTTCCCTTGGCTGTGGCACAGGCTGGGACATATATCTCTTCATCCCGTGGTCTTCAAAAGTATATGGCCTTGTATGAACGGACAGCCAGCCGAATGCAGTTACTGGATCAAAAGCCCCCACAATCCGAGTATGGGTGGTCAGTTTATGCCACATGGCAGATCAGTTTCGACAACCTTTCCAGCCAGGCAAGGGACCTGCTTAAACTTTGCTCCTTCATCCACCATGATGGAATAACAGAGGATATATTTCAACAAGCTACATTGTACCAGATTACTCCAGATGGGCCGACTGCAGCAGACCTCCGGGAGCCATTGGGATTCTTGGCCAAATTTTATAACAGTCCAGGTTCCCAGTGGGATCCACTGAAGTTTATAGCAGTGATTGATGAGCTTGGACACTTCTCATTGATTGACTTTCAGGCTGCCTCAGGAGACATTACCTTCTCAATTCATCCATTGGTACATGAATGGTGCAGGGCTATAGTGGATGCTCCCACTGAACTGTGCATGCACAAACTCATGGGGATGTCATTGGCCTCAAGGCATGATGATTTTCAATTCTCCCACCGAATGTTTCCCCATCTTGATGCACTGTTGTTCAAGACTGGTCTAGATTCCAGCCGCCAGCCCAACATCCTCAGCACTTCATTTGCATCACAATGTCTATGGGTATATCATGAAGAAGGAAAGTGGAGTGATGGGGTGCGCTTGGGGGAATCCATGATGCACACACTAGTGTCACAGCTGGATGAACATCAAACTCTCAACATTCAATATCTCTTAGCCACTATGTACGGGAAGAGCGGAGTGTTTCACCAGGCTGCAGAACTAGATAAAGTGGTCTTGAGCAAGTGCAGGGAACTTCTTGGCGAGGATCATCCAGGCACTTTGATGTCCATGGGAACATGGCACTCAGGTACTCACAGATGGGACAGTTCCACCAGGCTGCAGAACTGGAGAAAGTGGTCTTGAAAAAGCACAGGGAACTCCTTGGTGAGGATCATCGAGACACTCTGACAGCTATGGGAAACCTGGCGGCCAGCTACTCAAAGATGGGACAGGTTCATGAAGCTGCAGAACTGGAGAAAGTGGTCTTGAACAAGCGCAGGGAACTCTTTGGTGAGGACCATCCAGAAACTCTGAGGGCCATGGGAAACCTGGCAGTCAGGTACTCAAAGATGGGGCAGGTTCAAAAGGCTGCAGAACTGGAGAAAGTGGTCTTGAACAAGCGCAGGGAACTCCTCGGTGAAGATCATCCAGACACTCTGAGGACCATGGGAAACCTGGCAGTCAGGTACTCACAGATGGGACAGTTTCACGAGGCTGCAGAGCTAGAGAAAATGGTCTTGAGCAAGCGCAGGGAACTCCTCAGTGAGGATCATCCAGATACTCTCATGGCCATGGGAAACCTGGCAGCCACCTACTCAGACATGGGGCAGCTTCACCAGGCTGCAGAACTGGAGAAAGTTGTCTTGACACTGGGGGCAAAGGCAGGGGCATGTGGAAATCACATGCGCAATACGCATGTGTTCGGCATGCGCTGATCCGGGCCCAAAAAGCCTTTTTTCGGTGCATGCCGAACATATGAGGAACACATGCGTATTGCGCATGTGATGTCCACATGCCCCGGCCTTTGCCCCCAGTGTGAGCAAGCACAGGTAAATCCTCGGTGAGGATCATTCAGATACTCTGAGTACCATGGGAAACCTGGCACTCAGGTACTCACAGATGGGACAGGTTCACGAGGCAGTAGAACTGCAGAAAGTGGTCTTGAGCATGCGCAGGGAAATCCTTGGTGAGGATCATCCAGACACTCTGATGGCCATGGGAAACATGGCAAACAGATACGCAAAGATGGGACAGTTCCACCAGGCTGCAGACCTGGACAGATCGGTCTTGAGCAAGCGCAGGGAACTCCTTGGCAAGGATCATCCAGATACTCTGATCGCCATGGGAAACCTGGCAATCAGGTACTCGCAGTTTCATGAGGCTGAAGAACTGGGGAAAGTGGTCTTGAATAAGTGCAGAGAACTCCTTGGAGAGAATCATCCAGACACTCTGAACGCCATGCGAAACCTGGCAGCCACCTACTCGGACCTGGGACAGTTGCAGGATGCAGCAGAACTGGAGAAAGTGGTCTTGAACAAGTCCAGGGAACTCCTTGGTGAGGATCATCCAAACACTCTCTGGACTCTTGCAAATTTGGGGCGCACATATTTCAAAATGGGTTGCCTTGCAGAGGCATGTGAGCTTCAGGAGCGGGCCTTGAATGCACGCCAGCGGGTCTTAGGTGAGGATCATCTGGATACTATCCGTACCACACATCAATTGGCTGCGACGATTGAACAATTGGAAAGTGCAGTGAGTCAGTGAAAGAGCCAACAATTATTTTCAGTAAGTCTTCTCACTGAATCAATTCCAACAGGTCTTTGACTTCCCATTGGACAGCAAAATTCATTTGGGAGCTGGGAAATTTTCTGGGTTTTGTCATGATGGTCCATCGGGTTCCTTACATTTCTTCGTGTGCGGGATAGCACCTCTGATCAGGAGTAGGAATTTTTCGTATCATACCAAATGTAAAGTTGTTCGCTGGATATGATACGTACCTATATTTCCTCGTCCTTAACTACCGAGCCATGTTACAAAGTAAGCCAACTTTTTATTGGAGGAATTCAGCGTGTGAGCCGCGTGACAGGGGTGCAAGGGCAAAACCTTGGTGATGCAGCATGGCTAAAATCGGATGCAGAGACTTACAGAAGACTCGGGCTGGAGTCGGACGGAGGTGGTGTGCGGAGCAGAGTCGAGGCAGTCTGATGTGGGGCGAACGAAGACGGCGTATGAGACCGAGATGAGTCTGACAGCGTCCGCGCGAGACAGCGTGCAGGCAAACCGTCGATGCACGATGTATGTACGTCTCCGATGGCGGGCATGCCATACGAAGGCGAAGTGCTCCCGCAGCAGGGCCGCGCCGAGCCGGACGCCCGCCAGACTCGCTGCTACATCGCCCAGTGGAAGTCCGAGCCGGTGGGCTTTGTGCGCAGCGGCGGCGTTACTCGGCGTCGTCGTCGGCGCCGGTGAGAAGCTCGCGGGCGCCGTCGCGGTGCTTGACCCCGCGCCCGAATTCGACGCAGAGGAGGCGGAATTGGAGGCGGAGGTCGACGACGGAATGAACGAGGGGAAGGAGAGGGACGTCGGCTTGGTAGCGGCGGCGCAGCACTGCCCGACGAGCGCCTCGGCGGACCACACTTCGGCGGGGCACGCGGTGAGGCAGGCGACGAGGGCGGCGGCGTAGATTTTAGCATCAATGGGAAAGAGGGAAAGAAGGGAGGAAGACGCACAGCGGAGCCACGCAGAAGCAGTTGACAGCGATCTCGGAGGAGCAGTTCGCAGGCGGCGCCCGGGGCCCCAGTTCGCCACTGCCCCCAATTAGCCCATTATTAGCAGATGAAGCACAGGGGAAGAGAAGTCACACGCAACGGATGAGAAGACGCCACTCCACGAGGAAGCGAGTACACACCATACAGCCCGACAACTGGGCGTGCACGAGATATGTATGGCTCGAGCCGCATCACGAAAGCAAGCCGCATAACAGTGAACACCGACGAGCCGCGGGCATGTGTGTCTTGGTCACGAGAGGTTTCGAGGTCGGCTGAGTCCAGTTAGACGGTGGTTCGCCGTCGAGGAGAGGAATCTGTTCATCGTGGAAGAGGACAAGCGGTGTGCCGCGCTTCGGCACTGGCATCTGATGGCCACAACAGAGCCACAGATCGGGTACTCCCGGACCAACTGGCAACCGGCCGCGTGCCGCCGCGCGACGCGACCTCGTCTCAGATTTATCTTCATGGAATTAGAAGCTCTACATATTTGATCCCCTTTTTCGGGATTCATTTACGTCTGTAAATTCGGCCCACAGCAACGGCGAATTGAAGTTGAAAAGGTGTTGGAGCTGAACTGTGCCTGCTATTATATGGTTCAACGGACATTTTCTGTAAGTCCTCCTGCGAGTACCGGGATTGATGAAATTTCGGGTCGCCCGAAGTTGGTTCCGATATTCGCAACCGAAACCAGACCCAACTCGATTCTCTGAGTTTCTTGGCTTTCGGCACGGCTGAAATCCTTATCGATGGGATTTAATACTTAAAAACCGATGCTTTTGCCTTCAAAATCAGAACCAACTTCAACGCACTCGAAATTCCATCAGTCCCGGTGTGACTTAAGGTCGTCAGCAGTCTTTGATGTATTTTCCGCTGGCATCCCTGATCTATCGGGCTAAGAAGTCAGTGATGCCGGGACTCGCGATACCGGAAACTCCAGCCTTTGAAGCCCTTGTATCGACTCTGCATCAAGTAAATCGAAAGAAGCACCCCACCGACCCTGAAATACTCGGTGTATTGCTAGCAGTCCGCAACCCGAGAGAAAAAAACAACGCGGTTCGCATGGCCCAACCCCGAATGAAGAGGGAGGCCTGCTGCATATTGGGGACTCAGACAGACCCAATCCTTATCATCAGATATAGGCGCGGTCCGTCCGCCATCGGGCCCTTATCAGCTTAAGAGGGTACCCGTCTACCTGTTGGCAGTCTCTCCCAATTATTCCGTCGGTTCCATACATCGGACTTTTAAACATAAGCGTTTTTAAAGCCAGTGAGTTCTGCAATTCATGTACCTGGACCTATCGTAGTATCGATAGCGACTCCCGAAGTCCTTATCGCCAAAAATCCCTAGACGCAAGGCGCCACTGGATATAGCCAGTCTACGCACATCGGAGTTGATGTGGGTTCAGCATGCCGGTTGAGCTCGGCGCCGGTGAGACGAACCACGCCCGCGACCCTTCCTCTTGGGCAAATTAAACCATAAGAAAATTGCGTACAGGATTTGTTTGAACGTGTCCTTGAACCTTCACAGTGCAGGTTCGAGCCCCCAAACCCGCAAACCTATGCCTCGACCCCGAATCGAAGTGTCGAACTTCTGCGGATAATAGTGGTGCGCTGCAGCCACCCACCGAGCCGATAATATCGTCCCGTGCACCTTGCCCACATCCATTTGGTCAGTAGGGCAGATGAGCAGAGGGTGCCTAGTCAGGAGGTCGGTCGTTCTGAGCCCCGCAAAAATCAGAGCGTGATCGGCTAGGCCGCGGACTAAAAGGATGGCTAGAGTCCGAACGGCAGTTGCGATTGGGCGCAGGTTATTTTCCACCGTGTTCGCGGTCCTACATTCCATCGCTCTTAGAACGCAGTAAATCCTCTAATATCCTTCGCAGAAAAGGTATCGCAAAATCAATAGGTTCAAGGCTGAGTCCTCGCGCGCAGGGGCTGCAGTTGAGTCAGTCTCCTACCCAGCCTCACGTTACGGGGTTGGGGAATCTCAGTCGTGGTAATTTACAGTGGGATCCAAATAGTAATATGAAAAGACAAATACCATCATAGCCCATCAATCCATCAGTTCTAGAGCCAATTCAAACTCCGAACTTCAAGCCCCAACCTCTCCATGGAGGCTGGCCTTTAACAAGTGTAAACAACATAGCCACAATTGGGGTGAATATTCTCTTCCCTTCCACAACCCGTTGGAAAATATCATTGGGCCATACCAAATGCCTTGAAATGTGTCCTGGGCCCTTCGGACAATTTTAAGGCAGGTTAGGGTGTCAACGAGGACGGTTTGCAGAAACCGCGCTTTGGTGGTGGCTGTGTTGTTTACAGTTGTTAAAGGCCAGCCTCCGTGGAGGGGTTGGGGCTTGAAGTTTGAAGTTTGGATTGATGCACATGATAATCGATGACATGTATCTGATGACTATGGATATTCCGCTGTTAAACCCACCACTGAGATTCCCCAACCCCGTAACTGAGGCTGGGTAGGAGACTGCAGTTGAGTCATCGGCGGAACTTTGCCTGGCGTGTACTTTGTATTCCTAATAATGAGCTTTCGCTCCCGTGTGGTTCGAATGCACCGGAGGATGTTCGAGGACGTTGCACATTGCTTCTTCTGCGTACTAGGGGCGAGGAAGAATACATCACGCGAAAGATGAGCGGTACTTATGCGAGCCATCTATCTATAGGCCAAGTTTATACGCAAGTCCTCTTGAGTACGGAGTTCACTCCAATCAATTAGATGGAATGAATAGAAGTTGAGTCAGAGAGATGGTGGTTTGAGTCGACCCGAGGACATTCGCGCAGTCAAAGCATGTTTTTGGAAACCGTGCGGGAGATGCGGGAGTCGGAAAACGAAAGAGAACGACAGCTAGCATAGCTTCAGTGGAGGGTGTCGTTCTAACGCAATTTTCATTCCGCTCATCTCGACCAGGTAGTGTGGGAGGGCCGTGGGACAATAAATCGAAATTCAGTCATTTGGTGAGGTATGGAAATGGGACGACCAACTTTACACGCAAGTCGTCGTGGAGTACGGAACTCGCTCCCACCCAGTAATGGCTCAACTAGTGGGTTTTGGGGAGAAACGGTGGTTTGACTCCACCCGAGGGCATTTGGGGTTAGAATTCTGTGAGATTTTGGGCGATCGACTTTCCATTAATTCTGTGTGCCACGAGACGGCGCCGGTTCTGCACAAGTGTAACATGCATTGTAAATGCGAACAAAACTTGATTCAGAGGTGCGCATGTAGAGCACATCGGCGCTCCTTGCAGGTCTTCAGGTTGAATGGAAGAAACGGTGGTGTTCGACTCCACCCGAGGACATCAAATATTGCCCGATGGCTTTTTTTTGTAGCCTTGCAGGATTTTGTGGCTTCTGCGGGGGTATGGTCCTCGCATATGCAAGATCGTTCCACGAGTTTTTGTGAGCCAGCATGTAACACACGGAAGCTGCGCTGCGCCCTTAGTCAACGTGAAATGCACCGCAATAATTCGACTTTCCATTATCATTGTTCGTTCGACTGGAAGGCGCCGGTTCTGCGCAAGGTCAACATCTGCGAGCGCTGCACTCTGAGTGCAATCCCAGTTTTATTCAGAGGTGTGCATGTACGGCACACTGGGGTTACTCGCAGGTCTTCGTGGAGTACGGAACTCGCTCCCACGCTATGGTGTAGCATGCTGACCATTGCGGGAAAGATGGTGGTTCGACTCCGCCCGAGGACATGGGGTCGTGAGTTGTCCTTTTTCTTCGCCCCCCCAATGTAAGTGTCAATATGGTCCAAAGGATGTTTAATAGACATTGTGCAGGACCGTACATGAACTTGGTATGAGAAAGGAACCCGAAAGGGTCCAGAGCGCCCGGTTCAATCCAGGAGTAATGAAGCTCTCTCCCGCTTGCTGGAGGGGGGAGGGGATTGATGTTTCGGGAGAGAGGGTGGTTCGAATCACCGCAAGACAATGCCCATTGCATGCTTTTCACAATTGAATCAACACGGTTCAGGCGAATGAAATCTGAGATGCGCACCTATTCAGCCTGATATGCACAGAAATATGTCTTCGTGAAGCAAGGAAGCTCGCTGCCCTGTAATAGTTCTGCCATCTACTTGTGCGGAGGGAGAGCCGGCGGGTCGACTCGGCCAAGCGTTCTCTGTGAACTCGTTTTTTCATCAAACTTACGTGAATGGGCGCCAGTTTGAGTTCGCGGCGCACAGCGTAGAGCAGTTAATACGGGGAAGTGTTCAAGCTGGCAGATTCAGCCAGCGTTGAAGCCTCGGATATTTATGTGAGTCAGTCTTAGATTTCTCAGTGAACGGACATAATCGACGCACCTATCCACCCGTTTAGGTATACATGCACGTCTCCGTGGAGTAAGGTCGCTCGCTCCCACCAAGTGGTTGAGATCCCGGCGAGTCCAAGGGAGAGCCGGCGGTTCGACTCCGCCCGGAGGCATATTTACTTACTTATGCACTAGTGTGCTTTTTTTGTTCTGCCGAGGTGCGTATGCGCGGAGAAATGGAGTGCGTAAGGAGCGAACAAGGAAGCGGAAGAATGGCGCGCGTGAGCTTAGTCTCAGAGCCGTCGACGCAGAGATGCTCAGATAATATTGATTGACAGCAGAGGGAGGGAGCACATGCGATGCAGAGGTAGTTGTGGTCAAAGCGTGACGAGAGATGGTGGGGTAGCCGCGGCAAGAGACAGTGGGAGAAAGCCCGAGGTACATTTATCGTGCGACAGATGAAAGTGGGGCACGCGAGGGAGAAGATGATGAGAGAGCGTGCGAGATGCAGGCGAGCAGCATGCAATGCAAGTCGTGAATGGTACCGCAGTGACGCCGCACCACCAACGTCATCTTCAGCAGACGCCTGAGTACGCGTGTGCAGTTGTCACAGGCACGCCGCGCCGCGCCGCGGGGGGTACGTAGCGGGCACATGAGTCCGAGATGCGGAAATGGAAGCAGAGCGGGACTGAGGCAGACGCAGGCGCACATGCGGCGGAGGTTGATGATGGACTGAAAAGGGACACGAGATCGAGGTGAGCTTGTGCGCCGCACTGCAGAAGAGCGCAGGATGAGAGATGCGGGGCATTCGAGCTGCACGCGCCGGGGAAGGTACGCCCGGCCACGGAGTAGAGGGAACTTGGAGGGAACTGTGTTTTTCGAACCCACATCTCAGACAGTGAGACCTCCGGAGCGACCGAGCAAGCGGAGGAGTGCGAACTGCAAGGAAGTGAGAGAGCCGGTACGCGTTGGAGCCTAGCCTGAGTAAGATCATGAGCGAGTCGACGCCCAGAAAGAGAGCCAAGACAGAGAGACCAAGTCACAGCCTGCGAGTCCGAGTCAGACTTCGGAATTCCGAGAAGAAAAGGCACAAAAGTGCGGGCAGACATAACCACAGGATGGACGTCGCAATCGTATGTGTTCCCGAGCGGCGTTGAATCGCCGGAACACACTTAAGACGCGGGTCGACATGGGCGTCTGCAGCAAGGCTCATTTGCGCATGTTTACCTGCGCCCTCCGCGTGTCATTGGGTGTTTGCTGCCCTCCTCCTCCGTACTCCCGCCACCCTCTCCGCAGGCCGGCACGTACAGACGCCCCCACGATGCGCCTCCTGCCCGCGCTCCCCCTTCTCAATCTCACCTTCGCGCTCGGCGCCCAGCTCAAGCCCCAGCGCCAGCGCAAGCGCCGGTGCGAGTGCCGCCGCGAGTAGTAGTGCAAGCGCAATTGGCACGCCGACCAATGCGGCAACGCTACCCTCTCTGCATGGCGTGGTGTCCCGCGGTGCGCTATCCTGCTCCTCCCCTGCGCTGCGTCCGCCAACAGCGATTAATTTGGGTGGGTAGTGGCGAACTGCCTGGGCCTCACCACCACAGCCGCGAACCAGTCCTGCTCTTCCGAGGTCGTGCTGAACTGCTTCTATGTCGCCCCGCTGTGCGTCTCCTCCCTTTTCGCTCGTGTCGTGCCTCACCCCGTGATGAGCTCCTGTTAACATATGAACATCGTGCTACGCGTTCTGCACGTGTCCGTGACTCTCAGCTGGTCACCATTTATGTTGCCATCTTTTCGGTTTTTTCTCTCACTGGTTCTTACGACGAACTGCGTGAGAGGTAAAGCACTAATTGCTTCATACATTACTGTTTACCATTTAATTACAGCCTGTACTCACAGTATTCGTACAGGTACACATTAATCTATTCACTGGTTCTTACGACGAACTGCGTGAGAGCCTGTACTCACAGTATTCGTACAGGTCTCCCCTGATTCACAGCTCCCCTCCGCCGAGGCGCTCGTCGAGAGTTCTGCAGTGCTGCGACGAAGCCGACGCGCATCTCTTTCCCCTGGCCCTGCTGTTGCCCTCCGCGCCCGCCCCCTCTTCCGCTCTCTCCGCATCGGCCTCGAACTCGGGCACGGGGTCCGCGTCAAGCACCGGGACGGTCCCGCGAGCTTCTCCGCGCCGTCGACGGCGCCGGGAAACGCTGCGCGGACATGCGCCGCGCACTCGCTCGGCAGCGTCACAACAACTGTGGCAGGCTTACTACTACTCGGCGCCATGTTCCTCTAGTGCTACTAGCCCCGCCGTGTGCTCGCACTTCATCTTGGCACCTTCCGCCCGCCCTACTCTTGTCCTCTGTATCTGTCTCGAGCTTTCCCGCTGCCCTTGGCTTTTGACCACGCTCGCCGCTCTCGCTGTGTCCGCCTTCTGCCTCCTGTTGCGCCGATTTCTGTTTTGTCATCTTGCCGCTCCCTGCGTTCGTTCGCTCGTCTATCTCGCTGATGCGCCTCCTCGCACGCGACACCTCGTGCCCTCTTCATCTGTCCGCCGCGGCTCCTTCGCACGCGAGCCTAATCCTCATGGCATCTTCGCCAGTGCGCCCGCCCTGTATAATTGCTATCTTCGCGGGTACCTCTGTATCATATTCTTTCGGATTCTGCGTTGTCGTCTTTACCTCTACGCTGAGCTCCGCATCTCGAGTTCGTATCTGAGGCTTCGGGCGGTTGCACATTTTTACGTGCCCTCTATTTTCAGCGTGTAGAATTCCCGATGACTGCCCGCGTAGGCAGCGGCGCAGCTCCACAGGTGAGTCTTTGGCTCTGCAGGCAAGTCTCCATAAAGCAGAGCAGGGTCTCCATTGAGAATGACACAACCTGTGCACAGTATCATCAGTCTGAGGCAACACCTTGTCCTCGCTGGAAGAGAACCAAGTGTCAATGGGGCTAGCGGTGAGCGCGCAAGGACATGTCCGCCGCCGGGCAATTTATTGTCCTTCAGCTTGATGTCAACCTCCGCGTAACCGGGCGGCGTGTCATTGGTATATGGCACATATACTGTCCAAAAATTATTCACTGACATCTCCAGCCGTTAACAAGGTTTTTGCTTACAACTTTGGTGGAATTCTTGAAATTGCTAACAAGTTGGCACCGAGGGAATAACTTGGCTCCACTTTACAACATCCCGTGCCATTCTACATTCAAACCTTGGTATACATTGGAGGGACTTAACATCGAGGGAGACTTGGCTGAAATGATGTGGCTGATTGGAACATTGATGCTATGGCTCTTTGCCAAGTCCCAAAACAGAAACCATCTCTTTCCGAGTCTATATTGCGGGCAGGAGGTCCATCATCCCCCTGAACTGATTAATTTGGCCCATATTGATTGATGCTGTTATATCCGTACATCCTGAACTCCCGACGAGCTCCGTCAATTCCGGGATGTTCCGTACCTTCGGGAAGTTCCGGCGTCCGGATCTACGGACGCCGCCCGAACTGGGTTTTTACGCAATGAAGGATTACTGAGCATCTCCCATTTTTTAACTTCCTTATTTTATCGCACTCAACTTGAGCGGACTTCACCGCTCCGCAAACCTCACTTGCGGCTTCTTCCGTTTCAGATCACTATATATAGAAATGGACTTTACGGCCGTACATAATTATGACTTAGTATAAATATTCCATATGCCTCTATGTAACTTCAGTTTGATTATTAACATTCTTGACTATTCGTCTTGTCCTGAACCCTGCCTTAATCTTCCGTCCTCCGGAGTTCCGACTTTCATTGGAACTACTTCTCCTCTCGCCAGTCCAGGTAGTATGCACACCCTTACCTTCCTGTGGTGTTTGCGATTGAACCGAAACTTCCGGTCCACCATCATACTCCGGCACCGGAACCTTCTGTCAACGGATCATTCCTCCGACTTTGACTTCGGGATTTAACAGTATAATCAAACTCACCTATCTTGGCTGGAAATGTCTTCATCCGACTCCGCGTATGTTCCGGCGGCCGTGATTCGTGAACGCACCTCACACGATCGTCGGGATTCTCGCCTATTCGGTCAAATCGTCCCGATGTCCCCTCTGGTTCAGACCATAGGTGACATCCCAACCTCTTTTTCCGGTCCAATTCCCCGTCCTGCTCCTGCAGCCATTCGCACTCGTCAACCGGTGCCTTCAGCAGCAGCCACCACTCCGATCACAGTCCCGGGTTTGGTCGAAAACCCTCGGACTCCGGAAAACCCTACAGTCTACCCCCGATCTCCTCATCCTCGTTCTCGCTCAATTGTTTTTGAGACAGACCCAATTCCGTATCGGTCGGGCACTCCGGAAGATTCTGAAGAGCCCGATGAACCCGAAACCAGTGGCGGCCTAGGCCCCATCATTCCGGTTCAAGGATCTGATGCTGGCGATGAGCCAGGAGAAGATCCGCCGAAACCTCCCGAGTCTGATCCTCTGGATGGAGGATTGGGAGGAGGCGGAAGTGGTGGTGGTGGTCCGCCAGGAGGCGGCTCCAGTGGCAGAGGCAGTGGAGGTGGCAGAGGCGGTGGAGGTGGTGGAGGTTTCCCCTCCAGTCTGCCAACTGGTGGATTCAACCCTCGGTCGCCCCACCCGGAGACCAGCGATGAGCTTCTCATGAGCACCGTGCATTTATTCCGCGATGCTCTTACCCGGTTCTCAACTATGCAATCGACTCCACCTCGGTCAACTCGGTCAAACCTTCGTAATCTGGATACATTCGACGGCACGGATTCTTCCAACAGTGATATCAGTCGATAGCATTAATATTCTCTGCTAATTAGCACACTTTAGAATTAATATTTCTGTCTACTTCTAACTACTAACTAAGGCTCAATCCCACCCAACGAACATGAAATAGAATGAATAGTCAGCAAACGTGCCAATGAAGTGGAAAATGAATCTTACCAGGCTGAAAATGAATATGAAAATGAAAATGAAAGTGAATGCGTGCTTGAAAATGAACTGTTCAACAGTGCGGCCTACAATGAGCATCAGTGCAGCCAGTCCAGGTCAAAATGAAAGTTACCGGGAAAAATGAAAATGAAGGCGGCCTGTGAGAATGAAAATCCAGGAGTCAGCCCGTGTTCGCTCGAAGTGAAAGGAAACTTACCCGCGAGAATGAAATGAATCGCACCCGCACCTGTGAATCCCGCAATCAGCCCAGGTTTGAATCCCGAATGAAACTCTCACCGCGCAGAATGAAATGAGTCGGCCACTGCCACAATGGCCAGCACGCAATTGAACATTAAAATGAAACTCAACCTACAGAATGAAAATGAATCGTACTCTCACCGCGCAGAATGAAATGAGTCGGCCACTGCCACAATGGCCAGCACGCAATTCAAAATATGAAACTCAACCTACAGAATGAAAATGAATCGTACCCGCGCCTGTGAATCCAGCAATCAGCCCAAGTTTGAAACCCGAATGAAAGTCTCACCGTGCAGAATGAAATGAGTCCAGTGAAGCTAGTCCAGTCCGGCGCACCATGGTCAGTACGCGATTCAAAATTAAAATGAAGAGAATAAACCCGACCGGTAACACATATTCTGCACGGGGCTGACGCGGACGCAAAGTCGACGCAAGCGAGGGCAAGGACGGACGCAAAGTCGACGCAAGTGGAGCCAGGGACGGACTGAGTCAGCCAGTCCTGGCACACCATGATCAGTACGGAATTCAAAATTAAAATGAAATAAATCCGACCGGTGAGAATCCATATTCTACACGGGGCTGACGCGGACGCAAAGTCGACGCAAGTGAGGCCAGGGACAGACGCGAAGTCAACATCCAGCTCCTTCACGGACTGATGCGGACGCAAAGTCGACGCAAGTGGAGCCTGGGACGGACGCAAAGTCGACGTCCAAACTCTTCCATGGACTGACGCGCAGTTGAAAGTCCGAACAGTCGCCACAAGGGTGCTCAGGTGACAGGCACAAGTGTATCTAAATGCCTCAAGCCAACGACACGCAGAACATCAAGATATCGATTCGGCCTGTGTAGCAGTACTCAGCGACAGAATTGGCAACCAAGATAAATGGCGCACCCAAATGGAAGAAACAGTATAAGATCAATAGGATCTGTAACAATGTTGGTTTTAATAATAGTTCACCGAACGGTAAACACGCCCCACCAGTCTGCAAAGGGGTCGTTAGCCAGCTTCGCTAAGACCAGGTATAAGCCACAAACCTAGCGTCTCCCACAGGTGCTCCTCATCCTCCTCGGGGGACTCGCTATCTTTGCTCGCTTCGCCTCCTTCGCCACCGATGCACCCTGGGCAAATTATTCAGACAAAGGGTCTTTGCGGCGCCACTGAGAACGTACCTGTGAATGCAACCTGTCCGGTACCGATGTCGTTGTCCGTGGCACCGTTGGTGTCTCCGGTTTCTGGGGTTGTGCCGAAGTCTAGGGTCGTGCTGGACCAGGACGGCGTTTCGTCACCTAGGACTCCTCCTCCTCCTCCGAGTCCTGCGCGTGGCGCTCCGCCACCGTATTTGGAGCCGCTCTCAGCTTCGACGCTGTCGAGGTGCCGGCTTGTCGAGACCACTTGTTTGAGGGCTGGCACATGGTATTAGGATGGGTTCCAGAAAACGACTGCCATCATTTAAAACCACTCACCAGACAACGCGAAGGTCAAAGCCCAAGTGCAAGACAATAAGCCGTTGATGAAACCGCACTGGAAGAGGAAGAACAATAAGCATATATCGAGCCCACTGGCCAGGCGATTCTGACTCACCACTCCAGAACAGTCTGTGCCACCCGGGACTAACGCGCAATGGAAAGCCGAGGCGAATTCAAGGAAGAGCACCGCAAAGTCGAGCAAGGGAGGGTAGAAAATCGCAAGGACGCTGGTACAGTGCATGAGAGCCACTCAGTCTTAGTCTATATCATTTCACACAGGATGTTGCACTAGACTGACACAAAGTCTAAGTCTAAGGATCGAAGCTGACGCAAAGTCGAGGCCAGAGCGGACGCGGAGTCAACGCTGGGCGGTAGAGGAGGCGGTCATAAGACATTCTATAAATTCAACAGAAATATTTGAAGCAAATTTTGAGGACGCACAGGAATGCTACGCTAGACCGATGCGAAGTCTGAAGTCTAAGGACAGACCGACGTGAAGTCAAGTCTAAGGACCCTCAAGGTTGAGGGAAGAGCGGACGCGGAGTCAACGCAGAGCGGGAGGAAGGCGCGATGGCAGGGATTGGTCGTAGTGGCACAGTGGAGGTCAAAGGAGAGAGTATTGTGGCACGTGCCCGACTCTTTGGCAGATCGTCATGTCATGGTCGAATACGATCACGTGCACTGCCCGTCTCACGCGTGAAGGTCATAAATTATTCATTGTTCAAATCTAGCTACTGTACATGTTATCTACTTATCTTACCTGCTAAATCCTTCCCCCCTACTTCAACTTATGGTGCATTTACTCCCCCGCCCGGTACATCTGGACCTCAAGCGCCGCGTCATTCCAGGTATTTACATGTCATGTCGGGAGAAAAAAAGGTAAGCTCGCGGCCTCTGATCCTGGAAAACGAACTTACCTAATTACCGGCCATCCCAGGCGTCCCAGGTAGTACTCCACCACCCTCACAATGCCATTCTTCCCGCCGCACGCAGCATAATCAAACTTCTCCCTTGCGCGGAGTCAGTGGGTTAAATCCCCTCGCATCTACCGGGTTCGTTACCCCATATGCATCATCCATATTGCTTACCGTAACGATGTATCGCCTATTTCCTTACATTTTTCTGGTTCACCAATTGCTGGTCCGTATGAGAACCATCCAGTTCCTGGGTTTCGTTCACTCGAGGCATCCGATAATTACCTCGTATGCCAGATTAACTGCGCGTGCACATGCCCGTGTCATATAATGTTGGATTATGTTGGATTCCCTCATGTTCTCTGATTTGCCACTCCCGTTGGTATGGCTCCCTTTCTGCCACATGTTTCAATGGAACTATCATACCTTACCTGGCCCTCTAAGCTCACCCTGGACACTCTGTCATAACAATACGATTACAGACCCAGGTCTACCGACTCTGTTCACTCCGTAATTTTGTGAAGGTTCAAATCCCTGCATCTTCGTCTTTGTGCGAGGCGCAACCCTGATTATGTGTTGAAATGGCTTGAATTTGATTGCTATATGATTCAACGCATACACCGTTGTGCCCATTGTTCCGCCTATGCGACGACCAAATATGCGTACTATGGGATAAATTCCCATCCTATTAATCCAGCAAACGATAGATGTGACGGGCAAGCACTTCAAGTGAATGCAATTCAACTGGCTTACTGCGGTACCTCTATTTTGCCACGATGCACGATGAAGGAAGGCTACATACTCTCTGGCGTCCGGTGGCTCCACCTACGATCTCCGGAGCTTAATATTATCGTTGTCCACCATACAGCAGATCTCAATGCTTGCGCCACACGGGAATTTATCAGTTCCCCTCGGACGGACCGATAACGAGTCTCCGTTCAACAGCCGATTCAGTTTCTTATCTCATCTGAGACAATCAATTCGTGTTGAATCACATCTACTGTACTATGCCTACTCAGTTATCTCTCTCTCTCTGCCATTGGCTATCCTCCAGGTTGTTCATTCATGACGACGACAAGTAATCTCGCAACCTTGTAATGCATGCCTCAGTTCGAACCAACCTCCTTCCAAAAGTTATTTCCCCTCGCATCAAGCTCACAATATCTAAACTCTAGACGGCCATATCACCTCGACCATTTCCTAATTTCATAGCGTCGACAGACGTAGAACATTTATGTGCCTGGAAACCTCCCACGCCGGATATCCATATGAAGATACCCTAGCCATCCGCGCAACTTAGCAGTCGTTTATTGCGCTGGATCACCTCCTGTGCAAAATTTCCTGGCTTGAAGTCAACGAACTTCAGGTGTCTTCCCCGATTCGGGGTTGGCACCTCATGCACCACATTGACGGCATCCTCTGAGATTCCGACGCCCGTTAATATTGAGCCCTCTATTCGCATTTTGTCTTGGAACTTTAATCTACAGCTCACAAACGATGTTCCCATTCTCCTGCATTCACTTATCATCCCTCGAGAATTGCACACCGATGACATGAACCATACCATGGCGATCAAACGATTGCCAAAAGAAGTCTGGGATATCCAACTTTGCAAACTGGTTCAATATCCTTAGCTGCCACCATAATATCTCCAAGACGGCCAAACGTCTACATCGTCGTGCATCAGGATTGTACATACCCTCTCACAACTCCATGTCACTCGTTTCCCTCACTTCGGGATCTTCGTCAATCACAAGCCTTTACAAACCAAGCCGCCGTTCTTTTTTGGGTTAGCCGTGGGCTCTTGGGTTGCCCTCGTCTGGGCGTCTCTTTCTGGGTTCATTCTCGTGCATTCCCATCGCCCTACGACCTGGGTTCTGGCGGTTATCGAGGCAACAGCCGCCGCTCCCCACACCCAAAAATATACGGCTGTCTTTGCCTTGCGACGGAATGAAATGCAGAACAAGATATATGGGTAAGAAGGTCTGATGAAGTGCTACAGTATGCATCTAGATTTTTTTTTTTTTTTGAAACCACCTTCAGCCAGCCCAGGCAAGGCAACATGAGCCTTGTCGAAGCCGGCCACAACAGTGGTGAAATTCGAAAGCTATAATTGAGGTTCAAAACCAGTAGTGCCAGGAACACCTCGTTAAGGCAATTCTGATGCACCTAATTCCATGTGATTTGGTTTAGAATTGAGCCCGCAATGGGCTGGCGTAGTTCAGGCATCACAGCTGATGTACCTACAAAATCAGCGAAAATTGAAACTTATAGTGAAACGTCGAGGCCGGTACCACCAGACACACCTCGATAATGCGGTTCGAACGCACCTACTTTCGTGTATTTTGAGTAAGACTTGAGGCCGCTATGGGCTGGCGTAGTTGGGACATCAAAAGTTTTTTTTTTTTGGCGGACTGTCATCAATTTTGCAAACAGCTGTAAAGTGTTGTTCTGGTGATATAATCAAGAGTGACTCCCTTAGTATATTTGCTTGGCACTCGCAATGTCATGGATAAGCTTGCCTATATTTTCCTTGTGGATTCCGTTGTAAATTTGGTCGGTATGGACCTTGGGTGTGGAATTTAAAGTCGACGCGTCGACGCGACAAGATCCCGTGATCAACTGTGATTGATCAGTGATGGTATGACTCACCACTTTCTACTTTCCACCACCACCAGCCTCGACTTAGCGTCGGCATCCACAACAGCCTCGACTTCGCATCGGCTGCGCAAACAGCCTTGACTTCGCGTCGGCTTTTCGCCAGCTACTGCTGGGCCTGGCGAGGGCCACAGCGCCGCCGACTTATTGTGATGTCGTCAATGCTTGATGACGCTTTGACTCGCCGCTTTGTGAGGTCTATTGACGGTGAGTGGCATACACGAGGCATTGTCTCTTGATTTTTGACCACGACCGCCTCCTAGAACACCCACCACAACCAGCTTGAACCACTGCTCTCTGTGCGCACTAAATCATGGCGGACTTTGCAGCCCCGTTTGCGCCAGGAACCAGCCTACCTGAATGGAACCCCAAGGCCAAGGACGAGATATCGAAGTACATCCGCACGGAGCTCTTGCCGATGTTGCAGGAGCGAAACAACAGCCCTGACAAGACGGAACGGCAAAGGACTACACCATGAAGACGCTGTTTCCCATAGTAGAGGAGAAGTTCCACTGGACGGTACACTCTGGCGCCATTCCAACAGGTACGCATGTTATTTCCTTTGTTACTTCGTAGTAGGCGTTCTGATCTGGCGTGTGGATAGAAGCTGTATAGTGCCCCGAACAACGCGAAGGGCTACGCCGACAGGCGGGACGCGGCGCCAGCGCCAGCGCCGGCCTCAGGCACGCCCAAACACAGGGGGCAGACGGCCCTTGATATGTTCAAGGTGAAGGAACGTGACGTGATCAAAGCTGAAGCCGATATCAAGCTCGCCAACGTTGCACGCACGCCGAAGGACGCTCTGAGAAAAGGGCAGTAATGGTACGTGTGTAGAGTTCTGTTATCATCGGATCTAATGTACATCCAGAACACCAACACTCCCGACGAGCTTGACGATGGCGAGCCGAAGCCAAAGAAAAAGCCAGCACCGGTCACTGTTACACGCGTGACCCGCTCAAAGGCGCCTCCGGCGCCACCGCCCCCCACACCGCTGAAGGGTGTTCCAGGGAAAGTGAAAGGGTTTCTATATATACGTACGTGCATATCTTGCCGATCTAGGTGTATACTCATTTGCGTTGCAGCATTGTAGTGTAGCCTGGAATGGATAATTTGTGGACTGACCGTTTTGGCGTCCAGCGAATGATTTTGGCTTGCACCGCCTCATGACATGACAACATGACATGAGTAGCGGTGCGGCTTCTCTGATGGAGGTGTCGTTCATTTTAATTCCCTCTTTCATTTTCATTCCGCATTCATTCTCATTTTATTTTCATTTCATCCTCATCTCATTTTGTCCTCATTTCATTTTCATTCATTGCGGCCGTCCTTTTCATTCATTAAGTTAATTCAGCATACACTCTTTGGGTTGATTTTTTTCGGCCGTAGTTGCGATTCATTATAGACGTTGAATTCATTTCCATTTTGACTGTTGCAGTTCCATTGTAGTAGCGCTGAGCGCAGTTGTAGCAAACATAGAAAATTAATTTAAATTTGTGCTAACAAGCATTAAATATTAATATTAACAGTTGAAACTGTTGCTTCCAAACTTCGGTCCTTCCTCACCCAATGCTATCTCCACTTCGTGGAACGCAGTCACAATTTTCCGACGGACGATGACAAGATTTTTTATGTCATGTCATACCTCCGGGGAACGGCTCAACAATGGTTCGAGCTGAATCTCTATGACACCACATCCAGTTTCGTCCCGGCCTGGGACAGAAATTTCCCGCATTTTGTATTGGAGCTCCAAACCAACTTCGGACCACATGATCCGGTTGGTGACGCCGAGGACGCCATCCGGCTTTGCCGGATGAAGTCGACGTTGTCGAGTTTGACCAACTCGCGATTCTTACCCAATGGGGCGACTCCGCCCTCTGGCATCAATTTTATGAAGGTCTTCCACGTCGGATCAAAGACGACATGGTCCATCACAACTACGTCAACACGCTTCTCGGAGTTAAGGATATCGCTTGCCGAATCGACGCACGGTACTGGAAACGTGAGGCTGAAAAGGCCCAGGAACGCGAAAGGGATAAGAATTCTGGCGGAGGTTCGGGTCCTGGGGGCAACAGCAACCAACCGAACCAGAGGTCCAAGAACTCCGGCAAAAAGAATTCTTCGGCACCTTCCACACCCGTGGCCTCAGGCCAACAAACGTCTGGGAAAGCGTCTGGCAAACAAGCAACGACCACTCCGGTCAAGAAGCCCTACGCTGATAAGCTCGATAAGAGCGGGAAGATCAAGTCGGAAGAACGCAAGCGGTTAAATCTTTGCATGCACTGCAGAGGTTCAGGCCATACCACCTCGGAGTGTCGGAAGCGCCCGGAAAATGCTCAGGGAAAATCGGCACTTGCCGAAACCTCGGGCGAGTCAAAAAAATAGACAGCAGCTCAGAAACCTCCGCACCCGGTCCGAGTTGCGTTGACTCTGGGGTGCTTCCTGAGGTCCGTCTCAACGCTTCTGCTCTCTTCGCTAATGCCCTCTATATTTTTACATATGTTTCTCTTCTTCTTCCGGACATTATATTATCGGAAGAGGTACTGGGCGCAACCTTGGTCCCTTCCTTGTACAATCGAATAGCCGCGGGATTCAACTCCCGCTTACAGACACTTATAGATTCCGGATCATCACATTGCTTTATATCAGCTGCAATCTGCGAATCCATGGGCTTTACTCCGTATGCAGTGGATCCGATCAAACTTCGGTATCTCGACAGCTCTTCATCAATAATCAATCGGCAGATCCACCTGCTGATCAAATTCCCTTCCGGCGATGTCCACTCCATGGATTTGTATGTCACCCGTCTAGACTCCCCTTGTGACATGGTTCTAGGATATAATTGGCTCCACCGCTTTAATCCATTGATTAACTGGTCGGAGGCCAAAATCGAATTCCAGGCCGGTCCATCAGAAGATTCTGTGTCAACACATCAGGCAGATATGCCTGTTCACGCTTCGGTCGTTCTGATTACGGACGCGGCACCTATGGCTCCGGTTACGACACCTTCCGCCGAGGTTCCGACACCGACACCGACGTCATCGCCAATCCTCGATCCTTCTATGGATACTCCTAGTCCTTCGATGGAAATTCCGGAGGTCTCCAGACCTCGTCCGTTCACTACCCCTCCGCTAGTGTCACTTGTATCTGCCGCGGCCTACAGTGCCATCATTCGAGACAAGAATACGGTCCAATACACGCTACGCGCCACGCCGAATGAGGAAGCTACCGCTCAGGCAGCTTCCGCAGAAGATCCGGAACTTTCCGGACTTCCTTCTGAATATGCGGACTTCGCTGACGTCTTTTCTGAGCAGGAAGCTTACAACCTTCCTCCTCATCGAGAATTTGATCTTAAGATCGAAACGCTCAAAGGTGAAGAACCTCCGATGGGCCACGTTTACTCCCTCTCCCAATCGGAACTTGCCGCCCTCCAGGATTTTATCGACAAGAACCTAAAATTGGGATTCATATATCCATCGCGGTCGACTCGCGGAGCCCCGATACTTTTCGCCAAGAAGAAAGATGGATCACTCCAACTTTGCGTCAACTATCGGGGACTTAACCAGATTACTAAGAAAGACCGGTACCCGCTTCCGCTTATTTCAGATCTTCTCGACGCCCCTGGGAAGGCGTGTATCTATACCAAACTTGATCTTTGGCACGCTTATCATCTCCGGATCGCTCCAGGCGATGAGCCGAAAACAGCTTTTCGCACCCGTTAAGGGTCCTACCATTTCCGGGTCATACTGGAAGGCCTCACCAATGCTCCGGCGGCCTTCCAACAGTTCCTGAACACCCTCTTCGCCGATCTACTGGACGTAACCGTTGTGATATACTTGGATGATATCCTCGTGTATTCCGACGACCTGTCTCAGCATTCGGCTCATGTTCAGGAAGTACTCCGTCGACTCCAGGAAGCGGGACTTTACTGCAAACTTCCGAAATGCGAATTCAGCGTAACAACCTGCGAATACCTCGGCTACATTCTTTCGCCCGACGGTTTCCAGATGGCCTCTGATAAAATATCGGCAATCACAGAATGGCCGGTTCCACGGAAAGTAAAGGACGTTCAGTCGTTCCTTGGCTTTTGCAACTTTTACCGACGTTTCATATGGAACAATGCCGACATCACCATTCCGCTTACTCGGCTCACACGTTCCAATGTCAGGTGGAATTGGTCGGATCAAAGCCAAGAGGCATTTGACACTCTCAAGCGGGCCTTTACAGAAGCACCAGTCTTGCATCACTGGATCCCGGATCGACAAATTACGGTCGAAACGGATGCTTCCGATTACGCCATCGCCTCTATCCTTTAGATCGAAGGAGACGACGGCAACATCCACCCAGTTGCGTTCTGGAGCCGGACCCTCGGCCCTTCGGAACTTAACTACGACACGCACGATAAGGAGTTGCTCGCCATTTTCAATGCTTTCAAAACTTGGCAGCACTACCTGGAAGGTTCCGCACTTCCAATCGACGTTGTCACGGATCACAAGAACCTGGAATACTTCGCCACAACAAAGGTTCTCATGTGGAGACAAGTCCGCTGGTCCGAATACCTCTGCCATTTTAATATGGTGATCCGGTTCCGACCGGGAAAACTCGGAGGTAAACCTGATGCGCTAACTAGACGATGGGACGTCTACCCTAAAGAGGGGGATAGGGCTTATGGCCGCTTAAACCCGCATAATTTTCGGCCGGTTTTTTCCCAGGATCAACTTTCCGCATCACTCCGGGCAACATTCCTTGAGGAGATCGTTCTTCGAGCATCCATCATTATGGACGTCGAAAAGCTCCACTCCGACATCCAATCTGCAATTAATGGCGATCCCGCCGCAGTCGCCGGCCTCAATGCCGCGACCTCCGGCACATCCCCGCGCTGGACAATTGATCCGTCCGGAATGCTCCGTCTCGATGAGCGGATCTATGTTCCGACGGTTCCAGAAAACCCTTCGGAGCTCCATGTACGTGTTTTACAGCACATGCATGATCACGTACTGTCCGGGCACTTCGGACAGAACTGGACTCTTGCCAAAGTCCGGCGAGATTATACATGGCCCGAATGCCGGAAATTCGTCATCGACTATTGTCGATCATGCATATTATGCAAGCATGGCAAGAAGCCTTGGCACTGACCTTTCGGATTGCTGAAGCCTCTTCCGGTACCACTCCGTCCTTGGCACTCGCCTTCTATGGACTTTATCGAACAACTTCCGAAATCTGGCGAGTACGATTGCATTCTCATAATCGTTGATCAATCGTCAAAACAGGTTATATTAATTCCTTGCGACGTACACATCGATTCACCGGCACTCGCTCGGCTCTTTCTTATTCACGTCTTCTCCAAACATGGAGTTCCCTCGCACGTCACTTGTGACCGAGGCTCCGAATTTATTTCCTCCTTCTTCCGGTCGCTCGGTGAACTCCTCAATATGGAGTTACACTTCACTTCCGGTTATCATCTGGAAGCTGAGGGACAAACAGAACGCATGAACCAGACCATGGAACAGTACATTCGGATGTATTGCTCATATCAGCAAGATGATTGGGCGGATCTTCTTCCGCTTGCCGAATTTGCCCTCAATGATGCGCCGAATGCATCGACTGGCATTTCCCCGTTCTTCGCGAACAAAGGATACGATCCGGCTATCACTATTCATCCGGAACGTGATGTCGCTAATATGTATGCGAAGGATTACATCATCGATTTGCAAAGTCTCCACGAATATCTCTGCGAACAGATCACATTCGCTCAGACCCGATACAAGGACACTGCTGATCGGAAACGAATCCCGGATCCCCGGCTCCAGATTGGAGATCATGCATTCATCTCAACAAAGTACATCTGGACGAAATGGCCTACTCCAAAATTTTCCGAAACTTTCCTCGGACCTTATGAGGTTATTGGAAAACCAAGTGCGGCATCTTATACCATCCGTCTGCCGAAATCCCTCCAACAGGTTCATCCCATATTCCACATCTCTCAACTCGAACCGCATGTTCCGAATCCATTTCTGGGCTGGGAGGAACCTCCTCCGGCAGCCGTCGAAATCATCGACGGTGAGGAACATTACGAGATCAAGCAAATCGTGGATTCCAAAATCGACCGAAGGTTCCGGACGAACAAACTCCGGTACTTGGTCGAATGGCTCGGCTACGAGAATATGGACGAACAGTTCAGTTGGGTCGGTGCTTCAGACGTCAACACGCCGGAACATACCGACAACTTCCACCAAAGGTTTCCAAATAAACCCGGGCCGGAAGCTTAGTCATTTTGACTTTTCACTTTATTTCGGATCACTCATTTTCCGATTTTTTCCAAGAAAATTTCAATAAATTACAAACAAAATTCTATGTATCTACAAGTCCGCGGCAAGTCCGCTTACTCTTCCATCCCATCCTGCAGCTCCGTCACGATCAGCGGCGCGGAAGTCTCCTGGGCGCCCGATCTCGACTTGGGGCGTTCCTCCTCGCTTTCCCCTTCCGCGTCCTTCTCCTCGTCACTTCCGGCAGAACCGGCACCTTCCAGTGACTTGGCCCTGTCGTCCTCAAACCCCTCCGGCCACACCGGCGACCCTCCGCATCCTTCATCCATCTCCCCCAACCCCGCCGGCTCGTCATCTTCGTCGTTATTCCGGGACTCGCCGTCTCCGGAACCCTCTGCTTCGTTGAGCGCCGCCTCAGCTTCCTCCAGCTGCTGGACCTCGCGGAGCCTGTCCCTGATGAACCCCCATCTCTCCGCGATATCCTCCTGCCGTTCGAAAATCTCGTCAAGAGAAATCTCCGTGCCATCCTCTGCGCGCCTCACGCGGCGGAGGAGCTCGTTCGACCTCCAGTAGAAGTTCTGGAGGCGGGACAAGAGATCGTCGTATTGACGGTCGAACCTCTGTTCGATCACGTCGAGACGAACCCGCAGGTCATCAATGCGGGTCTGAGGCCTGGCCTCGGCAACCTCTGGCGGGACTTCTTCCACCTCCGACTCGATTGTGCGCCGCTTGTGGATACGGCGGCGCGTGGGGGATTTTGCCGTTTTGCGCGCCTTCCAGACGACCGGCGTGTCGACGGAAGATTGAGCCTCGGAATCTTTTCAGGCGCGCTTGCGCGAACGCTTGTCGTCGGGGGGCACCACCGAGCACTTGGTCTTCGCCCGGCTGCAAGCCTTGCACGCCGTCTTGCCGAAATCGACGATGCAAGGGTGTAGGCAGCGCTGGACGCAGCGATCACATCCTGGAGAGGAAAAGCGGAAGTTAGCGGAAATTCGGGAAAGAGGGACTGCAACGTACGTGTTTCCTGTTTGACAGGATTGGTAACCTCCGTGTTGACCTCACCCTCCCCTCCGTTTCGCCCGTCGGCACTTTCTGTTCGGGGACGACTCGGTCCCGGTGATAAGCAGTGAACTGAGCTGGCTGTGAAAATTGCATTTTGTGCATGCTTCATATCTACAAAGTACTAGCATTCTCGATAGAGGACTATTGTGATCTCCGCGCAGATAGTCAAGGATATATGGCACCCAGAGGACTCTTGGGACATGATCTTATAGCAGGTACTCCATATTGAGGCCTATATACGACTTGACCTAGGATATAATACCTTAAGGTCGAACAGTGCAAACCCTCTATCCAAGGGTAAACAAGTCACTTAGTGCCAGTCCATATCAAGGAGATGGGATATATTGCATCCCTAGGCCATATAAGCAATAAATACACGAGACGGAGACAGGACTGTATCAGATGATATAGTGTCAACATCCAATAGCTGCACTATAAAGTGGCATATACAATGGTCGAATTGTGTATACAATGATCAGTCGGCGTATATGATGATCTGAATGGGGTTGTTCTGGTGCTGATAGGACTGGATGGCTGTAAACCCATCCAAGTCTATTCGGATGATTGAACTAGTGACACTTGGAGAGTACACAGTTGAGCTTACACACTAAACCCTCAAGCATATACACTCGAACCAAGAGTATGTATGGTTGCTGGGCAGATAGGAAGCCACATCTAGGACCATATGTGTGTGTGTGTGTTCAGTCGCCATATACATGCACTCAAAGGCTGTATCCATGACCGAAGCAGCATATACACTCAGTAGGACCGACGAAGGCACCCAGCCTGGCCTCTACAGCATTGATTCTGGACCGTTCTAGGCCCTGGGTCATGGTTAAAGCCGTCCGGGACATCGGACATCACCTGACAGCCATATGAGTCAGACCGAGTCAGGAAGGAATAGAGACTACTTGCAACCCAGTTATCCAAGGGGAAGGGTTCCGAGCCCTGTGTACATGCTAAGAAAGGCATATATAGTCAAGCGACAGGATGTTTAACAATGTTGACACTGATCCTCGTGCTGCGACACCTCACGTGAAGGGTCCAGGCTCCGGGAACACAAGTAGCCGGTTCGATCGGATCCGAACAGACACGGATGACTCCGTTGATGGAATCAAATATCGATCGGAAGACTCCGGAACGATGTTCGACTGCTGTAAACTAGCACCTAAAGTCTGTATAAAGCACATATGAGACTTGGGAAGGAAGCCTAAAACAATATAAGACACTTCGAAGGTGTCCTGAACACTGTATACCTTGGAGTATGACCGTTCGCGCCTCAATCCCGATGGATCGGAGCTACGAGTCATATGGCTCCGCTGTATATCAGCAAGGAGGAGTCATCCACGAACGTGGGAAGGCCCTCGACCAATCATAGAGGTTATGGGAACGAGATATTCCGGATTGCGTGCTCATTTCATATATTATTTATCAGCTTGTAGCGTAATCATTGTTTGTAATCGTATATAGAAACAGTATATAAGGGCGCCTGCTCGAGAGGGAACAGTAGCGAATCGCGCCAGTGGCTGGTTGGAGGCTAGGAATAGTCACAACCAGCTGCTTGGTTAGATTGTGTGCTCTGTTCGCCTTAAGGCATTGCTCAGTAGAGTCTGCTTTATAGTGTGTGAATATACCTTTGGATTGATATAAACACCTGAGCCTGGAAGTTATAACATTTGAGCCTGGAAGTACATTGGCCTGGAAGTTAAACATTTGAGCCTGGAAGTCACAATACATTGAGCCTGGAAGTTTTATTGGCCTGGAAGTTTACCTGGCCTGGAAGTTCTTACAAGTTTATACTTGTTCAATCGCGTTTATACAGTTCACCAGTGTGTTCTGGGGGGTTTACAAGCCAATCGCATCGGCGACTAGTTGGCGGCTAGAATATAGTCACGATTAGTTGTTGGTAGGTTGTGTGCTCCTTTACGGAAATCAACCATATACACGATTTAAAACACTGTTCTTGCATCTGCTCCAGGCCATATACACCATTGTACTCGTAGTCGACAATCAAGTCGATCCGTTTATAATTGTTGAAAGCCTGTTGAGCCCAGTCGATACCATTGCTGAAGGGCCTTTGAGCCCGAATAAAACCCAATATCGCGATCAAATCGCACCCCATTGTATCTCGGAAGGCCCTAAAAGCGCCGACCTACTGTGTGTTGTGTATACAATCTAGTCGATTGCAGACAAACATCCTTGGGATCGCTCGGACAAGGGCCATTTACACAAGTGATTCTTGGAAAGACTATCACCGTAAATCTCGTCTGATAGACCTAATACTTGGTCTTATCCCCGAACAAACAACACAATGACTTCTGTCTTGCAGTGGTTTAGTGTTAGGTTGGTGGTTTTGTGGTAGTTAGTTGTTGGTCTCGACCTTCAGCACTCCTGCATTGCACTATTCCTGCTCACTTCCCACACTGCTGGGTCAGTTGCCAGTGTATCACCGGCGTTGCTTCTTTCGCGACCATCTTGTGTTTGCGCTTCCTCGGCTGTTCGTTTTCGACCCGTTTGATGGGCCTGGACCCCGGCCCACCGGTGGCGGCGCTCAAGAGCCCGTGGAGCCGGTTCAACTCCTCACGGGCCGCCACCATCTCCACATCCCGCTCCGCATCCCGCCGGTCCCGCTCCTCCTGCTGCTCAGCCTCCGCTGCGGCCTCCTGCTCGTGCCTCTCCTCCTTGCACCGTTATTTGCGCTCCGCCCTTTCTTGGGCCTCCTTCTCGGGGTCGGCCGACCCCGAGCGGTCCCGACCGCCTCAGCTGTTGCCCTTGCCGCCGTTGCCGTCATTCCCGTGGTTTCCGCTTGTTCCGTTGTTGGCGGTGGTGGACATGATACGGGAGGATGGTGGCAAGTGGAGAGAAAATTTTGACACAGCCTTGTGGCTGCGCAACATGAGTCGCATCACTCACGTGACCAGTCTAGAACTTTCTCGGCAATCTCCGCCCTTTCGGCCTTCGCCGAACTCAAATCTTTTTTTGACAAGTCCACCTCGGGTTCCTTGAGGGCAAGGAACGCTAGAGGGGGATACTGTTATATCCGTACGTCCTGAACTCCCGACTAGCTCCGTCAATTCCGGGATGTTCCGGCGTCCGGATCTACGGACACCGCCTGAACTGGGTTTTTACGCAATGAAGGATTACTGAGCATTTCCCATTTTTAACTTCCTTATTTTATCGCACTCAACTTGAGCGGACTTCACCGCTCCGCAAACCTCACTTGTGGCTTCTTCCGTTTCAGATCACTATATATAGAAATGGACTTTACGGCCGTACATAATTATGACTTAGTATAAATATTCCATATGCCTCTATGTAACTTCAGTTTGATTATTAACATTCTTGACTACTCGTCTTGTCCTGAACCCTGCCTTAATCTTCCGTCCTCCGGAGTTCCGACTTTCATTGGAACTACTTCTCCTCTCGCCAGTCCAGGTAGTACGCACACCCTTACCTTCCTGTGGTGTTTGCGATTGAACCGAAACTTCCGGTCCGCCATCATACTCCGGCACCGGAACCTTCTGTCAATGGATCATTCCTCCGACTTCAACTTCGGGATTTAACAGATGCACTCGAAGCATCGAGGGTTTCTGGGGCAGAAAGAAAAGGAAAATCAGAAGCAGTTTGAAGTAGGTATTTACGACCCATTGAGTGAAGTCTGGCCTGCATGGACTCGAAACGTGCAGGGGACCTTGATTGGGATAAAGTGAACGAGTTATTCTGTGTCAGAGTCCATACAGTGCGCCGCATGACTTCCTTGCAAGTGCTCTAGCGCAAAAACTATTTGATAGAATTGTATAAAATATTGATTTTAGGAAGGAAACCGGTCAAAAGAGTGCGATTGGCACCCACTTTGATTTTTTTCCCATGGTCAGTCACTTTTTTGGCCGCCGAAACTTTTTTTGTGTATACCTCTTTGGGCGCCTGCGCGGACTCTGACTTCAAGACTCTGGCTCCCGATGCCCAAACCCAGCCGGAAGAAGGCTGCTGCAATCAAACGGCAGCGTATCAAGCGCGGGGAAGTTGACCCCGCAGAAGCCGCAGAGCAACGGCATGACAGCAGTTACATGCCTGCCGGTTCTGACGGCAGCTCCGATTCTGCCGGCAGCTCTGAATCTGATGCTGGGAGCGTGACTTCCAGAACTTCATCCTTATTCCGGCGCGCTGGGACATCTGTCAAGGGCTTCTTTGCGGGGAAATCTCGTCTTACGGCGTCTCCCAGTCCACCTCCGGATCTGCGCCCGGATTGGGAAATAGAGGAGGTAAGTCGCGTCGTTTTTCCCTGGAGCCCGGGAGAATGCTGAGTTAAGAATTGTAACAGGAAAGGGTGGAGCTAAAGAAGAGGAAACATGAAAATTTGGATCTCACGAGCAATACCACTCCAAAACAGAGTGTCTCGACTCTTTACCGTCGAAGGACCGGAAAAACCAAGGCAGCGAGGGCAGCAACAATGCAACAAAGTGTCACTTCATTCTTCAAAAAGGTATGGAACACTCCAGATATTTTATTGCATCATTATTGAGGCCATGCAGTTTATCCCGCCACCTCCCAAAATGCCATGAACCGGTGAAAATGATAATGCAGACTCCGATATTGAGGTGAGAAACAATTATCATTCCCTTTATCACTCCTTCTCATGTACTCAGATCCTTGGCATGGTGCCATCCACAAGCGACTGGGAATTGGAGGCTCAAATGCCAATGGATGTCGACTCCGACATCGAAGTAAGTTGCTTATCACTGAATTGATTTGCTTCTGACCTTCTGTATCAGCCAATCTCAGCTGAGCCATCTGATATCCAGCCTGCCAATGTCTGCGACACGCCAATGGAAATCACTGAACCTCCGGAAATGGTGCAGGTGCCATCCGCACTTCCCCACGTCTCCAGCTCACCGGCTCCATCTATTCCTCGTTCCATTCCTGAGCCCCCTCCTGAGACGTAGGCGGCCCACCCGAATCCACTACACTCGCAGATGGCTTGGAAAATATCACCGATGCTTCAGCATCTACAGATGATCTCAAAAACCCCAAAGGAACTCATGCGCATCTTGCAAGGATAATTGACAAGAATCTTCAAGAGCTTCAAAAGCCAAAGAAGATCCTTACGGACACCGCTGCTGCAAACAAGATCTTGGATCTCGAGGCTCTGAAACGATTTAATGACCTGCGCTTGGAGTATTCGGTGAAGATTCAGACCGCACGGCAGCGGGTCACTGATGCTCCTGCCTGAACGAAGGCCATCATGCGCACCAATATCCCCAAGCTTCGTCCAACAATTGATGCCAGTGAGAAGGTCGCCTTTGCATATGGGAAGGGTCCCAGTTTTGCGCGGTGTCTCCGCAGGACCGCAGTTTTCCTGGCTGAGAATGGCAGCCTTCCCGAGTTGAATCAAGCGAAAGGTGCATTCCATGCCTCTGCATTAAACAACCCTGATATCATCTCTGCGCTGCGTCACTGGGCCACCGGTGCTCTCAAGGTCAAGGATGGGGGGTTCGAGGGCACGGTCAGTATTTGTCATTGCACATCCCCTGACGTTTTACTAATTCTTTATTGACAGATTAAACCCAAGAAGCTCCGACACTACGTAAATGAGTTCTTATTCCCTTCCCTGGACATTGAAGATACCATTTCGGAGTCCACTTCAGTTCGTTGGCTCAAGAAATTGGGCTTCACTCTTGCCCGCGTTCAAAGGGGGTTTACGTCGATGGCCACGAACGAGAAGATGTCGTCGAGGCCAGAAACATCTTCATCAATTATCTGTATCACTCGGTCTTGCCATGAGTCTTTGCAGCTCCAGTTTCATTGTTTTCTCACTCGGATTCAGCTTTTGCCATGAATACGATGGTGCAGATATGAAACCGATACCGCCGAAGGACTTGCCCGCGGGGCAAAAGGTTCATTACTGCATTTTTCACGATGAGTCGTGCTTTCATGCCAATGATCAGTCCAACTTCGTTTGGATGCGAGAAGGCGAACAACCTCTTCGGAATAAAAGCCGTGGGCGCATTGTTCATGTTTCCGATTTTATCATCGAGAGCACGGACAGCGGGCGATTTTCTTTAACTGCGGACCAGATCCTTGCCCAGCTTGAGCTTCCTGTCGCTCCACAGCAAGCTCCACCGGATCCGACGATTGTTGATCCAGCTGCACCGCCCTCCACCACTTCTCCGACACCTGCAGCCCCTGGCAAAAAAATCCAAGAAGGTCAAGAAACCTCCGAAGCCGAAGAATACATGCAAACTGCCCGCTACTGGACGCACCGAGGCGGAACACAGCTGGGTACCACCTCCAGCTCCTGAAGGCACAAAATATCGCCTCCCCAGCTTTGATGCCCGTCGAATTATTTATCCTGGCTCGAAACACGATCCCTGCTGGGATATGCCGCAACTCATCGCTCAGGTTTGCTTGTTTAATTTTTTTCTGGAGTCCGTATTAATGATCATTCAGACACGCGACGCAATTCAGATCTTTGAATACCTCCATCCGAACGGTGTCACTGTTTTTATTTTTGACTGCTCCTCAGCGCATGAAGCCTTTGCATCGGACGCTCTGCTTTCTCAGAAAATGAACCGAGGTCCGGGTGGAGCCCAACCCAAGATGCACGACACAATCAATCCGACGACCGGCGAGGTTCAGCAAATGGTCTGGTCGGCGGACTCAACAGCCATTGACGCAGACGGCAACTCTCTAGCAGGTCAGGCAAAAGGGATGGAGCAGGTCCTTCGTGAACGTCAGCTCCTCAGCACATTGGACACGAAGAGCGGGCGCTATCTTGGGGTCTGCGCCGACTGTAAAAAGTCGCAGGCTGCCAGGGATAAGGCCACAAAAGAGGCAAAGGCACGGGAGGACGAGATTGAGGGGTCTGGGGTTGAAGGTTTCGGCGAGCGCGGGGTGTCTGAGACTGAGGCAGATGACCTGACACGCAGCCGGACGTGCTGCATGCAGCGTGTCTTATCCCTGCAGCTGGACTTTGTCGGGGAAAAACCACTACTTCAAGTGATCATCGAGAAGGCGGGACACAAGTGCCTTTTCCTCCCCAAATTTCACTGCGAGTTGAACCCGATTGAGGTGGTTTGGGGTCAAGCAAAGCGTTGTGAGTTCTGATTTAGTTGTCGATGCTTCGTGGGTTTACAATCTTATCAGACTTCCGAGAGCGTGCTGATGGAACATTCCCCAAGGCCCAAAAACTTGTTGTGGAGGCACTCGACCATGTTAGTGCTGTCAATGTTCGTCGCTATTTCAGACATTGCTTCCGTTACATGGATGCGTACAAGTTCGTTGCATTCTATTCTCTTTCGGGGCTAGCTGACATCTTTGTCAAGATCCGGCCTAAATATTCGCCAGGCAGCATACACAACCAAGAAATACCCCTCTCATAGGCGTGTACCAGCCGATATTGCGAAGGACCAGGAGGTTATTAGCCATGGGACACCAAAATAGCGCGTGCGCGCACCAAATTAGCGCACCTACGTAAGATCGGTCACTTTTTCGGCCATGGAAAAACTTTTTTTGCTTGTAGCTCTTAGTCCTTTACAATTCCAATAGATAGGGTCTAATACTACTCATTTCTGCTGTTTTGAAGTCCAAAGAATATAGAGGAAAAGTGCTGAATCGTTTTCAAAATTTACATCTGTTTACGCCTAATCGGGTAGTCGGGAAGTGATGCAGCACACTGTACGTGTTGTGTACGAGTGACCACAAGTAAATCCCAAGAATCAATGGATTGTCCCGCCTAATGCCGGTAGCCGATGTTGATGGCTCGGCCAGGCTAGCTTCCGGCCATCAGATGTAACCCATTTGGCAGATGCGAGCAAGTTCAAAATGTAAGCTGTCTCGAGTTGTCAGCTGCAGCCGAAGTTGTAAGCTGGAGGCAAAATCCAATTGTAAGTTGTCACTCAAAACCCTGCGAAATGTACTGAATTTTTGGACAGTATATCGCCCATACACATATACTGTCCAAAAATTATTCGCTGACATCTCTGGCCATTAACAAGGTTTTTGCTTACAACTTTGGTGGAATTCTTGGAAATTGTTAACAAGTTGGCACCGAGGGAACAACTTGGCTCCACTTTACAACATCCCGTGCCATTCTACATTCAAACCTCAGTACACATTGGAGGGACTTAACATCGAGGGAGATTTGGCCAAAATAATGTGGCTGATCGGAACATTGATGCTATGGCTCTTTGCCAAGTCCCAAAATAGAAACCATCTCTTTCCGAGTCTATTTTGCGGGCAGGAAGTCCATCATCCCCCTGAACTGATTAATTTGGCCCATATTCATTGATGCACTCTAAGCATCAAGGGTCTCTGAGGCAGAAAGAAAAGGAAAATCAGAAGCGGTTCGAAGTAGGTATTTACGACCCACTGAGTGACGTCTGGCCTGCATGGACTCGAAACGTGCAGGGGACCTTGATTGGGATAAAATGAATCAGTAATTCTGTGTCGGAGTCCATATGTGTTGCGTACAAGTGACTACAAGTAAATCCCAAGGATCAATGGATTGTCCCGCCTAATGCCGGTAGCCGATGTTGATGGCTCGGCCAGGTAGCTTCCGGCCATCACATGCAACCCATTTGGCAGATGCCCGCAAGTTCAAAAAGTAAGCTGTCTCGAGTTGTCAACTGCAGCCGAAGTTGTAAGCTGGAGGCAAAATTCAATTGTAAGTTGTCACTCAAAACCGAGTGCGTGAAAAGTAACTTATGTGAACTAACTTTAACTTTACGTGCCCCTTTCGGCACGCGTGCCGTACATTAACTTAAGTTTTCCCACGCGTGGCGAATCTAACTTATTTCAAACTCCGCCCGCACGGCTATGGTGGCTACACTAGGAATCCCGTTCGTCTCCTAGACCATCACATTTCAGTGTGGCAGAGGTAATTACTAAGACATCTAACTATTCCAAATATGTGCTAGGTTGTAAGGCATATCCGAATATATTTACGTGCCTGACTCTCAGAAAATCGACTTCACCGTGATTGCTCGGTTTTATAATGGCCAGGAGTCGCCAGATGAATCTCAAATTATTTGGAGAGCTTCTTGAGCATGTATATGTACCAAAAGTATCGTCTTGAGCACCAATATCTGCCGCTCACCGCTGAGCTCATCAAATTATGTTCGCTAGCCTTCACGTGAGCTCATCGCACTTGATCCCGTTTTATAACTGTGGTGGGCATCGACCGGTGAAGCATTTGAGTCCTGGTCATTTTATAGAGCAAGATAACTCACACCAGACTCGTAGTGTCCCATTATTCCAAGGATGTGCAGAAGACTCTGGGCGGGATTATCCCGGGCAATTCGAATGCACTGCAGGCTTCAGCAGCCATCCGGACTCCAACGCTCGGGCTTCTCCCCAAACTATATGCATCTTGCTGCACTACATATTGGTGTGCTCGTTCTTCCTCTCATATTCTAATTCTGTGTTGATCTACGAAAGGTTTGGGGCCTATGGAATCGGATCGAACATCCCTGGACATCACAGTGAAATGAAGTTCAAGCTCGAGGCATGCTTGCAATCAAACTGCTGGAGAAATGGTGTTAAGTAACTGCAAGCTATGGTAAGTTCACAACCTCCCTTCACTTTAAACTTATCAGTAAGCTACTTAAGTTCACTTGGCCCGCCAAGTTAGATCAAAACAAGTAACTTATGCCATCAGATGGCATCGATCCTCTGCGACAAGTAACTTATCCCATCAGATGGTATCAAACGCGGCAGGTAGACCTCCCGGGAGTTGATTATGCACTTAATTTTTCATTCAAAGGAGACTACCTGCATTCAGATGACCTGGGACCCTTTTCTGGACTCTCCAAGGTACAAACACTGTCACAAACAGGAATCGGGTTATGACTCCAAGCTCACATGCTGCCAGTGTTCTTTGAGAGCATACATCCTGCTCGGGGGGATGCATAAACCACCTAGATATTTTCAATGTCCATCCCAGGAGCCCGTATTGGAACCTTGTTGTCTAGCTCTGAACCAAGCTCTGAGTATTTAACGGACAACATTCTCCATTTGATATTATACCAAAACAGGCTGATCAACAGGAAATCAATTCAAATAATGTAGTGTAGGACAATCCCGCCATAGAGAACAATGCCTTCTGCAGGGTCTGGGAAAGTCACGAAGTAGTTGGTCCATTTCAAGAAAGCCTGTTTACACTGTCGTGACCACCTGCCTTTCTACTCAGCAGGTGCTGCAGACACCCATAGATGATATATGAACCATTAAATGGTCGAACAACTTCAAGGAAATGAACCTGCATCCTCCAAGCTTGCTGCAAGTTAACTCAGATAAAGGGGATGAAAGTAACTTTCGCTTAACTTAACGTGTGAAATTAACTTGCCCCGCCATAAGTACCGTAAAGTTAATTGTAGCAGGGCAAGTTAATTTACATAAGTTACTTTTGATGGCACCCTCAAAACCCTGCAAAATGTACTGAATTTTTGGACAGTATATCGCCCATACATTGGTGTCGACCTCGGACCTGGTGGATGGGAATGCAGTCTAAAATGAGCTGAAGAACTCCGCCGCTGCATCGGGGCTCATCAGGGTCCGTGGCATGGTATTCCTCGGCGTGAGCGTTTTCGGGGCTTCTGGGTGTTCTGGGCGCCTGTTGAGACATGATGGATTGATTATCAGAGTACATTTACCATGCGGCCGTTACCGGGATGATAGATGCCAAACGTATGTCCAGAAATATCTTCGCTTTATATCCTTACCTAGTGGGATTCTCGTGTAATTCTGCCTACCTACCTACCTACCTTGTGCTGTATTGTGAACAGATTTCTATGTGGAATCGTAGGTGCTGGAGTGCTCTCTGGAGGTCTGAGTCCTCGTAGGTCCGCCCAGATTGATCCGCGGCGGAATAGAAATCTAGCCGATGGGAAATGGTAACAATCAACACTACCCTCGGAGCCACGTCACTCACTTCCCCCCCAGCTGCTCTTTGACCTTGTTCTCCCATCCACCGACTGTGAGCACTGTCAGAGGAGCGAAGACTCAGTTCCACAGTGATGTCAAACAAAGATGCCTCTCACAAAGGGGTGAGGGTCTTGTCCCTTGGTAATATCCTTGCCCCTCCCAGCTTGAATTCGCTTTGACCGCCACAATTGGCCAGATGGTGGCGGAGCGGGAGTGCTATCTGAATTGCTCATACTTGAGCAAATAATGTATCGAGTGCAAGCTACCCTTGGTTCCGACACAACTCCTGCTCCATGCGACTATTTCGAGGTTATCGGGGGTAGCGGAACAGGAGGGTGAGTGGTGTTTCATGGTAAGATGCTGTAAACTGAAGCACCCTACAGTATCATTGCGTTGATGCTCGGCCGCCTCCGCATGTCGATCTCTGCTTCTATTTTGGCTTATGAGAAGCTTCGACCTGAGCCCAAAAGAGGATCTGCCGAGAAGTTCAAAGCCAGCCAGCTGGAAGCGACACTGAGGCAGATATTTGGAGAAGAAAAGATGAAAGATGTCAGCCCACATGCCTGCAAGACGTGAGTGTAATTATCTGTCATCAAAAAAAACTACACTTATGTGGATGCAATCCCCAGTTTTGTGTGTGCCATGCATGAAAGCAATCTGAATGCTGGTATCCCTGAACTTTTTCGCTCATACAACACCCCAGAGGAGCCGGCCCTCAATTGCAGAATATGGGAGGCGGCCCGGGCCACCTCTGCTACACCCGGACTTTTCAAACCAATGGAAATTGGCCGGGGAGGGGTGAGGCCAAAGTACATGGGTGGAGGTGTTTGGAACAACAACCCAACCTCCCTGGTTGTGGCAGAAGCCCAGAAAATGTACCCCTCACAGCCTGTCATCCTTGTGGTCAGTGTTGGCAGTGGCCATCCTGACACCATCCAGATTCCAAGATCCCCAAGTTTGACTGCCTTTGCCAAAACCCTAAAAGGCATTGCAACTGACTGTGAACGGATACATGAGGACAATGCACGCAGATTTAGCAGCAGTCCTAATACCTATGTTCGCCTTAATGTCCTGCAGGGTCTGCAGGACTTTGAGCAACAACACTGGGGCAGATCTAGTGAAGTTTCCACCCATACTCGGGTTTATCTGGGTACAGAAGATGCAAAATCTAAGCTCACAAGTGCTGTGAATGTCATCCTCAGCGAGTGCCTCCAGGCTTATTGCACAACTTCCCTGCCGGCTGACACTGTTGGTAGATCCTGTGGTTCCAATGTCTGACTCCCCTGCTTATCTGAAAGTCTGTCCACCCCCGAGTGTTCGTTTCACTGGAAGAGAAGATATTCTTCTGAAGATGTCAGAATATTTCAACACAAGCATTGGTCAACGGCATATTTTCCTGTTGCATGGGCTTGGAGGCTCAGGGAAAAGCCAAATTGCCTTCAAATTTGTTGAGCAGTCTACCGGTATGCTGCAATCACGGTGCGCTGTATTTAATGTCCAATCTGACTCAATCTTATACACCAACCCAGATTTCCAGATGTTTATTTTGTTGATAGCAGCTCTCAGCAAACGATTGAAAATGATCTTGCAACACTTGCCCTTGCCAAGAAAGTTGGGAAAACTTTCCAAGATAGCTTGCTTTGGCTGGCAAACCAGCACAGAGAATGGTTGATTGTATTTAACAATGCAGATGACATAAACCTCAACCTTGTGCAGTATTTTCCCTCTGGCTCCCATGGAAACATCCTTGTTACGTCCCGGAATCCCGACCTCAGGCAGCTTGCACAGGCAACACACAAAGTTGAGCAGATGGCACTTGAGGAAGCAATCAATCTCCTCTTATCTGCTGCTCACTATGATATCATGGAGATCACTAATAGAGATGTTGGTAAGCGAATTGTCCAGGTATGTTGTGTCTTCACAATCATAGATGTTGGTTAAACAATTACAAAGAAACTCCATTGCCTTCCCTTGGCTGTGGTGCAGGCTGGGGCATATATCTCTTCATCCTGTGCCCTTCAAACGTATCTGGACTTGTATGAACAGGCGGCTAGCCGAATGCAGTTACTGCATCAAAAGCCCCCACAATCCGAGTATGGGTGGTCAGTTTATGCCACATGGCAGATCAGTTTCGACAACCTTTCTAGCCAGGCAAGGGAGCTACTTAAACTTTGCTCATTGATCCACCATGATGGGATCACAGAGGGGATATTTAAACAAGCTACATTGTATAAGATTACTCCAGATGGGCCAACTGAGGCAGACCTCCAGGAGCCATTGGGATTCTTGGCCAAATTCCTCGACAGTGCAGGTTCCAACTGGGATTCACTGAAGTTTATAGGACTGACCGATGAGCTTGGACGGTTCTCGTTGATTGACTTTCAGGCTGCCTCGGGAGACATTACCTTCTCAATTCATCCTTTGGTGCATGAATGGTGCAGGGCCATAGTGAAAGTGGATGCTCCCACCGAACTGTGCATGCACAAACTGATAGGGATGGCATTGGCCTCAAGGGATGATGATTTTCGATTCCGACATCAAATGTTTCCTCATCTTGACGCACTTTTGTTCAAGACAGGCCTGGATTCGAGCCGCCTGCCCAACATCCTTGATGACTCATTTGCATCACAGTGTTTGTGGGTATATCACGAAGAAGGAAAGTGGAGTGATGGGGTGTGCCTGGGGGAATCCATGCTGCAAACCCTATTGTCACAGCTGGATGAAGACCAAACTCTCCACATTCAAGGAACTTTAGCTGGCATGTATGCCAACAGCGGGGCAATTCATAAAGGGAGGGAACTTGCAGAATTGGTCTTGAACAAGCAAACAGAACTCCTTGGTGAGGATCATCCAGATACTCTGAGCACCATGGGAAACCTGGCAAACAGGTACTCACAGATGGGACAGGCTCACAGGGCTGCAGAACTGGAGGAAGTAGTCTTAAGCAAGCGCAAGGAACTCTTTGGTGAGGACCATCCAGACACTCTGAGTGCCATGGGCAACCTGGCAAGCAGATACTCGCAGATGGGACAGGTTCACGAGGCTGCAGAACTGGAGAAAGTGGTCTTGAGCAAGCGCAGGGAACTCCTCAGCGAGGATCATCCGGAGACTCTGAGGACCATGGGAAACCTGGCAGTCACCTACTTGGACATGGGACACTTGGAGGATGCAGCAGAACTGGCGAAAGTGGTCTTGAGCAAGCGCAAGGAACTCCTTGGTGAGGATCATCCAGATACTCTGACAGCCATGGGAAACCTGGCAAGCAGCTACTCAAAGATGGGACAGTTTCACCAGGCTGCAGAACTGGAGAAAGTGGTGTTGAGCAAGCACAGGGAACTCCTCGGTGAGGATCATCCAGATACTCTGAGCACCATGGGAAACCTGGCAAACAGATACGGGCAGATGGGACAGTTTCACCAGGCTGCAGAACTGGAGAAAGTTGTTTTGAGCAAGCACAGAGAACTCCTGGGCGAGGATCATCCAGACACTCTCAGTGCCATGGGAAACCTGGCACTCAGGTACTCGCAGATGGGACAGTTTCAGCATGCTGCAGAAATGGAGAAAGTGGTCTTGAGCAAGCGCAGGGAACTCCTTGGCAAGGATCATCCGGAGACTCTGAGGACCATGGGAAACATGGCAGTCACCTACTTGGACATGGGACACTTAGAGGATGCAGCAGAACTGGTGACAGTGGTCTTGAGCAAGCGGAGGGAACTCCTCGGCGAGGATCATCCAGATACTCTACACAGTCTGGCAGATTCAGGGCTAATATGTTTCAAAATGGGTCACCTCGCACAGGCACGTGAACTTCAGGAACAGGCCTTAAATGCACTCAGGCGGGTCTTAGGGGAGGGTCATCCGGACACCGTGGACACCGTGCATCAGCTGGCTGCGACGATTGAACAATTGGAAGGCACAGGAAGTCAGTGAAATATGCAATAATCATTTTCAGTAAGTCGAGTCTTCTCATTGAATCAACTTTTTCAGGTCTTTGACTTCAATAGACAGCGAAATGTAGTTGGGAGTTGGGGGATTTTGTTGCTTTCGTTAGAATGGTCCATAGGGTTCCTTACTTGTACTTTGCGCTGTTCCATTTATAAACTTTGAGCCTCGCAGAGAACCAGATACAGACAGTCACGCTGCGGAGGAGCCTGAGCGTCAATCAGTCAGTCGTAGCATATTTCGATTACTCACGTGCGGAATGAACGTGCCTAACGCGGATGGAATGCCCGACTTGCGAGATAAGTCATCGGGGAGCATGGCGCTCGCTTCCGCGCTTTTTATAGTCATCGAACGGGAAGCTGGTAGTCCGACTCCGATGGAGGGCATTCAGAGCTGAAAGTTCACCTTTTTCGCAATAAATACATTCCTGAAGGGCAATATAAGACGCGCACCTAATCCGCCTCGTACCTGGTCAAACATATCTTCGTGGAGCAAGGAATCTCTCTGCAACATGTTAGCGCGAACAAAGAAATCGAAGATCCATGCGAGAGCCGGCGGTTCGACCCCACAAGACGTGTCTTTGTAAACTTCAGCCTTTTTCCCACGCGTAATTCTGTGCAAACGAGAAGGTACTCACGCACCTAGCAGGGTGCGAAGCTGGACGAGGAAGTCTTCGCGGAGGACAGAGGCTCGCTCTCGCCCATTGCTCCGGAGCGGAAAAAGGTAATGGGGGGAGGGAGAGCCGGCGCCCCATCCCCGCCGGAGGCATGTGGCGTATGCAAACTCGTTTTCCTTCAAGTTGCGAATTCACTTCGTGTATGCACGCAGCGGAAGAAGCTTCGTAGGTGAGATATCATGGGCGACGCGAGGCGGAAATTTCGGGTGCCTGATAGCGAGCGCGGGGAAGCACATGTCGCAGCATTCACAAGCGGGAGGCACATATCACAGCACTCAGCAAGCGAGGGGAATCAAAGCAGCTAGCAGGACACGCGATACAGAGAAGAAGAAGATGCGGCTGGACGCGAGGCAGAGACGAAGACACGCAGGAACTCAAGCTGGCATCGCACGGGGATATCCCAAGACATCGCGTTCAGACAGTGTACGACGAGGTCAGACAAGCGGGATTCCAAGTGGGGCTCGAGGGTAGAAGTATCCGTATGCGTATCGGCAACAGGTAGGGGTATCCTCGACAAGAGAAGTATCCATAACAACGAATAACAGCGCGGGTGGGCGGAGAGAGAGGCGACGAGGAGATGGGGTCCGCGTATGCGTGCGTGCGTAGGAGGTATCATGCAGTGAATGAGATGACGGGGCGGGGTCCGGAGTGAAGGCGAGGCGGTGTGCGGATAACGGAAGCAGTGCGAGGCGAAGGCGGCGTATGGGATGGAGATGCGAGACAGCGTCCGTGCGTGGTGGATGTAAGAGAATTGAGGTGGTGTGTGGCGTGGAGACGGCGTACGAGATGGGGATGGGGACCGAGATAGCGTCCGTGCGAGATGCCTGTGCGAGGTGTCGTGCAAGACGCCACCCGCCGCGAAGGCCTGAATGCGTAATGCTACCGCAGCAGCGCCGCGCCGAGCAGGACACCCGCCACACTCACCTACCACCATCCCCCCCAAACGGGGCGCGCCCGCAGCATTACTCGGCGGCGGCGGCGGCGGGACGGAGGAGCTCGCGAGGGCCATCGCCGTGCTTGACCCCACGCTCGAATTGGACGCAGCGGAAGAAGAGGCGGAGGCGCAGGCGGAGATCGACGACGGGATGAAGGAGGGGAAGGATAGGGAGGTGGGTTTGGAGGCGGCGACGCAGAACTGCTCGACGAGCGCCTCGGCGGAAGACACTTGATCCGGGCACGCGGTGAGGCACGAGACAAGGGACGCGGGGTGGGTTTTGCGGTGCAGGCAGAGGAGGGTTAGCGCGGCGCTACGAGAGTCAAGGGGATAGAGAGGGAGGAGACGCACAGCGGAGCGATGCAAAAGCAGTTCACTGCGACCTCGGAGGAGCAGTTCGCCGCCGCCGCGAGTCCGAGGCAGTTCGCCACTAGACCAATGTACTCATGTTAGTACATGAAACGGAGGGAGGATTCAGGCACGCACCGCATGAGAAGACCCCGCTCAGGGAGGGCAGCGTGGCCGAGTTGGTCGGCGTCCCAATCGCGGTTGCGCTGGCACTACTACTTGCTGCGGCACTGGTGCTCGAGCCTCGAGCTGGAAGCGGATGACGTGGACGTTGCGTAACTGCCGAGCACGAAGGTGAGGGCGAGGAGGGGCGGGGGAAGGAGGTGCATCTTCCTCGCCGGGCGGAGCGTCAGAGAAGGATGGGAGCTCAACACAACTGGAGGGAGACATTGTACGAGAAATTTGGAGGCGCGGCGGGAGATGCCGAAAGGATCATGATGCGAAATTGTGATCTGTGACCGTGCTGTGACACTCTCTCTTCCAAACCACGACGAGCATCTGTCGAATGACCTGCTTCAGCGCTTCCATCACACTCTTACACTTGTCTCCGCCATTCGGCTCGCTTCCAAATATGGTTCTTTGGGAGCTAACTGTGACCTTCCCCCAACCCTCCCCGCTGGAAACAATATCGCTTCGGTTGTGCTCGAGCGACGGTCTGGCTGGGACACTGATAAAGTCCGACTGCTTCCCATGCTATCCCATCTCGCCTGCAGCATCACCTCGTTCCGCTGCAAGGCCATCTGCGCAACGACACACTCGATTTCGCAGTGTCATAGAAGCTGCTCTTTCCCTCTGTAATCTCGCTCATCGCGCCCTGAAGGCACCCGAGCTCAGGGTACCGGAATCGCCCGCATCATCAAATATCCCTCGCTACACCCACGATCGTTTTCCACGAGTGCTTGAGAACTAGTTGGTTGTTTCGGCTGCAGTGGCGGCCTCTACGATGCCAACGTCCCATAGCTTAGAAATTCTATTGGACGGCCTCGCACGTCTTACTTGTAAGACGAAATCCGTGAAAGTCTCAGAAAGGGACTCTACTCCTGCTGCACTGTTATCCATCCATCAACTCTTCGGCGTATCACCGCGATGGCCTCAGTAAAATAAAATAAAATCTCTGTCACGTCAATTGGGAATTCCGGCGAGGAATCCCTGCGTCTTTTTCGAGTCTTTGCTCAGCTCAAGTTTATGCTGAGGCCACGTATCCAGACTAGCGAGGTGAATTTCCGAGCGACGTGTTTTCTTATAGAAATCATCTTGGTACTATTCCAGAGCCCCGACGATCTATTCTATCAAGAAGATTCGTCGCTCATGCGAACTCCCAGGTCACGGTAAAAGGCCCCACCGGCGCTGTCAACACTTTGTGTCGTCTCAATCTCCACATCCCCGCAGAGAGGGCACGCAAGCGCAACGGTGAGGTTCGGAGCCGTCTTCGGCTGGATAGAAGTCGGCGACGTCCAAGGCATGTAAGCGGAGAGCCTACATTGGACGATGACTATAGCCAAGTCCGCATGGGGACGCCGCACGTGTCAAACGAGGCGGTGGGGTCGAGAAGTGTTGCTGCAAGGCGGCGCAGACGGTGAGTCTGAGGATGGATGGAAGGAAATCAAGGACGCAAATCTTGTCCAACTCCAACTTGAGCCGTGGCTGTCGCGGGGAGGATGAGTGAAGCGGCAGCTGCAGCTGTGAGCACCAGGAAAGATGGGGAGAGAGAGGCCTTCATTGTGGTGCGATGGTAGGTACTCCTGCGCAATAGTGTTGTATTTATGCCGCGGGCACTCAATTGCAGCGCCCGCCACACGGAGAGGTTTGGTTGTCCCGACCAACATCATATGGTGCAAGTCTAGCGAATCAAACAGACCCGGGGGTTTATATTCATCGATCCGGCATCCTCGATCTCCCAGGCCAGCGATTTCTCCGGGTTAACGACATTAGTATTTTTGGTGGCCCTCGTGTAATTGAAATTTTTGCTTCACTTCATGGAATCCTGTATGTAAGCACTGAACTGGGAAACTGGGTGCTTAATTTCATTTCAAGTTTCATTATAGTGCGCGCAGGCCCCCAAGGGGCCCATGTGGCACTTGTACATACAACATGGGTGATAATTAGCGGGCAGGGAGGGAGATCAAGGAGGGTGTCGGGTGCAGGGAGAACAGTGGCGGTGGCGTTCATTTGAAGTCCTAAGTATACAAGCCGCAGGTTTTTTTTTTTTTTGCATCCCTCATTCTCTGATTCCGAGTCATGTCCCGCAAAAAAACAACCGCCGCTAAGCCCGCTACGGGTCCCCCCCAAAGCCTTGTCTCTCGCATTGAATATCTCCACACGCTCCTCCGAAACCTCCCTGAATCCCTCCCTCATGATCCTGACGTCTCTCCATACAAGTTCCATTTTGATAAAGGCCGTCTCAATGACGGCGGTTATTTCGCCGCAGCGGGCCATGCTCTTGAATTCTCTTTCCAAACTCATGCTTTGATTCTCGAGGGACGCCCGCTACGATTCATCGAACGCGGTAAACGACTTGAAGACATGGTACAGCTGTTCAAGACAGCGGTCAAACACATGTCCGAGGGCAAGCGTGCCTCATTCTGCGATGCGTGGCTTGAACGCCTCATCACAGCGGCCGTCGAATCCGGTGGCAAGATCCCTCCTAAACGCAAGGCTCCAGTCGATGCACTGCCGAGTGCTGACCCGGATTCCCGCCCTACTAAAAACACCCGGCTTGGGTCAGAAGTCATCACTATCGATGATTCAGATGAAGAGGGTGGCACACCGAGCAGCGCTGCACCTATTCCCTCCTCCTCCTCCTCCTCCTCCTCCTCCTCCTCCTCCTCCTCTACCCTGCCTACCACCATCTTGCCCTCTGCGACCGCCGTCTCTTCCGCCACATCGCACTCTAAGACTGTCATCGGGAACCCGAAGCAGCAAAGTTTAAATGCCTTTGGATGGAAGCCCGCGACAGCGGATGACAGGCGCAAATTTTGGGGCGGGGTCGTCACAGCAGGGGCTGAAGAGCGCGAAGCTAGAGCAAAGGCCGAGCAGAAGACCGCAGAGGAGAAGAAGGAGCGCGAGCGCGATCTGGCCTGCTTGAGGAAGCAGCGTGAAAGAGAGAGGAAGAAGGCTACTGCGCCCACTGCATCCACCAGTTCCAATACCACCAACAATTCCACCGTTGCGTTGATGAATGGTGCTGTTGCATTGGCGGAGTCGAGCACCATTAGCGGGATAGCCGACGTGTCAAGACCATTGACACAAGAGTGGCGAGAAGGCCGCAATGGAACACAAGGTGGCGCAAAGAAAGGCGGCGCCACCAAGGTCTTCTGGTTCCATCCGTTCCTCTGGCCCCTCATAGAGGCTGCTGTTCGTCGTCATGACTGGTCGGCAGCTCATGCAGTTGCCGATCTTCAGCGCTCCCACCCCTAGCTCTTCGCGTCCCCCAATAATACGCTGCACCGGGCGACTTTGTGGAAGTGGCTCATACCAAAGGAGCGGCGGTTCACAGAGGCTGCGCTTAAAAATGTGTCCAACGTCGGGTCTTGGGTGGCAGTGGTCATGCAGGAGTTCTCGCCAGCCATCCTGATATCGTGGAGAAGATTGTGACGACGTTGGAGGGACTTCGGACCTCAGGCTGTGTTGTCAATGTCCCAATTGCCAGATCATTGATGATCGCAATAATCAAAGATGCCGAACCCGCCTTGCTCGATAAATTCTCCTGCTCTGAGCGCTTTGTTCGCACATTCTTCGAGAGCCAACTCGACTGGACGTCTCGGAAAGCCACCCGAGCTGCGAAACATATACCCGATGATGCGGGGCAGCTCTGCAAACGCACATTTTTCCGGCTTGTGCATGCAATCGAGACTGAGAAGATCCCTGCCAAGGTATTTTATCCTGCCGCAATTCACGGGCCACTCACTGACAATTTATCAGCTGGTAATTAACTACGACCAGACAGGGAATTACATTCTTCCAAACCACAGTCAGACGTTTGAAGTGCGCGGCTCAAAACAAGTGTCCGTCCTTGCTAAGGACGAGAAGCGAGCCTATACTCTTGGTATTGCAACAGCCGCTGACGGCACACTCCTTCCTTTAGAGCAAGTCTGGGCCGGAAAAACGAAGCGCTCACTGCCGAAGCGCGGGGAAGCTGAGGGCTTCGATGATGCCACTGCCCGAGGCTTCCGGTTTTCATTTGCGGCTAGCAAAAAACAGACGAGCCACTTCAGCACATTCAAAACAATGGGGGAATGGGTTAAATTCGTCGTGAAACCTTACATCGACCGCATCATCGAAGAGGATCCCACCCTTGACGAGGATCAGAAGGCAATTGTGTATATCGACATCTACCCGGTTCACACATCTGAGGCATTCCTTGTTCTCATACTCACGGATTTTCCCAACATCATTTTAATCTACGTGCCCGGCAATTGCACTGGTCTCTTGCAACCCCAGGACGTGGGCATCCAGCGCGTTGCAAAGCACCATCTCCGCCAGTCAATGCTCGCGTACCTTGTCCGTTGCCACCAGGAACAGATTGCCGATGGGATAACGCCAGAAAACGTCACATTCACGAACTCATACCCGGTCCTCCGAAATGCGTCAGTTCGTGCCTGTGTTGATCTGTACGACTGGCTATCTACTCCTGAGGGTCGCGAGATCATCAAGAAGTCCTGGGAGATGTGTGTCGTCCCCGGGAATCCAGAATACAACCTCTCGTACGAATGCCTCGCTAGTCGCGACTCTCAGAAGGCCCTCCGCAAGTATCTGCAAACAGATACGACACTTGCCGACGAGATTAAGGCGCGCCTGGGCTCCATTACTCTTCCGGATCTCCCTGCGGGTGGTGAAGTCACTGACGGTCAAACTACGGATGGCGGGGATATTCCAGGCTGGCAAGATATTGCGGAATCTTTTGCACCTGAAGATGATTCGGATGCCCCTTTGGCCGCAGTTGTTGAACAGGTCCTCAAGATTCGCCTCGCCAATGCTACAGTGACTAGTCCTGAGGCCAAGGAGCATGCAGATGGGGATGATGGATTAACGGCGGTGGACGAGGACGAAAACATCTGGGCATTTAATGATAAAGGTGAGAGATGGGCGGAAGTCGGAGCTCCAGCTGAAATCGACGACTTTGGCGACAATTCTTGATGTGATACTGTAGCTGGGATTTTTTTCTGTATTTTTCTAAATTTTATTCGATTTTTATGATGTCACGGTGTTTTTTTAAGCAACGAGCCCGCCGTGACCGGGACAACCAACGGTTTGGGCAACGCAACGGACCCCTCTGTGACCGTGACCGTTGCTCCCATACATGTCCGTACAGTAATTGTGACCTCCTCGCTGGAGACGATATCGCTCAAGGGGTTTCTGTTTAGAAAAAAAACAATACCTTACGCCGTTTTTTTTGAAACCGACCTCGTCGGCGGACCTACCTACCACGTGATGCCCATATCGGGTAATGTTCCCACGTCGGCCGGTCCAGAACTGCCATCAAACCAAGCCCGGAGAGCTCAACCGCCCTGTAAAGTATGCAATTTACCTTCCAAGAGGTCTCTCCGTGAGTGAGTTAACACTTTCAAATGATTTTTATTACAGTATTTAATCATGAAGTGGAACAGCACGTGGAAGTGAAACACTGTGCCGTTTGCCACCTTGCAAGTTGCCTATGACCCCAAAATTTTGGGACATTACTCTCCTCTGTATGAGACTCCCATACACCGAAGGATTTGCGAGGAAAGCTTGTATAGCTCCTGTTCTATCCCAATGTCTTTTTTCAAGTTTTTTGCTATTATTTTTCAAATTTGAACCCGCGGGATAAATACACAGCCCGACCGCCATTTTGAGTTGGTTGAGGGTATACTGGCAGTTTTCGAGGTCGAATATTACGAATATACACCTCCCCAACCTCACATTTGCAAGTATGAGCTCGATTACTCGGTTTCCTGATGTTCCACTTCCACGTGATTTGGCAAATTTGATCGCTGAGAAAGATTGCCCTCTTTCTCCATGAGAACAGCACATAATCACATGGTTCTTTATATGTTCAGGTAGCTGGGACGACACTGAACAAGCCTACAACAAAGTATGATGTCATTGGACCACTATTAAGTCCACAATTGGCCGCACGGCCTGAGCGTTTCACTTCACGGTTAAATACTGTACCTAGAATGTCTAAAATTTCAGATTGAACTCCTCCCACTTTTGCTCGGCGTGAATTCGAGGTAATTAGGAGTGTTCCTCGGGTATTCCAGATCCAATCCTCCATTTGCAGAGGAACATTCAAGACTGGTTTCTGGTTGTGTGTTGAGACCTTTATTTGAGGAATCCCAGTGCTCATTAGTCAACCTGAGTCCAAGTTCGTTCAGATATGCTATTCAAACTGCCGCAAAGGATGGAAAACATCTTATTTGAGCCTAAGTGAAGATGCTGCATCACCCCAGACAATGCTTGGAGCAGTTCTAGGTCCATCCCAAACAAGTCATTATATATATTTTTTCCGGCCTGGGGGCCGCACCTACCTACCAGCCCTAGGTGCTGGCTTGACCGGCCCGCACCCCCTTGATATCTCTGCGGTTCTGCTCGGAGAACTGTCTTTGGATTGTCTGTCCGGAACACTGCTGAAATCTAACTTTTCACCCGCCACCGCGCTGTCGTGTCATACTGACTAGTCATCCCATCTATTCCAAGCACCACCTCGTTCCGCAAGGCTATCTGCGCAACGTGACATTCGATTGGGCGTAAGTATAGAATCAGCTTCCCCCCTGCACTCTCGCTTATCGTGCCCTTACCGAACTTGCTTTGGGTAACGGAATCACCGTCATCCTCTAATATCCCGCCCGCTACCGCGCTCGCTACACTCGTATTCCACGACTGCTTGAGAATACTTGGGGGGGGGGTATATTATACTCGTGTGGTCCACAACATGAACATGAACAACGAGTCTACTGAAAACAAACATGTAGTAATGTACGGGTGGTTATCTGTACATAATTCTACAAGAAGTCATCGGAGCACACACCATTCCAGGGGGTCGATTGTTACAAGACGCTGACGTTCGGTGGACTGGCTGTCCTTTAAGGGCTGGACCTCCGGGTAAAACCTCGTGGGACCTGGTCACATTACCCAGCGGAATACGCTGGTGTGCGGGAAGGAGTTCACTCAGTCCCAGGCAAAAACTCCCCGGAGTCCACCAGTCACCGAACGTTGTCGTAGATCTGCCCCTTTGCAGCGTGCATGCATAAAACCACATAAGATCACAGGATGAGAGTTGTAATTTTCTTTTTCTTTTTCTGCGCGGGTGAGTGATTGGACAGCCCAAAATTGAAGTCGGATAGGGGACATGGAGTTATTGTAGCCCAATTGAAGAAATGCCATCGGCCGTCAAAGCTGTGCAGCTGGAGCGTCCACCAACAACATCGGTGTCGCGTCGTAAACTTTCAACACATCAAACGCGAGCTTGGCCAGAACGGGTGTTATCGCTCTTGTGGCCAATACCCCTCCAAAGAAGTCCACCGGATTTGAGAATTGCCCTTTGATTTCGGGGATTTCGGCGTACAACTTGGTCAGGAAAACCTCCCGCAGCCACATCAGCTCTGGATGATCGCACATGAACATTGCATGTGCAGGATCTTCGACAGAATCCTTGCAGAATCTGCAGATTCGTAGCTCCCGAGGTACAACACTTTTCCCCCTCTCTGTCCATCGACGGTGTTCGACCGCGAGGCTATCACTCGACAGGATCATTCGTGTCAAGGCGTGGCGATGGTCAGCGGTCTTGACCCTGAGGTAGTGACGGAAGTCTAATGTCTTTTTCACCAGTTTCCCGGTTTCACTGTCCATTTCTAGCCGTCCTGTCAACAAGTCTTTAGTCCTCGAAGACGTTTCGATCTGGCTATCAACCCAGGCTTCCATAGACTTCTTGACTTCCTTCATTGTGGATTGTACGTCGTCCACGCTCCAGTCGGAGGTAATATCCAATGAGACGGGTATGTGCAACCGCAGTAGGACGATGCGCAGGTCGTTAACCAAAGACATCTGTTTCTCGCGCGCCAGGGCAAGCGACTCTTGTAGTGCATTTCACGTGGGCCGCTCGGACTCCCTCAGTTGTATGAGGTGACACAGATTCGTGAGCGCAAGATAAACCTGCGATATCTTATGGGCCAGATCCCTGTCTCCGAGAATAGGACTGCCTTCAAGCTGCGGGAGCCAACCCCGAGCATCCGTCGGATAAATTTGCATTGGACTTTTTCTAACAGTTTGAGACTCTTCTCGTTCACGTCGAGGCACACCTCGCAGCCAGCGATTAGGTATGGGTCAACCCGGGCCATGTAGAGTGTCCTCATGTCCCACGCCGGGAGCGCTCCCACAAATCGGTCAAGACCCAGCAGTACATTTGCCGCAGTGGTTGCTTTTTTAGCTTTAACCTTGTACTGTTCACGCCAGATGTTGCTGGTGCCAGTTTCGAACCAAAGACCCAGGTAGCACGCTTTTTGAACCTGCTTGATGAGCTTTCCGCCTAGATGAAAGGCTGGGTGGGCCTTTTGACAGGGACCGAAGATTCGGTAAAGACATTTGGGGATTGAGGTTTCACAGCCGTTATCGTCAGCCCAAGACTGTGAGTCATTGAGGTGAATCTGGAACCCCGGCGGACAAGATGAGGCGGTCAAGATATCGTCCGCATGTTCAATGTTGGAGATAGGTACACCGTTTAGCACAATATCTTCCGGGTGGTGCTCAAGGATGAAATCCGAGATGAAAAGGTTCCACAAATGCGGAGACCCCGGGTCGCCTGCTAAAATTCCGAGGAGAGATCGAAAAGCAGGCGCAAACCGGCCCTCGAGGCGAACAACGTAGCGAATTCTGTCGTATAGGATTTTCAACCATTCAATCATAAGCCCTGTAATACCCAATTTCGCTAGTTTGACCCAGAGTGTGGATCTGTCTGTCCCCGGAAATGTGTTCTTTAGGTCGAGATAAGCCACATACAGCGGTTTTCCCAGTGCTTGTGCCTTGTCGATGAGGCATAGCAACACAAACGCTCGGCTGCTTGCAGCCGACCTCTACGACTCGACTACGAGTGACGACTTAATTAGTGTCCTCCGATCCTACAAACTCTCCGGTGCGGACTCGTGCATATGACTCAATTTAGCCTCATTCCATGGTCGAGATATACATTTCAAACCAACTATTTTCTACGACAGATCGCCTCCCATGTAATCTCTCCTAGACAGACGCTTCAACACATCCGACGCTCGTACCTCGTGTGTTGAAGTCTGTTATTAAGCGCGGGGGTCCGATCAGGGTAAAACCTCGCCAAAACGCTCGTCGACGGTCTATTTCATTTGTTTCATTGTAGAACTATCTGAAGTGTTATGCCTGGTATATTTATCGACTTTCCCTGACTCAGATTTTTTTTTTGAACTCCGTTCGCGCTCGTAGGGAATATTTCGCTGGAAGGCACGTGATTCATCGCGGTGTCTGATAACCACGTTTCCCATTGAATTTTCACAATTCTGAGGAGACAGAATATCAAGACAATGTTCCTAGCTTCATATGATGTGCCCAAACAATGAGAAAATGCGCTTTCTGTGAGCCAGGTTTCACGTCGAGGTTGTGATTACATAAAATTCCGTAACAAGAACTTACTCTGATCGGACCCCCTCGCCCACAACAGGACCACCCGTCATGATCTCCCAAGTGACGGTGACTGGTCCCACCGCCACGCCTAATGCCGTATACGCCGCCTGCGTCATTTCGATATCCGAATCGGTACACTCAGGGCACGTCGCCGACACTGTGAGGTTAACGGAGGCATCTCCGACTGCATAGAGGTCAGTGACGCCCAAGGAATGTGAGCGAAGAACCTACATTGGACGATAATTATCTCCCCGCAGCGCGAGTCCCCTCCAGGCGAGCGAGCGACAGCGGCATACAAGTCGGCCGCCGAAATGGGGACCCCGCATGTGTCAGACGAGACGGTGGGGCAAGGGGCTTCCGAAATGCGGATTTTTATATGAGGTCCCATTCTGACCCGATTTTCAATGGGGATTCCGAAAATCATGGTCCCGAAGTCAACGGTTCCGTGGTCGTCGAGTCAGAGACCAAAACTTTATTACTGCATTTGGAGGGGGGGCGGGGGTACAGCCACTCGGCAGAGAGAACATCATCACGTGTATTGATCTCGGCGGAAAGTGCCGACAACTCTTATGGATGTAACAAGGATGTAAACATATATTGTCACTGTGGAAAACCACCCAAAGAGTGCTTAAGACGATTTAAAGGACATAGCTACCAAAATTATGGACTCTGGTACGTTTTTCGCTAGGAAATGCTAAGCGGAGCCCACGTGCTGCTTACAAATCGCTTACAAATCACTTACGTAGGAGGGGGGGGGATACCCCAACCCTCTGAGAGAAAAAAACCGACCCCTGGTGCATTTTTCGGGTTTTCAAACCCTCTTGCGGTGGGGTCGAGCAGTGTCGCTGAAGAATGGAGCGGACGGTCAGTATGAGGATTGACGGGAGCAGTGTTGCAGTTAAGGGTCTTAATAAGGGTCACTCCTGAACTAAAGGCCTTAAGCCCTATTAAGGGTTTATTAAGGGTGTCTTTTTAAGGGTCAAACTAAGGCTTAATTCCCAAAATGGTACAGACGGTAGTTTACCCTTCAAAGTCGTCGCCGGAACCCTCTAGAGCCCCCGCGTCGGGTTCCTCGTCGCTGTACTCAGCTGCAAGGAGCTCCATGTACAGGCCTTCCTCTGACACCACACGAGGACGACGAGCCGGTCTTCCGATTGGGTGCGAGACGGTGCCGCCGAAGAGATTTGCGAGGGTTATAGGAAACCAAGAGCGGGGAAGACGAGGGCGCGGCGCCGCAGGTACTGAAATGGTGGAAGGTAAATCTGCATCGTCATCTTCATCGTCGCCGCCCTGTGGCTCAGCAGCGTCAGCTTGCAACTCTTCCTCTCGCAACTCTTCCTGCCATTTCGCCATCTGCTTCCGCCATGCCGCCTTGCTTTTCACAACGACAGACAGCCTTTCAGCCGCCTCCACGTCGCTGTCATCAGTGTCACTAAGGAGCGCCTCCGCGTAGCGGGGAACAGCCAGTAACAGCTTCACCTGCTCCTCAGAGTGGTTGGCGCGTCCATCACGTTTCTCAGCCAAACCTTCTTCATATTGCTTATTGCGCAGATCCCGTGTAACCTGAAAACACGGTGAATATTAAGCGTCGAAATACAGTACAAAACCTACTTTGCTTTGTTGGGCCATCTTCGTGAGCCCGAGGCGATTGCGCTTCTTGTTTTTCTTGTTCGAAAAATCCGAAAAAGAACGCTCAAGGCCCGCCTGGTTGACAACAAGATAGAGGCACAGTAGTGCGAAATTGGCCAGCTCCGCAACCTGAGCATTGGTGCGGAACATCTCCCAGAAGGGAATCGGATTATTGCTCTGTATTCCCGCACGTCAAAATCAACGAACGAGAAAATAGAAGATGATACATACGTTGAGCTCCGTATATGTCTCCTGAATCTGAGGATTCTCCCAGTTGGCAAAGGGACCGGTGGCCGACAAGTAATGCAGGAAAGCGGCACTTAACGACTGCATGGCCTTTTTCTGTTCGGCCTCATGCAGCAGTTGCTGCTCCGGCGTCCGCGGTGTCGATGGTGGACGAGATTTGATGCGCTTATAAAGCTATCCAAATGTTCAACTCAACAAAATTGTCGGAGAAAATCCGAACCCACCGCTATGAGCTCAGTGGAGAGAACGAATGGGTCGATATTCGCTTTGTCCCCAAACCGTGAGAGCTTTTGGAACGGGTTCAGCACCAGTGCAAAAATAAATACAGCCTGGTCAAGCTCTTTAAACCGTTTCTCGATACGCATGCACATGCGTTTCCCGAGCCCACGATCCTCAGCACGCGCCCGGGCCGAAAACGAAGCGAAGTGAAGGAAAAGCCCCGCGAGCGCAAGGAGAAACTGGTCAGGGCGGACATGGTCGCTCTGGGCAATGTTCATGAGGTAGCAGATGTGCTCGAGATCCGGAATGATCTTCTCAAGCTCATCCCACCAAGCGTTCGGTTCCAATGTCGCACAGTGAGCAGGGCCACTTCACGCATTTCGTCACGTTTGCGGGAATTGGATTCCACCCCTACGTGTGCCGCAACAATTTCGTCGCGCTTGTTGAGGATGGCGTCACGTATGGGGCTCTTGAGAGAGGAAAAACGAAGAGAAGCAACCAGATGAGTCGTCCAGCGCGTGAGATTCGGCAAATGTAGGCCAAGATCTTGTCGGTCAACGACAGCTGCGTTTGTCGAAGATGTCACGTACTTTATCCCTTCGAGTTGATCCAGTTGACGCTCTCGATGAGCTCCTCCATAATCTGCGCGGCCTTTGGATTCTCCCGCAAGTACTCGGCGAGTATGAGCTGC